>JANAVB010010795.1:4091203-4528428 GCA_029216955.1 Iris pallida | reverse complement strand
AAAAGAAAAGGAAAACACAGGCAGCCAGGGGACTCGAACCCAGGCCAACACAGCGCGCGGGGGGGGGGGGGGGGGGGGTTTATGTCGAGTCGGGCTGGCCAGGGGGTCAGCCCGCTAGTTTGTTAGAGGTTAGGTTTTGATTCATTTATTTAGTTTCGGTTTAATTATTATATATAAAAAGTAATAATGTACCCTGTGTCCTGACAGTTAGGGACACGGTATCCGCAGGCCTGCACGACACGCACGAGTTCAATCTCGCGTGTCCAGTTCTATCGAAATGTTCGCCAGGATACGACGACCACATACACGTGTACGAGACACGCACGACACAGTCTCGTGACTGTTACCTGTGTGTCCGACTTCTCAAAGAATTTCGAAGGCGGAGGCAGCGGCTAGGGTGTCGGGACGGTGGCGCTCCAGTGGCGCTGCGTCCAGCTCGGCAAGGCGAAGCGGATGGCGGTGGTGGCGACCGTCGACGACGAGTGGTGAGGCGGGGGTGGTGTGTCGCCGGAGTTAGGGTTAGGTCTAGGGTTTTGTGGGAGAACGGGGGCTGTGGCGGTCGTCGGTGGTCGGGGATGTGGTAGCTAGGTCGGAGGAGTTGCTGGGGTTTAAATAGGGGGGAATCGAGGCGGTCGGGCAGCCGGGAAAGGCGGGGGCAGGGCGGTTGTGTCGGTCGGGGCAGCCGAGTGGGTCAACGGGGGTGGGTGAGAGCCAGAGGAGAGAGAGTGTCGTGTGAGGGGGGGTTTGGGTAGTTTGTAATAGGGCCCTTAGGAATTAGGAAATTACACAATCGAATTATCAGTGAGAAATTGCAAAATAGAAATTGCATTTCTAAATTAAAATATTTCCTTAATTACAAACTGATATAAAACAAATCTAAAAATTGCAGAACCTATTTAATTAATTCTAAATAATTTGCAAAGTGATATTTTTATATTTAAAACTCATTTAAAAATATAGAAAAAATTCCTAAAAATCCCAATAATTACTTTAAGGCTAAAAATTAACATTAAAAATTAATTAGCACTAATAAAACTAAAATTGAAAAACAAGGGCTTACACTTGGGATCTCCAGTCAGACTCGGTTGGGTTGCCATTGCTGGTGACTATACTATAGGCTTAACCCCATCCCCCTCGATGATTATAGGATCAATGTCCTAGACAGACCCTTCATCAAGTGGTCTGCAAGGTTCTTTTCTGACTTTATATAGTCAAAAATCACATATTTGCCCAATAGGCTCTTTATTGACTTGAAGCGCAACTGCAGGTGCCTGTTCATCTTAGCATTCACATAATCATGCTTTAGTAGTTCTATAACAGATTTATTATCACAGTTTATAAAAATTGCAGGAATATGATGAACAGAAACAGGTATATGCATAATAAGATTTCTAAGCCCTTCGACTTCTGTACAGATAGTGTCGAAAGCTATCATCTCAGAGTCTATAGTACTTCTGGCAATGATAGTCTGTTTGCATGATCCCCAGGAGATCGCAGCTCCTGCTAGGGTAAAAATATATCCAGTTGTGAATTTCACATCATGTGAATCAGTCACCCAATTAGCATCTGAGTAACCTTCTATGATATCAGGGTGTCTAGAATAATGAAGTTTATAATCTAGAGTACCCTTAAGATATCTAAATACTCTGTCTAATGCAGTCCAGTGTGTCTGATTTTGGTTACTAGTATATCTACTTAGCCTCCCAATAGCAAATGCAATATCAGGTCTAGTCCTATTTGTTATGTACATAAGGGACCCAATCATTTGTGAATATCTATGTTGTTCTATAGGTGATCTTTCATTCTTCTTGAGAACAACATTACTGTCATAAGAGGTAATGGCAGGTTTCTTGTCAAAATACTCAAACTTTCTTAGCATTTTCTCAATTGAATGTGCTAAGGATAGAGTATAGCCCTCTTTCCTTTTGGACACTTGCATTCCTAGGATCAGATTTGCCTCACCTAGGTCTTTCATATCAAACTGGTTAGATAAATAATTCTTAGTGTTATTTATCAGTTCCAGTGAAGATCCTAGAATAAGGATATCATCAACATACAAGCATAAAATAACACAACTTCCATTTGTATTTTTAGAATACAAACATTTGTCATATTCATTTGGTACAAAACTAAATTCTATAATGACTTTGTCAAATTTGTTGTGCCATTGCTTGGGAGCTTGCTTTAGGCTATAAAGAGATTTTACTAATCTACAAACCTTATTTTCTTGGCCTTTAGCAATAAAACCTTCAGGTTGCTCCATATAAATTTCTTCCTCTAAATCTCCATTTAGAAATATTGTTTTTACATCCATTTGATGGATCAACAAGTCATAAATGGAAGCTAAGGCTAGGAGGGTTCTAAAAGAAGAAATCCTAGCAACAGGAGAATAGGTATCAAAGTAATCTAATCCTTATTTCTAGGTAAAATCTTTGGCTACTAATCTAGCCTTATATTTTTTTATGGTACCATCGGCTCTAAGTTTCCTTTTGAAAATCCACTTACAACCTATGGGTTTGCTACCTAAAGGAAGGTCTGCTAAAAACCAAGTATTGTTCTCCATGATGGAGTTGTACTCATTGTTAATAGCTTCTTTCCAGAAAGGGGCATCAGGAGAGGATATGGCTTCTTCATAAGTTGAGGGATCACCCTCTATCAAAAATGTGAAGAATCATTCTCCTAAATTCTTTTCAATCCTTTCTCTTTTACTCCTTCTAGGTTCTATGACTTGTTCAGATTGAGAACTAGGTATTTGATCATGAGAACTAGTAGATGGAGTAAGAGAAGGATTAGAGGAAGATGAAGGGTTTCTATCCTTGAAGGGAAATATATTCTCAAAGTAAACTGCATCTCTAGCTTCTATAATTGTGTTATTGGAGATTTCATTTACTTCAGAATGAGTTACAAGAAATCTATTGGCATTGCTATCTAGGGCATATCCTATGAACAAAGCATCTACAGTCTTAGGTCCTATCTTCCTCTTTTTGGGTTCAGGAATTCCTACCTTAGCTAGACATCTCCAAACTTTGAGGTAATTAATCCTAGGGGTTCGACATTTCCATAACTAATATGGTGTCTTATTATTAGTCTTACTGGGTATCCTATTAAGAATATAACAGGCTGACAATAAGGCTTCTCCCTAAAGATTATCAGGAGCACCTGAGCTAAGAAGCATGGCATTGACCATGTCTAACAGAGTGTGGTTCTTTCTTTCAGCAACTCCGTTGGACTGTGGTGAATAATGAGCAGTTACCTCATGAATAATTCCATGTTCTTCACAGAAGTTAGTCATATCATTTGAGGTGTACTCTCCACCACGATCTGATCTAAGGATCATCTTTCTATCTAGCTGGTTCTCAGCTTCGGATTTATAGACTTTGAATCTGTCTAGAACTTCATCTTTGGTCTTAAGGAGGTAGGTGTAACAATACTTTGAATGGTCATCTATAAAAGTAACAAAGTATTTTTTACCGCCTCGGGTCAAGACCCTATTGGAATCACAAACATCACTATGGATAAGTTCTAGGAGTTCAGAATCTCTATAGACAGATTTGAAAGGTAATCTAGTGTGTTTGGCTTGAACACAAATCTCACATTTATGTTCATCATCTATAGGAGACTTAGAGATGAGATTTAAGTTCATCATCCTTTTAATAGATCCTAAGTTCACATGACCTAATCTACTATGCCAAACATTTGATGATTCAACATTTGCAACAAAAGAAGGATTTGAACTTTTATTCATAGTATTTAAAATAAAGAGTCTTATCTTTCACAAATCCTTTCCCCACAAACAAATCATTCTTAGAGAAAACTACTTTATTAGCCTCCATTACAATTTTGTATCATGAGGCTACAATGAGGGATCCACTAACAAGATTTCTTCTGACAGACGGCACATGAAGCACATCATGAAGAGGTAGAATTTTTTCTGATGTCATCTTTAGATCTATTCTTCTTTTTCCTACAATTTGTGCCGTTGAGCCATCTCCTAGAGTCACGCCTCCTCCACCTGATTCCTGATAGATTGAAAAACAGGAGCGATCAAATGAAACATGAACATTAGCTCCAGAATCCAACAACCAATCATCAGAATGAAAAGACAAGTTTACTACAGGTTGAAAGCTTACAGACCTGAAGGAGCTGGAAGAACCATTCAGAATCATGTTAGCCTCTGGCTTGCCTTTTCCTTTGAAGGAGTTCTGGATAGGTTCTTTCTTCCTTTGGAAGCAGTTGATGGCTGTATGGTTGGTTCTACCACACACAAAACAAAATCTTCTTTGATCCTGAGTCTGACCAAAGTTTCTAGGTTTTTGGGATTGAGGGTTTTGGTGGTGATGGTTTTGGTGAGGAGGTTGAAAACTTTGCTTCTTTTTGAATGAGTTTTTCTTGGATTTGAGATGACTGTTTGACTTAGGTTTTACATGGCTTTCTACAAGGTTTACCCTAGCTGTGGCATTTAACCTAGCTTTGGTCTTGGACCTATAGCTTAAGATTCTGTGAAAGCAATGGTAGTCTATTTCCTTAGGGGTCTTGGGTTTGGTAGAAGAGGAGGACTTAGAAACCCCTACGTCAGACTTAGTCTCATCAGAATCATTTGAGATAGACGTGGACCCATCGATGGCAGAAATCAGGCATAAAGTGGTAAGCCAAAATTTCATCTAGCTCTGCCACCTCTTGAAATATGTGCCATTGAATTTTGCAGGCTTTGCAGAAAAAGTCTCTTCCTTGAAAGTCATGTTTTCTAAAGTCTGTAAAATTATATTTACTCAATAAGATGGCTTTAAACTAAAATTAACAATTAAAATAATTTTAGTAATAGACCTTTAAATTTTTAGTTTTTCAAGTTTTGATAAGGTTGGGTTAGCTGTAGGAGCCGGATCCCAGCAAGCGGAGGTTCACTATGAACACTTAAGTACCGATCGCTTAGACGATTTTTTGCCTTGTTGACAGAAGGGCCCTTTCGGCTTGTTCCCAAACAAATCTCTACTTTAGAACTTTAAAATTAAAAAAAAATTTACTAAATCAATTAATTGTTTTGATTTAGCCTAAATTAAAATATTGAGTAAAAGGAAAACTAGTATTGACCAAAAAATAATACTACAATATTGGTTATGGGAAATGTCAATTTCTAGTTTGTAATAAATATTTAATTAAGAAAATTGTACTGATACTAGTCTAGCAATTTTCCAACTAATGAAGAACAACAATATAAAGAATAGCAATATGTTATTGAATATAACAACTTTGATATATTGGAAAAATTAAACAAAGATGAACTTATTCAATAAGATTAATTCTTGTTTAAATGCTAATATACGAGGATGTATCAGCAAATAAATGTATATATTTATGCACAGTCTTGTTACAAATCAGCAAATAAATGTATATATCTTGTTTACACCAGCAAACAATTAATATTTATTTTAAAAATAAAATAATTAGAAATATTTTAAATATAACAACAATCACTAAATCTTTATGCTTGCCGATAGGATATTTGTACTATGTAGTCAAATATGAACGACACTACTAGGTATATATATTAGAATATAATATATGTACTGTAACAGAGCAGATCTAAGCAAATGTTAGCAAATGAATTTGTCACCAGTAGAAGCAACAAATTATGATATATGTTTATTTTCGTTTTTGAAAAAAAAAAAACTTTGTCACCAAACTCGAAAACTAACTTGCTTAACAAGACAAATTATGATAAAATGTTTGATAAGAGATAAATCTTAGATTGTTGAAAATTCTTCAATAATACTTCGTTTTAAACCTACAATAAAATAAAAATTAATTAAATTGTTACCGGCCTCCGGGGAAGTCGTGCACGTAGCACTGCCGTAAGAGTTAGCTCGGATCTATGTGCAGACTGAATCCGAACGCCCCTAGTGGTAAAATTCTCGTTCCACCGGAATCTCGTTGCCGCACACGACGTCGAGAGAATGACCCCGACTTAGCTCCGCCCAGAGCAACAACAGAGAATAGCAGTGATCTTGAAAGGACGAGAATTTCAGAGAGAAAAATAATTTCTGTGTATTGGATGAAGGAAAAGGACATGAAATATATAGGCATTTTCAACGTAGGAGAATAATGGCAGATTCATGAGACATTAAAACGAACGTTACAAAATATTTTTCAGCACATGGTTCATTGAACCTGGACGGAATTTAAAAGTTTGTAACGGTCAGAAATATTTGAAAAGAGCAAAAAATCTTTTAGGGTCTCGGTCCGAACCCGAAAAGGAAATCGAATCGGCATTCAGCGCCCGCAGATGTGGGCACACACCCGTTACCCGTTACCCGATCCGACCCGACCCGAACCGAGCCGGACGGCGGCGGCGGCGGCGCGCGCGGCCCATGGAGCTCCTACACACAACTTTTAATGAAGCAAAAGAGGGAGTGGTAATATATACACACAATCCTCCTCATGCCAAACCGATGTGGCACTAAAAATATGATGAACTTGAACTTTTGCTCACAAGGAGCATTAGCAGCCAACAATGATCAGGAGACTGATGTTGCCTTGGGGTGGTCTATCGTTTTAGGTCGACGAGCACGAAGGAAGACTCGTCTTGGGCTTGGCCCTCCTTCACGAGCAGCGACTCATCGAATATGGGCCCTCGGTAGCGATAGGTTAGGGCTTAGGATGAGTTGGTCAAGGTTTTGGGTAGAGGGCTGAGCGTCAGAAGCATGTCGGGCAGGATGGGCAGCAAGGGGGGTTTCAGTCGTGCCATTGGTGTAGCAGAGCAGCACTGCAATGACAGCAGGTAAGCAAGTTCCCCATGCACTTATAGGGCCTAAGGCTCGTAATTCTGCATTTGATAGACTTCATAAAGATGCTCCATCCTTCTTTAAAAGCCAACCAAAGAGTTCATTTCTGTATGCAAACCGACGGCCGCTGAAGATCGGTTTCATCTGGAGTTTGATGCTCTTGCTGATCGGGAGGGAGATAGAATGGTGGAGGTGACGTCGGAGGATATAGCAGTTGCATCGGCTACATGGCGGCTGACTTTGGCTCTTTAGGTAGTCGGGACGAGGCTGTCATATCTCGACTTCTCAGACCTCGGTCTCCGTCCGGCAGAGTTCTTCTCGTGCGAGAATGACTTTTTCTTTGGACGCTTTGAGAAACTGATCTTCTTCTTGTGCTAAAGGGTGGCCCTACCGCTCTTCGACCTCTTTCTGCCTTGTCTCTACTTTCGAGGGTAAGTCAATAATAGTCGAACCATAATAGTAGTATGTGATACAATTGGACAAATGACAAGAAAAGTATGTGATAAAACTGAATGCAGGGTAATATTATCAATTTTTTTTTCCAAAAATTACATCTTAGGGAGGAAAAACACAGCCCTTATTACGGCAAAAACACATATTTCTTGCTTTCGGCAAGATACAAGGTAAAGAGAACGCAAGGCAAGATAACAACATGTTGACAATGGCCTGCCACCTCTGTGGCTTTGACCTCAACGCACTTGCCTATCACGCACAGCACTTACCCATATTTACATACCTTAAAAATTACCACGTTAATTCAGGGTGCTTCACTCTTTGAGCCGCACCCCAGGTACAAACTTTCCAAGCTAAATCTTATACAACAGCACTGCAGATCGGCCGATCCCATGTCCCCATCCTTCCTTGAAGAGCGATGACGAGTCTTCAGGAAACAAAAAGTTTCCCTATTGTTCCTTGTTGTCATAAATGTGCTAACATGTATACGAGTACCATAAGGATCCAAAGATTGGTGGGAAACTGGCCTGCAACAGAAGCTCCACAAGAAAGACGTCATTTTTATGTTGAAGAATGTAAAGATATAATTCTAAAGCGAATTTAATTTGGAGTCTAAGGTAATCTTGTACGTAAAGTTGAAGGGGCTTCTGCATGACCTAAAATCATGAGACCTCACTTACATGACCATGCAACAAAGGAAAGTAACATATCTATTATCTAACTTAGCTGGAGACTGAACCAGGCAAGCCCCAAATACTTGAAAAATACCAAATGCAACTTTCTTGTCTTGTGCTATGAGTTCTTGGTACAATACATTATTCAGGATACTTCCTATTGGGGTTTATTTTGAAATTGGTCATTGGTGATGCGATCTCACCGTTTCATTTTGAGTCAAATCACAATTGTATTTCAATATTTGAATTATTATTTATTGTCTTGTACACGTGAGGTGTGTTAGCTCAAGTGGTTAGTGTGGAGAGGGTTCTTCCTAGTGGACAAGGTTCAAACTCAATCCAACAACCTTGCGCTACTTGGACTGGATTTGGACTCTGACAGCAGCTTCGCGGAAGAGCACAGGTGCAGAACGCCAATGGGTCAGTTCCACGAGCCTCTTAATGCCGCAGAGCATGAGCACTCAGTTCCGTCGGCCATCAATGTCGCGGAATGAAGGTATTCAGTCTGGCACAGTCCTCTCCACACTAACCACTTGAGCTAACACACCTCACGCGTACAAGGTTCAAACTCAATCCAACAACCTTACGCTACTTGGACTCGATTTTGCCATTTTGGACTTGGGAGCTTCGCGGAAGAGCACAGGTGCAGAACGCCAATGGGTCAGTTCCGCGAGCCCTAATGCCGCGAAGCACGAGCACTCAGTTCCGTCGGCCGTCAATGTCGCAGAATGCGGGCACTGTCTCGCATAGCCCTCTCCACACTAACCACTTGAGCTAACACACCTCACGCGTACAAGGTTCAAACTCAATCCAACAACCTTACTCTACCTGGACTCGATTTTGGACTCTGACAGGAGCTTCGCGGAAGAGCACAGGTGCAGACGCCAATGTCGCGGAACACAAGCACTCAGTTCCATCAGCCGTCAATGTCGCGGAACGCAGGCACTCAGTCTCGCGGTTCCACAGGGATCCAGTGCCATGGAACCTGTGCAGTCTTTGTTGCAGGACTTATGTGTCATGGTTCTGCGGGCACTCAGTGCCGTGGATTCTGAGGGATTTTTCTGTCGCGGTTCCGCAGAACTACTTTGGCAGTGCCACAAAACTGGTGCTCTGTCTTAGAGTTGCAGTTTTGGCTGCAACAGGAGGATGTTTAGCTTTGTAGCTGCTATATATTTTATAGGGAATTGGTAACAGCTCCACTTAAAAGGGAATGATCCATGGTCTTCCGCCCACTCTTTTGGTAGGCAGTTACAGAAGATTGCTCTCCTATTTAAATGATGCTTCAGCACTTTGTAGCTCTTAAAGAGAATACAGAATTCTACACAACAGGAGAGAGATTTTCATCTCAGAAGCAAAGTTTTGTATGAGCACTAGGTGCTAGTCCAAGAGTTCAACAGCACATCCGTGCTAGTCCTCGCAAGGAGGTGATAAGGAATGTTCAAGAACTTCCGAATTTGTTCGTTCCTGTTAGCAAATGGACAACAAGGGTCGAGTCTTGCTTTGAGCAGCGATGATAAGTGATCATCACCCGAGCAGCAACAAATTCTAGCAGTTTTAACTGCGGTCAAGAGCTTAACTCTATTTCCAGCAACACTGTTGCTTTTTAACAGATGCTTAACAGTTTGTTTTTTAGCAGTTCTTATCGAGGCAATAGGCTTCACAAGTTCTGTTGTTGTTTTACTACTTTGGTATCAATCTTGTTTAATACTTGTATGGAATTTTCTCAAATTCAACAACAATCTCAAAGCGACATCATGTGACTTTTCAAGATTGCAAGATTGCAGGAATGTCATCAACATCCGTGCTAGTCCTCGCAAGGAGGTGATAAGGAACGTTCAAGAACTTCCGAATTTGTTGGTTCCTGTTAGCAAATGGACAACAAGGGTCGTGTCTTGCTTTGAGCAGCAATGATCGGTGATCTTCATCACCCGAGCAGCAACAAATTCTAGCAGTTTTAACTGCGGTCAAGAGCTTAACTCTATTTCTAGCAACTCTGTTGCTTTTTAACAGCCGCTTAACAGTTCGCTTCTAGTCTTATCGAGATAATAGGCATCACAAGTTCTGTTGTTGTTTTACTACTTTGGTTATCTATCAATCTTGTTTAAGACTTGTACGGAATTTTCTCAAATTCAACAACAATCTCAAAGCGACATCCTGTGACTTTTAAAGATCGCAAGAATGTCATCAAAATCCAACATGGACTCATGTACAAGCCTCTTCGATACTAGCTTTCACAAGCTTGAAAATTTTTAATGGAAAGCATTACAATAGCTAGAAGAGGAAGATTAGTATCAATATTCAACTCGTCAACGTACGTTCTGACTAAACCAGAACCGGTGATTCCAAAGACGAATAACGTGAAAGTTATCGCCAATGTGATTATTGTTGCTTTGTAGCAGTGGAAGAGAGAAAACAATCTCTGCAAGTTGTTAATCATCAACTCTTTGGAGGATCCATTGGCCGACCTACAACAACAAGGATAAAGCTAGAGACATCTAGAAGTCTCTTAAAAAACAGTACAAGGACGACGAAAACATGTCTAAGGTGTATCTCGTCAACAAATTCATTAAAATAAAGTATGAAGACGAAAAGACAATGTTGTCATAGGTCACGAAACCCATAAGGCTCTATTAGAAGCTAGAGGAAGAAGCTACAACTCTAGTTGACAAATTAATTATGGGAGTTATTCTCTCTAAACTTCCTACCAACTGGATCGATTCTCAACCGATATGTACAACAAAAAGGTGAAAATAAAGCTTGGAAATCTTATGTGCTTCATCCATATTGAGGACGAAGCTAGGAACAATATCAAGGTGGACTCACTATCCAAACAATTTGGCAAAGCAAACATGATCGAGTCTAGAGAGCAAAAGGGTAAGCAGAAAAACTTCAACAACAATAGAAAGGACTTCAACAATAGAAAGGATACCTGTCACCTGAAAGTGAAGTCTACTTCCTTCAAGACTAAGTCCAAAGAGGATGAGATTTGCTTCAATTGTAGCAAAAAGGGTCACTTCAAGAAGGACTGCAAGTCTAAGCCAAGGCCAAAGCAGAAGAAACACGGGGAAGGTAAGCCTAACCTTATTGCTATGATTGTGCAGGTTGAATCATCTGTTGTGGATACCAACCGATGGGTAGGCACAGGAACCTTCTGCCATATGTGTTCCGTAAAAGAGTTGTTTACAATGTATGAACATTCTTCTGAGAAGGTAAATATGGAAAACAAGTCACGAGCTGAAGCGTAGGGAATCGAAATGGTGGTGTTGATGCTGATTCGGAAAAGTCACTTACATTGCAAAATATAAAGCATGTAACTGCTATCGTAAAGAACCTGATCTCTTGAAGCGTACTATGCAATGCCAGCTTCAGGATAGAAATCAATGTTGATAAAATAATGATATCCTACAAAGGAGCTTATTTCATGATAGTTTGTTGTATCGAGAGAATGTTTAAACTTTAGCTTGTAGCTCCAAGTAAATGTATTAATAAAATATCTATTTCTGGTTATCCTCTTGAGTTGTAGCATAATCCATTATAAAAGAATTAACAAAATGTCTAGTTTAAGTCGTAACTCTAAATGAGAGGGTAAAGAGGTGAAGAAATGTGAAGTATGTGCTTAGACTTAATTTGTAAGAAAACCCTTCAAGCATGTGAACCAAAGTATAAATCTTCTAGAGTTGGTGCACTCAAATATTTATAACTTCAAACACTTCTCCACAAAGGCTTGGATGAAGCACTTCTTCACTTTCATGGGTTATTTGTCGAAGTACGCTTTTGTCTATCTTCTTAAGTCAAAAGATGAAACGTTGAAGAAGTTCAAAATCTTCAAGACAGAAACTGAACGACAAACAGATCAACAACTCAAGAGACTCAGAAGTGATCAAGACAAAAAATATTGTTCTCATAAATTTGCATTGTTCTGTAAAGAACATGAAATTATCAACGAGACATTCACCTCAACTAAATTAGAATGGAGTTGCGAAGAGGAATAAACATACTATTGCGAAAATGATGAATTTCATGCTTTTAATAGTAGGTCTTCAAATCTGCTTCTGAAAATAAGTTACATTGTCAATTATGGAAAAAAGCTACATTGTCAACTATGTTTATTCTCAACAAGGTGTCATTGGCACAATCAGAAGCGACTCCTAATGAACTCTATTCATGCTAACTTGAATGTTATTCGAGTGTTGGTGGTGTCTGGCTTATGTTAAGCTTTCAAATATCAAGATTCAGAAGTTAGAAGAGGACTACCAAAAATCTTTTTGGACTATCACCGAAAAAGAGCAATGCTCGGAGAATCCTTAATCTAGAATCTAATCAGATCATTGAGTCTCGCGATGCTGAATTCTACAAGGACAAGTTACAATAACACTATTCATGTAGATTTACTGAAAATAACACCGAGGCAAGTAGTACTCCTAAAGAAGTTGTAGTCCATGAGGAGGTGATTGCACTTGAAGATGCAATTTCAGAACCAGAACTCACTGAGATTGATCCACTTACCTATGATAAGTGAAACCTTTCAAGCAAGTGAGGTATTGAAAGACTTTAGGGATGATTTTGTTAGTATCAAGTGGGAGTTGATCCACTTACCTATGATAAGGCGATGAAATCCAAAGATGCTATTTTCTGGAAGTAAGTGATCAACGATGAGATTAACTTAATAACATCAAATAGCACTTGGGTGCTAGTCGATTTACCTAAAGGGGCAAAATTCATTAGATACAAATGGAATTTCAAGAAGAAGATGAAAGCCGCTGGAACTGTTGATAAGTTCATAGCCAGGTTTGTGGCAAAAGGGTTCATTCAGAAGCAGAAAATCTGCTACTAAGACCATATGCTTCAGTTGCGTGGATGACAACTATCAGGATCTTGATCGCACTGGGTGCAATTCACAAGATGGTAATTCACCAAATGGATATCAAAACAACATTCCTGAATGGAGATCTGGACAAAGAGATTAACATAAAGCAACCAAAGGTTTTGTCGTCGGGGGCTTCAGAACAAGGTGTGCAAATTGGTGAAATCTCTATATGGTTTAAATCATGCACCCAAGATATGGCATGAGAAGTTTGATAAAGTTATTAGATCAAACGGCTACAGGGTTTCATCATCAAAGTGCCCAATAATTTTAATCTACATTTCTGTAATAACCTATTTATATGTCGCATGTTATGACAAAAACATAGCTCCTTGGTTGCATGGAAACTACATAAACAAAAAGGTATGTGTACCTAACACCAAATAACTTCTAGGATCTACTGCTCGTAGCTACCATGTATAGAAATTCACCACTTAGCAGAGAGTGTTCATGTTAGGTTGAATAATTGTCTTTAAAACTGATAGTTCATTTGTGGTGTTACGTCATGCACTACTTAGATGACCCTCATTTGATGAGAGAAAGATTGGATGTTCAGAAAGAACATAAATAGGTAAGAAGTACCTTACTCCTTTGTAGTCAATCAACTTTGTTATGTATGATCATCACTTGAAATAAAAATGGATAGCAAGATTTAAAAACTACAAAAAAAATAGTTACAGCAAACTTACATGAAGATGGCGAAGGTGAAATTGGTGACATTCTGTCAGGAGGCTTAGCATGGGATACATCCTCACTAGGAGGCCGTGCATGAGCAAAAGAAACGTATGGCAGAGTTCTACGAGGTAAGTGTGGTGCAGGTGCAGGCGGATCTTCATTTGGTAGTGGAGCAGGTGGATCTTCACCAGGAGATGGGGCAGAAAGCTCTTCAGCGGGTGATAGAGCAGGCAGGTTTTCATCCGAAAGTGGGGAAGGAGAATGTTGTGGAGCATCCATAGGTGCAGAAGCTGGAACTATGTGAGGTAGGCTTTTGGGATTGTTTGGTGTCACTGTGTGGCACCCAGAGGGGGGTGGAGATTTGTATGTGAGTTGAGGTGCAGGTACAGGAGCAAAACGTATATCAGAGCGATGATGATGGTGGTGGTGATGGTGGTGGTGGTGATGGTGGTGGTGGTTATGATGGTCATCATGAGGTTGAGGAGCTGGACTAGGTGGCAGTGATATACCATTTCCACCACTATTTAGAGAATGTTGAAGAAAAGAAGAGAGACGGATCTGCTTTACTCTACCAAACACTGTGTGATTTAGGCCAAGGTTTCCATCAGAAGAACTTCTAATTGTTTGAGCCAGCTGTCTTAGCCTTGGAGCTGATGGGGGGTTATTCCCGACTGCAAGCACAACAGAAGTCTGAACGGTTGTCGGAGGAGCAACTGTTGAACCCTTTAAATTGGTCAAGCTCACATATAGGTTCTGCATTGCACGATAAACAGCAATTAGTTTGTCTAATAGCACAATGGCAGACTTTCCAGCAAGTACCAGGGAAAAAAATATTTGTTTGATGGTTAAAATGAGGATTGATGGTTAAAATGAGGATTTAACAAAGACAAACATTATGCAGCATCTAACATCGAATACAGCACTGTTCTTCATTCCTTAAAATTATATGGGCAGAACAAGCAATAGCACTTGTTGGTCCTCTTCGATGCTTTCAAGCAAAGAAATCTTTCAAAAAAGAGTCAAGATTTACAGTACAAACCATGTGTACATGCACAAGAGAAAACAGTTTGCAGTAGACTTTGTCATTGTGTACGTCCTAGATTTTAAAAATAAAAATAAAAAATAAAAAAAACACTTGAAATTAACATTTCTCAACTTAGGACTAGTAATCATTAGCAGAACATAAAAGATACACCATGATAACAAACAACTAAGATGACAAACATATTGCTTTAAAGTAAACAAGCACAATAAAAGAATAAATTGGTCAAACCTCATAAGAATTGAGAAGCAAGCCAGACTTCATCTGGGCCTTCAGTTGGCTCAACTTATCTTGTACTTGGTAGATTGGAAAATTTAATGTGAAATTGAAGAGAACATGCACTTTCTGCAAAAGAAAGGCACTTTGTGGCGGAATAATTGTAATTCCTCCTGGAAACTTTAGCACCTGAAAGAAGTAAGAGCTCCCAAACAAGGATGTGGTCAAGTGGAAAATTGGTGGTTGTACTACAAAGGACACAAAATTGGCCCTGATAATGCTTAGCTCCATTGAAGATATAGTTGATGATTTTGGACTAGGCCAAATACCAAACACCACATTCGTCCAGTTTGATCTCCCTAAAGGTTCCAGGGATATAACAGCCACCTATTACATTAGAGGCAGTAGGTTAGAACATGTGTAAGACAAGAAATAAGTAATTGCATGAGAAAAGTACCGAGGAAGTCAGAACACCAATTTCTTCAAAGATGTCATATCGAAGCTTTTCAATATTCTCATTCAGCAGAGAGACTGGTTTCTGTACTCTGAAACTTGCCACTACGACAGCTGCACAAATATTAAAGTTTGTCATATTAACAAAGCAGTAATATCTGAGAACATAATAGGAGAAAATCTAAAAGAATTCTGGCACTCCATGCCTATAGTATATCTCAATTCTTTGGCAACACATATTGCATTCTAGCAAAATATATGGTTGTTGGTTTGCATGAGCTTAAACTGCTTCAGAAAGAAAAAAAGGAATATATACACCAACAAATTAGCATTCTAGGTCTCAATGCAAGTGTTATATTTTTCTCTTTTTGCTTGAAGTTGCCTCAGTAAGGAGTGTTCATGAAACTCAAGTGGTGGTCAAAGTGGAGAGTACTTTGTGATTGTAAGATACCCGTGAAATTAAATATAAGATAGCAATAAGACCAGATATACCTTATTAATCAACGTGTTTGGAATTTAAGAAGCAGCATGTCCAAAAAAAATGAGCATAGCTGGTAGCTGAGATGAGAAATATGGATGAATGTCGAGACCTAGGAAGCACGGATACCAAAAATTCTGAGCAGACATTACAAAAATCTGAGTGGACACAACACATTGGACGCGTTTGGACACAACCCGAAAACTCCAAAATACAATAGGATGCACCAAAATAGGTGTCGTGTCTGTGTCACCATGTCCTACTCCTTGTGTCGTGTTGTATCGTTTACAATAGGATGCACCAAAATAGGTGTCGTGTCTGTGTCACCATGTCCTTCCCATGTCGTGTCATATCGTTTAAAAGATAAAATAAGAAAGGGTTTGTCAAAATCTATCATATTTTAAATAAGTCCCCAGATCTTGTTATTTGATTACAAGTCTCTCAACTAACTAAAAATTGAGTTATGAGTCCCCCTCCATCTCTATCAATCAAAATGACCCAATCCAAGGTTTGGTAGGGTAAAAAAAATCCATATTGTCCCCTCCTTTCTCAACTTTCCTCCATCCGGACACACCAAAATACACTAAACACACCAAAATAGGCGTTGTGTCCGTGTCGCTATGCCTTTCCCTTACATGCAACATAGACCAAGATAGTGAAAGATAAAATAAGGGTCTTTTGCATGTAAGTCCCTCAAATCTATCAAATTTATATACAAGTCCTCCAGATCTTGTTATTTGCTTAGAAATCTCTCAAATCACTAATAATTTAAGTTACGATTCCCCCTTCATCTTTATCCATCAAATTTAACTCAAACCCATGATTAGTAGGGTAAAAAGTTCAGTTTCTTCCTCCCTATTTTCTTTTCCTTCTTTCTCAACCTTCCGCATCCACCTTCCATAGTTTGCATTATCGACCGATACCGATCCGATACGGTCGATACTGATACGGCTTGGCATATCCCAGTCCGATACCAACCGATACCTGATTCTAACTAATACCGACATTTGGGATCTCTTTTTCGATCAATTCGACAAAGAAAATTGAACGAAAAAGACCAATCACCAAGGGTGTAAAAGCATAGTAAAGTTGTAAAAACATGTAAAAGAAGAAAACTTATCTATCGCATGTAAACCAATCGGCAAGGTTGACTAATATTTCATTCAATTTCAAAACTGCTAAGAAACATTTGAAATACTTAAAATTATGTCTAAATGTATAAAACATATTTTCTAAAATGTTGATAATTTGTTAGTAATTATTTGTTTTCGAAACCAAAAATCCGATACTCCGATCAGAAACTGTCGATATTGTCGATACCTCCGATTACGATACTTATAGGAATGGTCCGATTCCGATACTGCGAACCTTGCACCTTCACCACTTATGTTTCTACTTTTTTCTCCTACTCATCTACATCCTCCACTACTCTAGATACATCCCACCAACTTCTCCTTCATCCTTAGCTCTCACTGTTTTCCCTCATCCACCTCCCCCTTTCTAAAATTCACCATCATTAAGTCCTCCTTCCGAGTACACACTAAACCATTTTATTCCCTTCCACTCACCCTCTCCTCTCCCACACTAAATCCTTCATTGTAATCTATTTCCTTCCAAGAAACTTACCTGAATAAGAAAAAATTATAACCCACTTGAAAAGATCGAATTTTGTATAGAAGGAAGAATCATGTAGTACATGTCTAACCCAAAAGATATTGACTTGTGCTGAGGATCTCAAAATGAGAGCAAAAACCATCATAAAAAAGAACATGGGGAAAGAAGAGAAGGGCCAAGAAAAAAAACTATCAAAAAAAAACAATTAAGTTTCGTTTAAGTTAACAGGATATTCCTATTTTCTATCAATTAAATCAACTCGGGGGGCTCAACTCATTTTTTTGTAATTTAGGGGAATTTTAAACAAGTAACAAGATTTGAGGGACTTATGTAAAATAAGCTACATTTAAAGGAGATTTATAAGCAAAAAAAAGTTTATTTGCAGGAAGTTTGAGGTGGTATTTGTAGATGCACGAGTTCGCAATGACACGAAATGAGTGAAAGGAGTTGTTAAAACTAGAGGTAGGCCTAAATGGATTTGAATTGCGGTTGTAAAGAAAGATGTAACATTTGACAATGTTACAAAGAACTTGTTTGTGTTGGATATGGTGCCAATTTAGGCCAAAACGAGAGGAAAAAACCTCAAGTAGCTAGAATATGTGCAATGAACAATGTTCTAAAATGCGTTAAAATGTGAAGCCTAGGCAGTGCTAGGTGCTATGCGGCTACTGACACTCAAAAAATGTAGTATATTGTGCGTTTTAGCTGGTAGACGACAATATGTGGGAAAAAGCAACATTAAGCAGATAATGACAAGGTATGCAGCAAAACAAAACAAAAAACGCCGCATAGATGTTTGACAAGTTTTTTTTGTCGATTTTTTTTTTCCAAAAAATGTTATTTTTTGCCACATTTCTTTTATTTTTTGGGTCAGCTTTTGGCCTAGCCAAAATATTTATATTGACCTTATATTGACCTTTTATTTTCATATTATATTATTTTTAGTGAATCATAAATTATAATTCTATTTGTTCAATATTTGTTATTGTAGTCTTTGGTCCATTTGAGTGCTTGCTAAAAATGTTTTATAATGTAATCATTGCTTTATATATACATATAAATATATAGTTTCGTATTACTTTCAATTAACTAGAAAATTCTACTTTTTTTAATGGCAACGTTTTCTGCATAAATCCGTCTAGGCTGCCGCTTAGCCGCTAGGATCCCATTACCGCATAACGGCCGCCTAGCGCTTTCTACAACATCGGCAACGAAAACTAATAGACGCACCACTTAAGGTGATAGGATACTACTTAAATAAGTAGTGTTAGGATATTAGTTAATCAGCTGCTAGAACTAAGGTTAAGCATGAGCGAACTTGGATTGTGGGTGTAAAAGAAGGATATGACGTTTGTTAATGTAACAGATAAATAGCCTATAATGTTGCTGAATGGAAAATAAAATTACTCAAATAGATCCCAAAATGTTCGGGATGAACACTTTGTTATCATTGTCCTTGTTGTAGTTGCCTTGGCAAAGACTTTTACACAGATCTACTAACATCAGGTTAGTCATAGGTTGTTAAAACCATATGTAAGTTGTCTTCCATTTGGTTTATAAGTAGAATATCTGGCCAACTAGAACCTTGGTAGATGACACATTATGAATCATAGGTAGTAATCATATGATCTTTACAACATTGCATAGAAAATTAATCATTTCTAGGTCATTTTTGTTGGAGTTGGGTGGGGTTCCCAACCTATATGGAGAAATCCCGGAGTGCGACGAGCATCCTCCGTGCGTCGGAGAAGCTCGGGGAGTGCGAGAAGTGTTGTAAAGATGGAAATAATAGGATCATTTATTATTGATAAGAGACTACATATATTATAGGAGAGGCTAACCCCTCTCCAATTATTCTAAGCAATGTGAGACTAAAGCCCATTAACTAATAACTCTAATATAACACTTAACACCATTCCTCAAGCTGGAGCATAGATGTCAATCATGTCCAGCTTGTTACATAAAAATTGAACTCGAGGACCCAAAAGAGGTTTTGTGAAGATATCCGCTATCTGATCGCCGGTCCTCACATGTTGAAACATTTTTACTTCATTTGTATATTCATCACAAATAAAGTGGATATCAATTTCAATATGCTTCATCCGTTCATGAAATACTGGGTTGGTGGCAATGTGAATAGCAGATTGGTTATCACACCATAAATCTGCCGCTTGCGATCCTGTCTTCTCCCAGTTCTTGTAAAAGATGCTTCATATATAATATCTCTGATATGCCATGAGAAATAGCTCTATATTCTGCTTCTGAGCTTGAACGTGCTATCACACTTTGTTTCTTGCTCTTCCATGACACTAGATTTCCGCCAATAAATACTGAGTAGCCAGATGTAGATCGTCTATCTGTCAGACTTGCTCCCCAGTCACATCAGTAAAACACTCAATACGAGTGTGTCCATTATTCTCCACTCGAATTCATTTTCCTGGATTCTTGACTAGATAATACAGGATTCTGAGAACTGTCTGCCAGTATGAAACTCTTGGAGAAGCCATAAATCTACTTGCAACACTCACTGCAAAAGAAATGTTCGGACGAGTCATGATCGCCAAGTAGTTGAGTTTTCCAACTACTCGACGGTACTGATCTGGATTGGTCATCAGGACCCCTCCGTCTAGAAGTAACTTTGCCCATGGATCCATAGATGAGATTGCTCCCTTGGCTTTCATCATGCCTGCATCATTTAGTATGTCCAGCACATACTTTCTCTGGGACATTACAATGTCCCGCTTACTTCGTGTGACTTCAATGCCCAAGAAATAGTTTAAGGATCCCATATCCTTGGTTTGAAATTGTTCTCCTAGAAACTTCTTGAGGCCTGCAATACCATGGCTATCGGTCTCCCATGATTACAATATCATCAACGTAGACACCAAGGAGTATCCTTCCAGCAGATGTGTGTCGATAGAAGATTGAATGGTCCTTCTTTGATTGACACATGCCAAACTGAGTAACAACATGTGTAAATCGACCAAACCATGCACGAGGTGATTGTTTTAGACCATAGAGGGCCTTTCGTGAATGACACTTTACCCCTCCCTTGCAACAAACCCAGAAGGTTACAATACATATACTTCTTCATCAAGGTCCCCGTGGAGAAAAGCATTCTTGATATCCAGCTGAAGCAGCGACCAGTCATAGCGAACAGCCAAGGCCATTAAGACACGAACAGATATCATTTTGGCAACAGGGGAGAAGGTCTCGAAGTAATCCTCACCATATGTCTGAGAATATTATTTGGCCACTAGACGAACTTTTAGTCGATCAAGAGTGCCATCTGGTTTCACCTTAATCGTGAACACCCATTTGCAACCTACTGCCTGTTTACCAGTAGGTAAGTCGACTAAGTCCCAAGTATGATTCTCCTGAAGAGCTTTCATCTCCTCGTTTATAGCAGCATGTCAACCAGGATGTCGGAGACCCTCCTCAGCGTTTTTGGGGATCTGAATCCCATCAATAGTAGCCACCAAAGCCTGTGTTTGACTGGTAAGTCATTTGTAGCTGTCAACATATAAGGGATGATCACGACAGGCACGACGAGGACGTTCCGGAGGCGGAACTACCGGAGCTGCTGGCAGAACCGGTAGAGCTGCTGGTGGAACAGGTGGAGACAACTCATTGGAGCCAGAGCTGCTGGTGGAACCGGAAGAGAAAGTTTTTGAAGGCGATGTTGGTACTGACTGAATCGGTGTATGCGGACCATCGGTCTGGAAAACTGGCTCGGTAAGGGAGGGCACCCGTACGGGAGGCTGTTGTGTTTGATCAAGAAATAACAGAAAATCCTCTTCTGGATACACTAGAGGAGCTGGACCTATTGATTGAAGGAGTGGAGGAAATTCAGTAACATCCCGAGTGAAAAAATATCTCTTCAAGACAGGAGAATAACACCGATACCCTTTCTGACCTTTAGGATACCCAAGAAAAATACATTGTATTGCCTTAGGATCTAATTTAGAAAGAGTTGGTCGGGTATCCCGAACATAGCATAAGCAGCCAAAGATTCTGAGAGCCATCCGGAAAAAAGTCGAGAGAAGGGAGTGGTACCATTGAAAACTAACAATGGCATGCGGTTAATAAGATAACAAGCAGTAAGAACCGCATCCAACCAAAATCTCTTGGGAGTACATACTTGAAACATAAGAGCACGTGTTGTTTCCAAGAGATGGCGATTGTTGCACTCGGCCACACCATTTTGTTGTGATGTGTACGCACAAGAAGTTTGGTGGATGATGTCATTGCGAGCCAAATAACTATCGAGATCACGAGATAAATACTCATAACCATTGTCACTCCGAAAAATTTTGATTGGAATACCAAATTGCGTTTTTATTTCGGCATAAAAATTGCACCAAATATTAAACAATTCAGAACGATTTTTCATCAGATAAACAAAAGTGACACGTGAGTAATCATCAACAAAAGTAACAAAGTACTTAAAAGCCATTGCTGATTCAATCGGACAAGGTTCCCATACATCAGAATGCACCAACTCAAAAGGAGCGGAAGCAATTTTATTTTGACTCACGGATAGGGAACTCGGTGATGCTTAGCTAAACTACACGGCTCACAATGAAAAGAAGCAGAAATATCTAAAGAGGGGTACATTTTCTGGAGAGCTTAGGTTGATGGATGGCCTAACTGACAATACCACTCGAAAGGATCGAGTTTCATGCCGACACAGACAACAGAAAAAGGTGTGTCAAACAGGTACAAGCCTCCAGCCATATGCCCCTTACCAATAGTCTTCCCAGTTTTCAGGTCCTGAAAAACACATCCATCAGAAAAAAGGTTACCGAGCAATGCAGTTCACGAGTAATTTGACTAATAGAAATTAAACTGAACGGGTTTCCATGTGTAAGCAATACATAATTGAGTGACAGTCCGAAAGAAAGACTGGTACTTCTACATCCTCGGACTGTCAGGGAACCTCCATTGGCAACAGTAATGCCAAAAACACGACGGACAGGTACATAATCATGTATCATACCTGCGTCACCAGTCATGTGAGAGGACGCACCAGAGTCAATCACCCACTGCTTGGATTTCACTATGCACGATGCTGAGTATCCGGCTGTGGATCCAGACGTAGAAGCTTTACCACGACGTTGAGCCTGGAAATCAAGAAACTATGTATATTAGTCCGAAGTCATCTGAATAGATTAGACACCATCATCAGGAGCATCAGTCGTGATATTAGCAGCAGGTGACTTAATGCAATGCCAATAGAAATGGCCTAGCTGACCATAGTTAAAGAAAAGTGCACGGTCTTCCTCCTTCACGACCGCCATTGCCACGTCCCCCATCTCGACCAGCATTTCGGCCACCTCGTTGGCCACCACGACCACCACGAAATCCTGTACGAGCTACACCAAGAGCAGAACGATCAGCAGGAGTATCACCTGGAGTGGTCTCAACTACTTTTGCTGTCCGAAGGACACGATAGTGCGCTTCCAACAGGGACAACTTCAGATCCAGCAATAATCTGAGAGCGAGCGGAGTCCGCATCAGGACGGAGAGAGGCAAGATAAGCCATGACATGAAGCTGCTCACGTTGAACCCTTGCTTCATTAATATCCGACGTAAGTGGTAATACGCGGTCGATCTCATCAGACATAGCTTTAAAGACCCGAAAATGGTCCTTATGAGATTTGTCTCCCTGATTTGCTCAGTATACACCAACGACCGAGTCATAGATGCGAGACAAATCGCGTTTTCCATCAAACGCCGTTGCCAGTACCTCCCATAACTCGTTCACGGAGTCCGTGTTCTGAACCATGTCTTCCACCGATGGTTCCATTGAATTCATCAAATGTGTAAACAATCAACTATCATCTGTCTCTCATTGCTCAAATATAGGATCGTCTTCTGCTGGAAGATTATCAGTCAGATGTTTGGACAACCGCATTCCGTGAAGCGTCTTCTCGACCTTCTTTCTCCATGTCGAGTAACCCTCTGGTCCTTCCAACCGTCGATCGACAAGTCGAATAGAGGAAATCGTCGTGCTAGTGCATATTGGTCCCCCAGTATGCTGCTAACACTAGTATCGGTGGCACTGCTATTCGTCATAGAATCTGTCATCTTTCAGGATTCCTGAATCGACTGTCGACTTGAATCTTTCCAACTCGATAATCGCAGCAACTCTGAGAGTGGATCACAAGCCAGGACAGAGAGATAACCCATGTTAACCTCTGTGAGATCCTGGTGTGAAGATCGAGGAAAGAAACAAAGATTCATACAAAACAAACCATATGTTTGCTCTTTGTTAAATTTTCGAATTGATCATTGAGTCAGAGGTTCCAACAAACATGTGTTTACCCTCTGAGAATCCCAACGATATTTTTTTTTTTTTGAAACTAGGTTAGGGTTTGGAGTGGTTGGGCGGCGGCTGGAGGAAGGGGGAAAGGGTTAGGGTTAGGGTTTTGAGCCATGGAAAAGGTAAGGGGGGCTGTGAGGGGGGGTGCGCTGGAGGGAAAGGGGGGTTGTAAGGGGGGTGCGCTGGAGGGGAAGAGGGGGCTGTGAGGGTTCTAGAAGGGGAAGGGGGGCTGTGAGGGTTCTAGAAGGGGGGGTGCTCTGGATGGGCAGCAGCAGCAGCAAAGATGTGGGGGGGGGGGGCAGGGGGGAGCAGCAGCAGCGATAAGGAGGGGCTGTGACGAGGGCGGCGGCAGCAGCAGTAGGCGGCAGCAGTAGGAGAGAAGGGGTGGGGGGTAGGGGGGCTACGGTAGGTTAGGATTTTGTGAAAAGAGAGTGATGGATGACGACTAGGGTTTTGGCTCTGATACCATATAGAGATGGAAATAATAGGATCATTTATTATTGATGAGAGACTACATATATATAGGAGAGGCTAGCCCCTCTCCTATTATTCTAAGCAATGTGGGACTAAAGCCCATTAACTAATAACTCTAATATAACACTTAACAAGTGTCATTCAAGTATCAGAGAAACTCGAGATATCGGAACAACAACAGTTCTGTCCAGGCCCAACTGATTCAGCCTGAACTCGATCTCCCACCGAGTTCGGCCCGAGTTCGGTCCCTAGGAGGACAGAACCTGGCTAGATCTGTCGGCTCCCGAACCACCGAGTTCGGCCCGAACTCGGTTGTCGGCGAGCTATGCAGGATTTGGGGTGTTCTATACATCGTTGAATCAAATCGAATTGAGTAACCCTAATCCCAAGGGAGAAAAGAGGTAAGAAGAGTTTACAACTTAGGAGAGAGAAAAAGGGATTGAAGGCTACTGAAGGAGAAATCGATTTGAGTAATTCTTTCTCGTCGTTTCTTTGCTCTTCGGAGTCTGTAATCGAAGTTTTCATCTTCCAAGTAGTTGTGGTGATCCGGTTGGATCGGTGAGAAGCTTGTAAGGAGTCGGTGTATTTTTTATTCAATTAGTGGAGGCTTTTCAGGGTTGGACTTCGATCGTCCCGTAGTCTTTCCCGCAAGGGGTTTTCAGTAAAAATCGTTTGTGTTTGTGTTTGGTTCTTTTGTGATTATTAGTGGTTTTGTTTTGTGCACTTTTTCTCGGTTCTCTTGCAACTTCTTGGTTTAGGAGAACGGTTTCCGTATTTTGTTTCCAACAGAATGGTATCAGAGCTTTGGTTTCAAAGAAGGTGTCAGAGTTGACAATCATGCCAAGGAGAGAGATGGACGTGAAACCGGTGTGCATGGTAAACCTAAACGGTACCAATTACCACTATTAGCGGAGCAAGATGAAAGATTTGTTGTTCGTCAAGAAGTCGCATCTCCCAGTATATGCTTCCGATAAGCCCAGTAATAAATCCAAGGAGGACTGGAAGTTCGAGCATATACAGGTATGAGAGTATGTCAAAATAATAAGAATGATAATTGTGTTTGTTTCCTTATTTGATTATTAGCATGTTTTTCTTATTGTTTGATTTAGTTATGATTCTCCTCGATTAAAAGAGAAAGAATAAGAACAGAATTGATTGTGATTCTCCTTGATTAAAGGAGAAAGATTAGGGACAAAATTGATTGTATTGTTCCCATTTATAACTCAGCTTTCATTGGAGATATACAACAGAATAATAATAATAATAAATTGTCCTACTATTTTTTTCACATGGTATCAGAGCCATCAATCTAGATGGACTACCAGCGGACGATTACCGGCCAAACGACGACACCCTCGGTGCCAGGGGTCAATACAGGCGTTGATTCCAGTTCGACTAAAGGCAAAGGCGTCGCTGAAACAGCCCAATCCGGAGACAATTTCCAAGCCCACGTCACTGAATTTGGGGCATGAATATTCTTCTAGACCGCTGCCCTTCACAAGGGAACAAATAGAGCAACTCTGTCAACTCCTTCAATCTCAAAACTCCACAAACTCTTCTTGTTCTTTTGCTAAAAAAGGTATCACCTCGTGTCGTCGTGCCTTAGGGTCGAGTCTAAATTATCTTGGATCATTGACTGACTCTGGGGCAACTGATCATATGACTGTTCTTCTGAGTTATTCTCTTCGTATAGTCCTTGTGCAGGAAATCAAAGAGTCAAGATAGCATATGGAACTTTCTCGGTTATCGTCGGAAAAGGCTCAATTGTTATTTCTCCTGATTTTGTACTCCATAATGTTCTTCATGTTCCTAAGCTATCATGTAATATGTTGTCAGTCAGTAAATTAACTCTTGATCAAAATTGTCAAGCTAAGTTCTCTTCTTCTGATTGTCACTTCCAGGATTTGACCACGGCGAAGATGATTGGCAATGCTAGACAAGTTTGAGGTCTCTATTTCTTCGAAGATGGGTATGACTCAAATAGGCACTCTCAGAGGACTTGTCTCAATTCTATTTCGATTCTTAATGAGAATAAAATCCTGTTATGGCATTTCAGATTAGGACATCCAAATTTTCATTATTTGAGACATTTATTTCCAAAGCTTTTTTTGAATAAAAATCCATCTCTTTTTCAATGTAAAATTTGTGAGCTTGCAAAACATCATTGCACCTCTTTTTTTCCTCAACCTTACACGGCCACCAAACCATTCACTATGATTCATAGTGATGTGAGGGCCCCCTCAAGGATTCAAACAACTTCTGGGAAAAAATGGTTCATAACCTTTATTGGTGATCACACCCGTGTCTCTTGGGTCTTTTTACTTCATGAAAAATAAGTAGCTGCCGATGTGTTCAAAAAAAAAAGATAACATGATTCAAACACAATTTCAAACTAACATTCAAGTTTTCCGAAGTGATAATGGTAAAGAATACTTTAACAAGATATTAGGGACTTTTTTGTTGACAATAGTATAGTTCATCAAAGTTCTTGCACTAATACACCACAACAAAACGGAGTTGCAGAAAGGAAGAATAGGCATCTCTTAGAAGTTGCAAGATCCTTAATGTTTTCACCTCACGTTCCAAAATATTTATGGGGAGAAGCTATTCTTACATCAGCTTATTTAATTAATAGGATGCCTTCAAAAAATTTAGCTTTTCAATCTCCATTAAATTGTTTTAAGAAATATTTTCCTTCTTCTACACTCTCAAATGATCTTCCACTTAAGGTTTTTGGATGTATTGCCTTTGTTCATATTCATGATAATAATCGTGGGAAACTGGATCCAAGAACTAGGAAATGTGTCTTTGTTGGTTACCCTCCACATCAAAAAGGGTACAAGTGTTTTGATCCAGTATCAAAAAGGTTTTTTTTTATCTCCACTGATGTCACTTTCTTTGAAGATAAACCATTTTTTTCATCTACTCATCTTCAGGGGCAGACATCAAGTGATGATTTTAATGTTAATTGGTTGATTAATGATTTTTTTCATGATTATCTTGTTTCAAAATATCCCCAAAACTATAAGGAAACGAGTGATTTGGAAACTGTTTTTTTCCAAAACCCAAGTATTTTGAGACCATAAACAATCCTGGAAAAAAAGGTGGATATTATTCCCAACTCAATTGATAATGTCTCAAATAATGAAAATCAATGTTCTAAATTTCACTAGGCGAAATCGCTGGACCAGAGGGCCGCCTAGCACCTAAGCCGCCTAGGCGCCAAACTGTTTTTTTTTTATTTTTTTTCTAATAAGTATAGATGTATATAATGTATATGTATTATAAATGACAAACTCTTGTGTGCTCTTATGGCTAGTGGGTTGTGGCTAAGTCACTTATGGTGTAGGTGGGTTTAGGGGTTCGAATCTCCCATTTGTTTTTCCAATTTTTTGACCTATCCCAATAAAAGGGAGGAGAGGGGAGAGAGACTCTCATCTCCTATCCTCTCCCCTCCCCTCTCATGCGGACGCAGCAGCAACAGACAATAGCAGCAGCTGCAACAGCATTTTGAAATTTCAAATCTGATTTGTGTTCAAAAAAAATTGAAAATTTTCAAATTAAAATCGGTCGCCTAAGGCCGCCCTAGGTGTCGCCTAGCCCCTCCTAGGGCCGAAACCTGTCTAGGACCGCGGCCTAGGGGGTTTTCGGTGCGGCCGGCGGCCACCTAGACCGAAATTTAGAACACTAATGAAAATAGGGATCAAGTGTCTATACCATTACAGGATGAAGCTCATGAAGGAAAATAAATATGTGCGGGACAAGATGGACTTCGATATAAAGAGAAAGTCTATATGAGAAAATATTCAAAACGAGAAAAAGAAACCAACAACTTGGAACATGGCTTAGAATCTGCCCCAAGGACAAATCTAGAAGATGAAGACCAATCAGATAATACTCAGCCTAATTCTAATCCTATTCCTAATTCGAATCCTATTTTTGAGTCAGATAAAACTTCAAAAATGTCAATTTGCTCTTAGGAAAGGTACTAGAACTTGCACTAAACATCCCATGTACAATTTTTTATCCTACCAGAGTTTGTCTCCATCCTTTCAGGTGTTTACCTCAAAGTTGTCTTGTGTGGTTATTCCTAAAAATATACATGAAGCTCTAGAAGTTCCTGAATTGAGGGAAGTTGTTTCTTGAAGAAATGAGAGCTCTGGAAAAGAACGGGACTTAGGAAATGGTGGCTCCTCCAAAAGAAAAGATTCAAGTTGGATGCAAGTGGGTATTCACAGTAAAATACAACTATGATGATTCTCTTGAAAGATATAAAGCTCAGTTGGTTTCCAAAGGTTTTATACAAACCTATGGTATTGATTATTCCGAGACATTCTCTCCAGTTGCCAAGCTGAATACTGTAAGGGTATTACTATCTCTTGCAGTTAATTTGGATTGACCTCTACATCAATTAGATGTTAAGAATGCCTTCTTGAATGGTGATTTAGAGAAGAAGTATGCATGCAAAAGCTCCTCCAGGGTTCGGTGACAGGTTTGGAAAGAAAATTTGCAGGCTAAAGAAGTCTTTGTATGAGCTCAAGCAATCTCTCATAGCCTGGTTCGAGAGGTTTACAAGATTTGTAAAAACCCAAAGTTATTTACAGGGACAACCAGACCATACGTTGTTCATAAAGACTTCAACTAGAGGAAAAATTGTCGTAGTGATTGTTTATGTAGATGACATTATCCTCCCTGGCGATGATGTTGAGGAAATAAACAAATTAAAAAAGAATCTATCATCTAAGTTCGAGATTAAGGATCTTGGACAGCTTAGATATTTTTTTGGGATGGAGATTGCCAGATCAAAGAAAGGTATATCAGTTTCTCAACAGAAATATACTCTAGATCTCTCGAAAGAAACAGGGATGACTGGAATCTGGATGCAAGCCTTTAGATACTCCTATGGAATTCAACTCGAAGTTGGGAAAGATTAAGGAAGGAGTTCCGGTGGACAAGAGTCAATATCAACGGCCGGTAGGAAAGTTGATTTATTTATCCCACCCTCAACCATATATTTCATTTATTGTGAGTATGGTAAGCCAATTCATGCATGCTCCTTATAAAGAGCATATGGAAGCCGTCTACAAGATTCTAAAATACCAACTCGAAGTTGGGAAAGATTAAGGAAGGAGTTCCAGTGGACAAGAGTCAATATCAACGGCCGGTAGGAAAGTTGATTTATTTATCCCACCCTCAACCATATATTTCATTTGTTGTGAGTATGGTAAGCCAATTCATGCATGCTCCTTATAAAGAGCATATGGAAGCCGTCTACAAGATTCTAAAATACTTAAAGGGAACACCACGGAAAGGCTTTTTTTCAGAAAGAATGATCAACGTGGAATTATAGCTTATACGGACGCGGATTGGACTGTATCCGAAGCTGACAGAAGATCATCTGGATATTGTACCTTACTGTGGAAAAATCTAGTGACCTGGAGAAGTAAAAAAGCAAAAAAGTGTGGTCACTAGGAGCAAGGCAGAAGCAGAATACAGGGCGATGGCTAATGGAGTGTGTGAGATAATCTGGTTAAGACGAGTTCTGGAGGAACTTGGCATGACAGTTGAATCTCCTACGAAGCTGTTTTGTGATAATAAGGCTGCAATTAGCATTGCAAACAATCATGTTCAACATGACAGAACAAAGCATGTCGTTGATGCACTTTATAAAAGAGAAGCTCGAAGGTGGAGATATTTGCATTCCATTTTTTCCATCAACTCAACAAATTGCAGATGTCTTCACCAAAGGGCTACTTAAGTAGACTTTTGATTCCTTCGTAAATAAGTTGGACATGATCAATATCTATGCACCAACTTGAGGGGGGGTGTTAGAATAATAGGAATGATGGCTGTGTTTGTTTCCTTATTTGATTATTAGCACGTTTTTCTAATTGTTTGATTTAGCTATGATTCTCCTCGGTTAAAGGAGAAAGATGGACAGAATTGATTGTGATTCTCCTTGATTAATGGAGAAAGATTAGGAACAAAATTGATTGTATTGTTCCTGTTTATATCTCAGCTCCATTGGAGATATACAAAAGAATAATAAAAGAATATTTCTATCCTATTTTTTACAGGGTATATTCGGCAGTTTGTTGACGAGAATGTGTATAATCACGTTGCCAGTATAGAGCACGCAAGAACACATTGGGAGAAGCTAAAATTTTTGTACGCGGAGAATACCGGGATAAAAAAGTTGTTCATGATCCAACAAATGATAGGTCTACGGAAGTCCGGATGGTGGCAGAGGCAAGTTCAAGGATCGGTACGAGAACTCCGAGTGCTATCATTGTGGCAAGAAATTCCACATCAAGCGAAACTATTTCGATTGAAAGAGAGAAGAATGGCGACAATGGGATGCAGAGAACACAACAGTAGTTGCCTCGGCACATGGAGGCGATATGATCCTTGTAGGTGATAATGTAGCGATGAACCTCGTCTGCGATGACAATTCTTGGATGGTGGACTCATGAGCTTCAGCACATATATCTCACAACAGGGCACTGTTTGCCACCTACACAACAAGAGACCGGAGTGTTGAAGATAGGCAACGGAGATGTGTCAAAAGTTGTTATTGGAGATGTGCATTTAAGAACCAAGATAGGTACAGTTCTTGTTCTCAAGGTGTTCGTCATGTCCCCGATATCCGTTTCAACCTGGTGTCGATCGGAAGGTTGGATGAGGAGGGATTCTTCAATCTATTCGAGAACGGTCAGTGGAAGCTTTCCAAAGGTTAGATGGTGATTGCCAGAGGAAGCAAAAAGTCTGGTCTCTACTATATGGAAGAGCGCGCAGGGGACACAGGAGATAAATGCAGTTAGTGATGCGTATTACCAAATTGTGGCACAGACGGCTCAGCTATATCAGCGAAAAGGAAATAATAAGCTACTTGTTGAACAGAAAAGTGATTCTGGAGCTCAAGTTTGCAAACTTGGAGAAATATACGCACTGTTTGGCGGAAAAACAAAATTGGGTATGTTTATAAAGTCACTCATCTTCAAGGAAGCCAATGTTACTCAAGTTAGTTCACTAGGATGTCTGCGGTCCAATGAAGATAAAATCTACTGATGGTGCTTCTTACTTTATTACTTTTATTGATGATTGCTTCAGAAAAGTTTTCGTCTATGCTCTAAAGACCAAGAATTAGATGTTGCCTACTTTCAAAGAGTTTCAGGCCTATATTAAATTAGGGAGACGGAAAAAAAATTGAAATGTGTCCGGTCCGACAATGGCGGTGAATACATTGATCCCTTTGATGCTTACTACAAAGAGTAAGGAATTCCACACCAGAAGACTACACCAAAGACACCTTATCTTAATGGTGTAGCGGAACGCATGAACAAGACACTGATAGAGAGGATATGATATTTGTTGTCATAAGCAAATATATCAGACAGTTATTGGGGTGAGACTCTTAACACTGTTGCTTATACTATTAATTTATCTCCTAGTGCTCCTTTCTGGCTGATGTACCTGACAAAATATGGTACGACAATGAGCTATCACCTTCGAGTGTTCGGTTGTAGGCCTTCGTGCAATTACCGAAGGACGAAATTTCAAACTTGACCTGAAGACAAGGCAATGCGTCTTTGTCAGCTATAGCGGGGATGAGTTTGACTATAGACTCTTTGACACAGTAGAAAGAAAGCTATATAGAAGTAGGGACATAGTATTCGTGAAGGAACAGACTATAACAATGTTATAAATTTCGCTAGACAGATTCGGTGCGCCAAATGAGAGCCTAACGCCTAGGTCACCTAGGCGACCGAACTGAATTTAATTTTGTTTTTGTTTTTACATCTAATAGAGATATGTAACTTATGTCTTTAAAAATGACACAAAACTTTACATGCTATTGTGGCTAGCAGGTATGAGCTTAAGAGTGTTGTTGGCTGGTGCGAGCATGAGTTCGATCCCTGGCTTTTCATAAAAAAAATTGGGGAACAAGAACCTAATTAATAATAGGAGATGAGAGGAGAGAGAGTGCAGCCACCTCCCTCTCTCCTCCATCTCCTCTTCATACCACCACCAGACAACCACCACCCGGCGCCGCCCAATTCCTGACAGGTAAATTTTGATTTAATTTTTTATTTTTATTTATTATTATTTTTTGAAATTTCAAAGCCGAACATGGCTGAACAGGCCGCCTAGGCTGGCCGCCTAGGGGGTTTCCGGTACGGCCGGAGGCCACCTAGACCGCAATTTAGAACACTGAACTATGACCACCACTCAGGATTTCGAGATGCCTTCTGAGACTGAAGAATTGCCATAGCTGGAATTATTTCGCTTCGAGCCATTTCTAGAGGACACCGCAGAGGAACTAGTTACAAGGGAGCCAATACATGGAACTGCTCCCAACCTTGATCATCAGCCTGTTGGTGGTGGAAATAAGGTTCCTAAAGGAAATAAGGTTGTCCATACACAACCAGCACCAGAGGTTTCATTGATGATGAGCACAAGAGTGAGTCGACCATCTACGAGGTACTCGCCAGATGAGTACGTGCTACTGACCGACGGGGTAGAGTTCGAAAATTTCGCAGAGGCTATGGAAAGAGCAGAGGCAGGAGTAATGCAGGCCATATAGGAGGAGATAAGTTCCTTACAGGCAAACTCCACTTATGAGCTGGTGCGGTTGCCAAAGGACAATAAGGATTTGAAGAATCGATAGGGGTTCAAAGTGAAGCAGACGGATGATGCTACTCGCCCTTGATATAAAGCAAAGCTGATAGTTAAAGGCTACTGTCAGCTAAAGTGCGTAGACTTTGATGAGATTTTTTGTCGGTCGTCAAGTTATCATCTATTCGTGTGGTGCTAGCATTGGCAGCCGATTTCAACTTGGAGGTTGAGCAGATAGACGTGAAGACAGCATTCCTCTACGATAATTTAGAGGAGTTATACATGGAACAGCCTGAAGAATTATGTGAGAAGGGCAAGTCACACATAGTATACCAGTTGAAGAAAAGTCTGTATGGTCTGAAGCAGACTTCGGGGCAGTAGTACCAAGGTAGTCAAAGGCGCAAGGCGCACTACAGGCGCAAAATATCTATATCGTCCTAGGCGCAAGGCACACTCAAGGCGCACGCCCGAGCGAAGTGAGGCGCAAATATAAAAAAATATAAAAATATCCATAGGTAAATAAATATAAGACATAAAACCAAACAACATATTAAAACTAACAAAAATACATTAAAACATAATCAAGTTAACTAGCAAAGCAATAGTAGCAGTCAAAAGAACTAACAAGAGTTTGTAATATTCCTACATTCTTTTAGTAAATTTTAGTTTTACCAGTTCAAAACAGAAAAAGTTTTATCAGTTCAACTGTAACCAACTACTTGTATGAGATAAGGATTATCTCTATGCCTCAAAAAAATTTGTATAAATAAAATATATATAAGGCGCGTATTTTCTTGGTTGTGTCGTATAGAAAGGCACACCTAAGGCGCGTCTTGGGTGCGCCTGAAGAAAGGCGCCTAGCCTAGTGAGATGCGAGGCGCTGCTGCTGCTGCGTCTTTCTGCAAGGCGCAGCTGCTGCGCCTTTCTGCAAGGAGCACCTTTGACTACTATAAGTGGTACAGGAAGTTCGAGTCGTTTATGGGGGAGCATGGTTATGTACGGACGACTGCGGATCACTGTGTATTCGTGAAGCACTTTGCCGAGGATGATTTCATCATACTATTGCTCTATGTAGATGATATGCTACTGGTGGGTCGGAATGCCACCAGGATAGCGGAGTTGAAGCACCAACTGGGTGTAGCTTCTCTATGAAGGATTTGGACATAGCGAAGACTATTCTTGGAATAGAGATCAGCCAAGAAAGAGAGTCCAAGTTGTTGTACTTATCCCAAAAAGAAGTACATTTACCGGGTACTTCAATGTTTCAAGATGGATGGGTCGAAGAAAGTGAGCAACCCCCTTGCGGCTCACTTTAAGTTCACTACGGAGCAGTGTCCATCTACCGAGAAAGAAAGGAAAGATACGGAGTGGATTCCGTATGCTTCAGCAGTAGAGAGTCTTATATATGCTATGGTGTATACAAGACCAGACATCGCTCACACAGTTTGCATCGTTAGCAGGTATCTTTCCAATTCTGGAAGGGTATATTGGAATGCGGTCAAGTGGACTCACGGATCACTGTGTATTCGTGAAGCACTTTGCCGAGGATGATTTCATCATACTATTGTTTTATGTGATATGCTATTGGTGGGTCAGAATGCCACCAGGATACCGGAGCTGAAGCACCAACTGGGTATAGCCTTCTCTATGAAGGATTTCGACACAACGAAGACTATTCTTGGGATGGAGATCAGCAGAGGGAGAGAGTCCAAGTTATTGTACTTGTCCCAGAAGAATTACATTCACCGAATACTTCAACGTTTAACCATGGACGGATCGAAGAAAGTGAACAACCACCTTGCGGCTCACTTTAAATTCACTACGAAGCAGTGTCCATCTACCGAGGATGAAAGAGAAGATATTGAGCAAATTTTGTATGCTTTAGCAGTATAGAGTCTCATGTATGTTATGGTATGTACAAGGCCAGATATCGCTTACGCAGTTGGCATCGTTAGCAGATATCTTTCTAATTCTGGAAAGGTACATTAGAGTGCGGTCAAGTGGATTCTACGGTACCATCAGGGCACTACTGATTAGAGGCTTTCATTTTGTGGTAACGAGATAAAGCTGGTCGGATATACTGACGTTGATATGGCTGGAGATGTAGACACGAGGAGATCGACTTCGGGCTATGTGATGATGTTTGCTGGTGGAGCGGTATTGTGGCAGTCACGATTGCAGAAATGTGTTGCCTTGACTACAACAGAGGCAGAATATATTGTGACGACAGAGGCTTATAAGGAGTTGATGTGGATGAAGAAGTTTCTACCGGAAATAGGACTTACACAAGAGCAGTACGTTATGTTTTACGACAGCTAGAGTACAATTCACCTTGGAAAGAACCCGACTTTTCATAATCGGTGAAAACATATTGAAACTCGGTATCACTGGATACGAGATAGGCTTGAGAAGAAGGTTACGGTGCTTGAGAAGGTTCACATGGAGAACAATGGAGCGGATATGCTCACAAAGGTTCTAACAAGGAAAAAGTTCAAGTACTGCAGGAGGATCGTCGGCATGACGAGCTCCTCCACCTAGTTGGGAAGGGAGAGATTTGTTGGAGTTGGGTGGGGTTCCCAACCTATGTGGAGAAACCCCGGAGTGCGACGAGCGTCATTCGTGCGTCGAAGAAGTTCGAAAAGTGCAACGAGTGTCATTCGAGTATCGGAGAAACTCGGGATATCGGAGAAGCAATAGTTATGCCCAGGACCAACCGAGTTCGACATGAACTCGGTATCCTACCAAGTTCGGCCTTAGTTCGGTCCCTGGAAGGACAGAACCTGGCTCGATCTGCTGGCTCGCAAAGAACTGAGTTTGGCCCAAACTCGGTTGTCGACGAGATGTACGGTATTGGGGATGTTTTATACACCGTTGGATCAAATCGGGTGGTCCAGATTTTGTGGGCTTGAGGGAATATATAATAGGTTTTTCCTAACCCTAATCCCAAGGAAGAAAAGAGGCGAGAAGAGTTTATATATTAGGCTTTGGAGAGCAAGAAAGGGATTGAAGGCTATAGAAGGTGAAATTGATTCGAGTAATTCTTTCTCTCGTTTCTTTGTCCTTCGAAGTCTGTAATCGAAGTTTCCATCTTCCAAGTAGTTGTGGTGATCCGTTTGGATCGGTGAGAAGCTTGTAAAGAGTCGATGTATTTACTATTTCATTAGTGGAGGCTTTTCAGGTTTGGTTCTTTTGTAATTATTGGCGATTTAGTTTTGTACGCTTTTGCTAGGTTCTCTCATAGATTCTTGGTTCCCTCGCAGGTTGGTTTTGGGGAATGATTTCTACATTTCGTTCCCAACAATTGCTTTGCACAGGAAAACATATTTGTAGAGCCTTAAATACTAGGAATGTTAAGTAAAAAGGAGGGATATGAGGAGCTGAGTTGGGAATATATATATATATATATATATATATATATATATATGGGAGCGGATCGGGAGCCCCTAGCGGGCGCGTCCGGGCCCCACGCAGCTTGCTCGATCCAACGGGGGGTAGATCAAAAGACCCGGCCCCGGAGCCCCGCGGGAGCGCCCCCCACCCCTCGTGCACCGTTAGATCGAGAAGGCCGCGTGGGGCCCGCGTGCGCCCGCTCGATTCAACGGTCGCGAGGGACGGGCCTCTCGCAGGGCTCCCTATATATATATATATATATATATATATATATATATATATATGCTCGAGCAGGATCAGCAGCAGAAAAGAAAGTCCAATCTGAAATCAATAGACCTCCAGATCTACCCAGCCCTACAACTTAAACATATGGGAACTATTCTCCCAAAATCCAAAAAAAAAAAAAAAAAAAAAAAAAAAAAACATACATACATACACTCTTCCATATTTGCCATTTTGAATCCCCAAATCAATATCCACTGCAATACCCAATTTCGGTATTAGCAAAAAAATTAACATCCCAGTGCAATGATGCTTCCTCTAATTTTGGGTTTTTGGGGACCTTCCCTCCATTACATTGAGAAGCTGTTTATGCAGCTCAAACCAGCGTCCAAGCCCCGTCAACAATTCAATTTATAGCAAACGAGCACACGATCTGCGAGCACACGTCCTCAACTCATCAATTATTTGATCAATTCTGCAAGCGTCGCTTAATCTACAGATCTATCTTCACCCATCGCACCTTCCTATTCCCCAGAACACGCAAATGACGCAAATAAAGAAGATTTCAAGTAGTCTCCAAAGTCAAGTGACGCACACTTGCAGTGATTCCATCAGCATTTTTGTCTCATCAATAAATAAATAAAAGCAAACATGAATCACCTAAGCTGTACTAACAAGCGAATCAAGAAAATGAGCCGAAGATCTGCTCGATTCGGACACAATGCTCACCTCCTCCGTACTGCGGATCGGACCCCCCGCGCCCTCCGCCGCGGCCGAGGAAGGGAGGGAGCCAGAAGACGGCGGAGAGCAGCACCGCCACCCCGACCGCCACCGCCGCCACGCACCTCAGGCTGAGGATCTTCCGGATCGACCGGCAGCGCCCGCATCGGCCTCCGCCATCGCTCCGGTCCGGAGAAGAAGATGCCGCGGTCGGTAGAGAGGAGCCCTGGTAGTAGTCCACCTCCCCATTCTTCCCCATTCCAGATCCCTTCATCGACCTTCTCCTTCCGTCATTGCTCCAGAATTAGGGTTAGGGTTAGGGTTTGAGGAAAGAGAGAGAGGGAGGAAGGTGAGTGCTGGTTGAAGAAGTAGTGAGTAAAATATTGTTATTATTATTCGGTTCGCTCTCTTTATTTTTAAATTTTAAAATTTACTAAAAAGGAGGAGGGGCGCACGATATATGGGGGCGGCGCAGGATAGCGGCGTGGGGGATGGGGATGGGGATAGGACGAGAGAGATCTCGTGATGTTTTTGGTGGGGGTTCGTTCAACTTTCTTTCTCGTGGCCGAAAAGGATAGGGTGACGGTGGGGTTATTTACGGACGTGCCACTTCAACTGTTTTTTTAGTCGGTGGGTGGGTGACTAGTAAGCGAGTTATTTGTATTTATTCTACAATTGCTAATTATATTTTTCCTTATATTATGGCATCGAATTATTTGTATTTATTTTACAATTGCTAATTATATTTTCACTTTCTTCTATTTTTATTTTAATTAGTATTATTTTTATTTTTTTTATAATCCATTAGTTGTAATTGTAGTTACCCAAAAAAATTATCAAAATTTTGAGAATTGAAAGGTAATACTAATCAAATAAAAATAGGAGTAGTGGAGATATTATTAGCAATTGGAGAAATAAATATAATAACTTTAAAGAAAAAAAAAATTTGGATAGAGTAATATATTTTATATTATTTGATGTGCAAAAAAATAATTTGGAAAATTTAAAAGAAAGAACTATTCCGACAATGGATCAGCCATAGACAAACCTACTAGCGAAATTCATGTATATTTTTTTAAATTATTAGATAACAGTATCAACTAAATATCTTCAAACCAAATTTCAATTGAATATCCACTAAGTAGTCAACCATTTTAAATGAAAAATAAATCAAATGAAAATGAAAATATATATATAAACCAAGTGGTCAACCATTTTAAATGAAGAAACAAATAATTCTAAATTTTAATGAGAAAAATATACAACACAATAATGATAAGAAACTTTTCTAAAATAGCTATATTTCTTCACATCTTATGTTCAAAGAGGAGATTCTTTATCTATGCAAGTTTTATAATTCCATTTCTACCAAAGGAGATTGGTAACTTCCTTTATCTCTCTCTTTTATATTCAAGAATATCTCCTCTTTGAAGATAAGAGAGAGGGGGAAAGATGGTTATTTTAAAAAGGTTGCTTGTTATTATTGTGTTGTATATTTTCTCATTTGAAATTTGAAATTATTTGTTTCATTTAAAATGGTTGACCATTTGGTGGGTATTTAATGGGGAAATTCTCTCTCTTGTGCGTCAAAGATTGTTCATCAACGATTGGAAGCTTCGACCTTTCGGTCGTCCGATCATTTGTTCATCCCATATGTGGGCTACTTACAGAGCCACTAAAGGGGTATATTATTACCTAGGAACACTATAACATCCCATATGGCTGGGCTATCAGCATGCTGCAAGGCTAGCCCATAGGGCTAAGGATGTTATTGAAGCCAAATAGGGAATATTGTCCCTTCATAATCCCAACTAATTAGGATTTAATGATGTCCCAATTATAGGAATCATTGTTATAATGTTAAGTCAAGGATATTGGTATTATGACCAACTAATAGGCAGTTAACAACTATCGGTTGTTAACTCCTAAAATCCTGCTCGTGGGATAATATGATATGTATAGGGCTAGCTAGTTACAATCTCGCCCATGCTGCAGAGCTAGCCAGTCTAGCTTATAAGCTTTCTTGTGTCACAGAGCTAGGGCTACGGAGATTAGCCGGTTTAAGTTTACCTACATAATAGAGTTAGCCAATTTAGCTAGTAAGCCACCAACAAAGTGGATTTATTATGTTTGGCTATAATTAATTCATAAGTTTGGATAGTCTATTGGGTTCCGAGTGACCATTCTAACCCTAATGGTAGTCTTGCAACAGCCTGGCAGTATATTGTTGGGAAAGAAGCGCGGAAACCTTTCCCCAAACCGGAGAGTACCTGCGAGAGGACCGAGCAAACAACGCACGAACCCAAAAACAAGCACACACAACAATCACGCAGACACAGAGAATTTTTGACGTGGAAACCCTTGCGGGAAAAACCACGGGACGATCGGAGTCCAACCCTGAGAAGCCTCCACTAATGGAATAGAAGAATTACACCCTCTACAAACTCCTCCCGATCCAAATCGGATTCCCACAACACTCAGAGACAAGAACAATGATCACAAGGCTACGAAGAACGAGAACGACGAGTAGAGATTACCCGAAACACGATCTCCTTCGAAAACGACCTTCGATCCTCCGTCTTCTTCTCCGAAGTTGCAATGGCACTCTTGCCTCCTTCTCTCTCAAACTTGTGTTGTCCAATGCGATAATACGATAATGAATTAGGGTTGAGAAAACTCAATATATCTCCCTAATCCCGCAACCAACCTGGACCGTTGGATTAGATCCAATGATGAAAACTCATCCTGAAATCCGCTTCAGCCCCCCGACACACAGAGTTCGGCCAGAACTCTGTGTGGGGCAGCCAGCACCTACTGGCCAAACGCTGGAACAGCCAGACCGAGTTCGGCCAGAACTCGGCCTGGGACCGAGTTCGGGCCGAACTCGGATCCTCTGCTCCCAGTAGCTCCAGCAGCAGCAGCAGCAGCAACGTCGCCTACTTCCCGAGCTTCTCCGACTTCGGACGGCGCTCGTCGCACTCCGGGGCCTTCTCCACATAGGTTGGGAACCCCTCCCACTCCAACAAATCTCCCCCTTCACAACTATGGGGAGGACGTCGTCATCCCGACGACCTGCCTGCAGTACTCAAACTTCCCCCTTGGTAGAATCTTCGTGAACATATCAGCTCCGTTGTCATCTGTATGCACCTTCTCAAGCTCCGCGTCCTTCTTCTCAACCACATCCCGTATCCAATGATACCGAGTCTCGATGTGCTTGGACCGGCTATGAAACGTCTGATTCTTCACAAGATGGATAGCACTCTGACTGTCGCAAAGCAAAGTATACTGCTCTTGCTTCAGTCCCATTTCCTGCAACAGCTTCTTCATCTACAACAGCTCCTTGCAAGCCTCCGTCGCCGCAATGTACTCTGCCTCTGTCGTCGACAAGGCAACACACTTCTGCAACCGCGACTGCCACGATACTGCTCCTCCCGCAAACATCATCACGTAGCCCGAAGTCGATCGCCTCGTGTCTACATCTCCAGCCATATCAGCGTCGGTATACCCAACCAGCTTCGGCTCGTCACCACCAAAGGAAAGTCTCCAACCAGCAGTGCCCTGAAGATATCGTAGAATCCACACCCTTCCAGGATTCGAAAGATACCTGCTAACCGTACCAACTGCATGAGCAATATCTGGCCTCGTACACACCATGGCATACATAAGGCTTCCCACAGCTGAAGCATATAGAACCCGCTCCATATCTTCCTTTTCGTCCTCGGTAGATGGACACTGCTCCTCAGTGAACTTAAAGTGAGCCGCGAGGGGGGAACTCACTTTCTTCGACCCGTCCATCCCGAAACGCTGAAGTACCCGGTGAATGTACTTCTTTTGGGACAAGTGTAGCAGCTTGGACTCTCTCTCTCGGCTGATCTCCATCCCAAGAATAGTCTTCGCTGCGCCCAAATCCTTCATAGAGAAGGCCGCGCCCAGCTGGCGCTTCAACTCCGCTATCCTAGTGGCATTCCGACCCACTAATAGCATATCATCAACATAGAGCAATAAGATGATAAAATCATCATCGGCAAAATACCTCACAAATGCACAATGGTCCGACGTCGTCCGTGCATAACCATGCTCCCCCATAAACGACTCGAACTTTCTGTACCACTGCCTCGGAGCCTGCTTCAGACCATACAAGCTCTTCTTCAACCGGCAGACCAAATGTGACTTGCCCTTCTCACAGAATCCCTCCGGCTGCTCCATGTACAACTCCTCCTCAAGATCACCGTGGAGGAATGCCGTCTTCACGTCCATCTGCTCGACCTCCAAGTCGAAACTGGCTGCTAATGCTAGCACCACCCGAATAGACGAATGCTTGACGACAGGCGAAAAGATTTCATCATAATCCACGCCTTTCCGCTGACCGTAGCCCTTGACTACCAGCCTCGCTTTGTATCGAGGGCGAGTAGCATCATCCGTCTGCTTCACTCTGAACACCCATCGATTCTTCAAAGCCTTCTTGCCCTTTGGCAACCGCACCAGATCATAAGTGGAATTGGTGTGCAAGGAACTCATCTCCTCCTGCATAGCCACCATCCACTCCTGCCTGTGTTCGTCTTCCATAGCCTCTGCAAAACTTTCGGGCTCTCCCCCGTCAGTCAGTAGCACATACTCATCCGGCGAGTATCTCGTAGATGGTCGACGATCCCTGTTGCTCCTTCTCAGTGGAGCCACTGGTGCTGGCTGTATACCGACAGCCTCCTCCCCTTCAGGAACTACCTCTCCGGCATGCTCATCCTCCTGAGGGACACCCTGACCACCATCAGCAGGCTGATGATCAAGGTTGGGAGCAACTCCATGTACCGGCTCCCCCATAACTGGATCCTCTGCGATGTCCTCTGGAAACTGCTCGAAGCGAAATGACTCTAACTCAGGCAATTCCTCAGCCTCAGAAGGCGTCTCGAAATCCTGAGTGTTGGTCATGGTCTGATCCTCGACGAACACCACGTCCCTGCTTCTGTAGAGCTTTCCTTCCACTGGGTCGTAGAGTCTATAGCCAAACTCATCCCGACCATAGCCGACAAAGATGCATCGCCTCGTCTTCGGCTCAAGTTTGGTCCTCTCGTCCTTCGGTACATGCACGAAGGCTTTACAACCAAACGCCCGCAGGTGACTGTATGACGGCTCCTTGCCGTACCATACTTTGTCAGGCACATCACCCTGCAAAGGAGCACTAGGAGACAAATTAATAATATAAGCAGCTGTGAGAAGAGCCTCACCCCAATAACTGCCCGGCAAGTTTGCTTCTGACAGCAAACACCGCACCCTCTCCATCAGTGTCCTGTTCATGCGCTCCGCTACACTATTGAGCTGAGGTGTCTTTGGCGGAGTCTTCTGGTGTCGTATCCCTTGCTCTCTGCAATACGCATCAAAGGGACCGATGTATTCGCCGCCATTGTCGGACCGAACACACAACAACTTCTTGCCCGTCTCCCTTTCAACGGAGGCCTGAAACTCCTTGAAAGTAGGCAGCACCTGATCCTTGGTCTTTAAGGCATAGACCCAAACCTTCCTGGAACAGTCATCAATGAAAGTCACAAAGTAAGAAGCACCACCAAGAGATTTTACCTTCATAGGACCGCAGACATCCGAGTGAATCAACTCGAGCAACGCCGGCTTCCTCGAACTTGGGTGACTCTGGAAAGACACCCTACTTTGCTTCCCAGCCAAACAGTGCGTGCACTTCTCCAACTTTGTAGACTTGAGCCCCGGAATCACTTTCCTGTTCACCAAGTAGCTCATCCCCTTCTCGCTGATATGGCCGAGCCGCCTGTGCCACAACTCGGTAGACGCGTCACTGACTGCGTTCACCTCCTGTGCCCCCTCTGCGCTCCCCTCCATATAGTAGAGACCGGACTTCTTGCTTCCTCTGGCAATCACCATCGAACCTCTGGAAAGCTTCTACTGACTATTCCCGAAGAGACTGAAGAATCCCTCATCATCCAACCTTCCAACCGACACCAGGTTGAAACGGATATCAGGGACATGACGAACATCCTTGAGAACAAGAACCGCACCCGTCTTCGTTCTCAAATGCACATCTCCAATGGCAACCGCCTTCGACACATCTCCGTTGCCCATCTTCAACACGCCACAGTCGCCTGTCGTGTAAGTGGCAAACAGTGCCCTATTGTGAGATACATGTGCTGAAGCCCCTGAGTCCACCAGCCAAGAATTGTCATCGCAGGCGAGGTTAGTAATGACCTCATCACCTACGACGATCACATCGCCTCCATGCACCGAGGCCGCCGCTGTAGTGTTCTCTTCTTGCTTCCCCTTGTCGCCCTTCTTCTCTCTCTTCCAAGCAAAACAATTCCGCTTGATATGGCCCTTCTTACCGCAATGATAACACTCTGAGTCCTCATACCGACCCTTGGACTTTCCCCTGCTCTTGTCTCTGCTACCACCTGGACCCCTGCTTTTGCCCCTTCCGCGGCTCTCTGAAACAAGTGCCTCTGAGTGGTGGGATGTGGATGAAGTGCCCTGAGAACGTCTCCGCATCTCTTCATTCAACACCCCGCTCTTGGCAAACTCCAGACTGACCACGCCCTCTGGAGCAGAAGCGATCATAGATACTCGTACGGTCTCCCACGAGTCTGGCAATGTACACAGCAGCCACAGTCCCTGAACTTCGTCGTCGAACTTGACTCCCATAGAAGATAGCTGGTCAACCACGCCCTGGAAATCACTCAAGTGATCCGTAATAGACGCCCCATCCTTGTACCGCAGACCCATCATCGTTCGGATCAGGAACAACTTGTTTACCCCGGTCTTCTTCGCATACAAGGATTCCAGCTTATCCCACAACGTCTTCGCGTGCTCAATATTGGCAACGTGGTTGTACATGTTCTCATCAACAAACTGCCGTATGTACCCACACACCTGTATGTGCTTGAACTTCCAGTCCTCCTCGGATTTATCACTGGGCCTCTCGGTTGCAAACACAGGTAGATGCAGCTTCTTGACAAATAGCAAATCCTTCATCTTGCTCCGCCAATAATGATAGTTTGTGCCATTAAGGTTCACCATGCGCACCGGCTTCGCGTCCATCTCTCCTCTCTGGTTCCTCTGTCAACTCCTGACACCCTTTGAACCCAAAGCTCTGATACCACTCTGTTGGGAAAGAAGCGCGGAAACCTTTCCCCAAACCGGAGAGTACCTGCGAGAGGACCGAACAAACAACGCACGAACCCAAAAACAAGCACACACAACAATCACGCAGACACAGAGAATTTTTGACGTGGAAACCCTTGCGGGAAAAACCACGGGACGATCGGAGTCCAACCCTGAGAAGCCTCCACTAATGGAATAGAAGAATTACACCCTCTACAAACTCCTCCCGATCCAAATCGGATCCCCACAACACTCAGAGACAAGAACAATGATCACAAGGCTACGAAGAACGAGAACGACGAGTAGAGATTACCCGAAACACGATCTCCTTCGAAAACGACCTTCGATCCTCCGTCTTCTTCTCCGAAGTTGCAATGGCACTCTTGCCTCCTTCTCTCTCAAACTTGTGTTGTCCAATGCGATAATACGATAATGAATTAGGGTTGAGAAAACTCAATATATCTCCCTAATCCCGCAACCAACCTGGACCGTTGGATTAGATCCAATGATGAAAACTCATCCTGAAATCCGCTTCAGCCCCCCGACACACAGAGTTCGGCCAGAACTCTGTGTGGGGCAGCCAGCACCTACTGGCCAAACGCTGGAACAGCCAGACCGAGTTCGGCCAGAACTCGGCCTGGGACCGAGTTCGGGCCGAACTCGGATCCTCTGCTCCCAGTAGCTCCAGCAGCAGCAGCAGCAGCAACGTCGCCTACTTCCCGAGCTTCTCCGACTTCGGACGGCACTCGTCGCACTCCGGGGCCTTCTCCACATAGGTTGGGAACCCCTCCCACTCCAACATATATAACCCATTTGTAAGGCTATTTGGGAGATTTCTTCTTTTAACTATCAATATGACCCCTCCTTCAACGTTTTTAAAGATCCGTAATGAGTTGGTTTGAAGTTTGAAATACTTTGAATTTCTTCTGTGTTTTAACCCTTTGGAGTAGACCTAATGTCTTTGCAGGCTGTTACGCACATGGTTCTTCAGAAGTAATAGAAATTGACAGTCGGGTCTTCGGAGTAAATATTGTAATGCCCCGTACGGCACGGTGCATTACGCTGAATCGTTGCCTCGAAAAAGTATTAAGTTGTGAGACTCGTCTTACAGTATCGGTATTTATATACGGATACGTATTTTGTACTGTATTTTATTTTTTTTGTTTTCGGAACACTTTAAAATTTTCACAATCTATAGATTTTTCTCCTTGACCGGTATACCGATGTGTATCGACGGCATACCGTCCGGAAGATATTTTTTATTTTTAGATATTTTCAATTTCAGATATTTTCGTGAATAGTATTTTAGATATTTTTGTGAATAGTGTCGATACATGCTATTATTCATTATTCCCTTGGTTCTAACTTACCCTATTTATGCCCATTCCCAAAATACGTAGGACTAGGATACGACAACATGCCAGCTACTTAACCAGACTCTAGTCCGACTCAAATACGTATAAGGTGTGTAATTCAGAATAGGTGTCCATGTAATAATAATACAATCATCCATAACACTAACTATACTATGAACTAAGAAAGGAAATAACTAAGGAAGAATAGAATAGATGACATCAACTAATGATACATGAAGATCCCGAAGACGTAGCTCCCACTATGCATATATCAGATCTAGGCAATAACCTGGAGAGATCACCAGGTCCTCAGAAGGGATATAGCAAGATACATAATATAAATGCCAAAATATAATAGTAAAATGTGTAGGAAAAATAAGAAATAGTCATAAAAGAATTAACTAAGACACAAGAAGACTAAGACACAAGCGAACTAAGAAATAAGGAACCTAAGATAGTGACTGTCATACTAGAAGTGGCTAACAATAAGTGAGGTAAAACCTATAGACTGTAGTCAAGGCAAGCACTCCCAATCTATAGTATCTCAATTGTAGTCAAGGCAAGCACTCCCAATCGAGATGGTCAAGTAGTCAATTCTAGTATCAAGGTCAAGTCAATCCTATAGACTGCAGTCAAGGTAAGGACTTTCAATCAATATAAAATCAAGTCAAGTCATACTCAAGTCAAGAGAATAGTGGTGTAGGACTAGACAACTCTATCACACGATGGATGTGAACACGAAAACCAATATAACAAGTAATAAAAATAAAACATAAATCAGGTATGTGCATGTAAGCTAGAAACAAGATAAAGCAAAACTAGAAACATGATAAAGCAACATGAATATAAAAGTATGAGGGAAAAGAAACAACAAGAAAGTAGAGAACAAGCATATAAACTATACTATACAAGTTGGCAAGGTATACTTGCCTGGAGTTTGTCCAATCCATGTTGATTCTACGAAGACCAAAAGACGTATCCAAATCTCGACATGAACTATAGTTGCTACAGTCCTCAAAGAATCTACCAGAGCCCAAGATAGACAACCAAAAATCACATACCACACATGCATCTAATCAAGTCCTTATTAGGGTTTATTTATGAAAAATAGTTTCCTCCGTACAATCGATATATATTAAGAAACTTATTTTGATTATTATAATTACACCGATAACACTTCTAAATAATAATATAGATATAACATAAGTTCGTATATAATATTAGAAAGCAATTAAAGGTTTGTTTTGAAAACAGTTTTATTTGGAAATTAATATCTTTGATAATACTTATATCCCCTAAAATTTATATTTAAACTTACTAGATTTTAGATTGAAATTCATATATAAAAATAATCATGTACGTAAATATAACTTCATAGATATAAAAGGCATATGTTCAAAAGATCATTTATAAATATTTATCTTTACAAATATTCCTATAAACATTTATTTAACTACTTTAAGTATTTAACCAAGAAACTTATAATATGACTAAAATATATAAATTATTATTAATAACCATAAATAACCATGTCCAAATACCTCATGGAACCATTAAATTCATACACAACAATATACATGTTTCCATGAGATATCGGGATCTAGTTTTACGGTTTTCGACTTCTAAAATTCTCGGTTAAGTCCCTAATTCAAGGACATGCATATAAATCATCTAAAATAATAAAAATAATAATTTATATATAATTTATATGGAATTAACCTTTAAATTCTATATTTAAAATTTTAAGAAAAATTTATGTCTAGTTGACTTCTATGCCAGCTAGTCTATCTGAACTTGTCCGGAACACCACCAAACTTCTAATATGACTTAAATACATGAAATAATATTTTAAAACATAATTAATTATGATTATTTTACAAAAAATAAACTTGAATTCAATGGCCAAATTAATTACTAAGTTTTAACTTATGTCAGCAACTTACTCGAAAAGCTAGTATTTTGACCCCTATTTTTTCGATCAAATCTAAGATGATAAAATTATAAAAATTTGATCAAAATTATATTTTATAGTAATAGTTCTACATTATATTCAATTTTGAAAAAAAATTAAAAATTTTCTAAAGTTCCTTCACAATGGTGCTCAAAACTAGCTCTACCGTAATCCGATTTCTCAACAATCCAACATACAATTTATAGAGATGAAAATATAGAATAAAAGACATCAAATCTAATTTATATGATATTAAACTTAGATTTCCTACAAAATTAATAGCATAGAATTTGAGATGAAAAAAGATAGAATCTTTACCGAAATCCTTTGCTAGAAGGGTTATGGGTACTTCTCCTTGTCCAAGATCCCAACTTTCTTGCTTTGCTTGCTTTCTATCCCCTTCTTGATGGGTTGAAGAAGATGGAAATGGTGGTTTGATAGGTTTGATGGTGAAGGTGGAGTCCTTTTGAAGGTTTAATATGGTGTTTGGGTGAAGAGATGGTGTAAAAGAGAGATTTTGAGTGAGAGAAGATGATTGGAAGGTATTATAGAGGAAAAGGATGATGAAGGTGAGGGGAAAGGCCTGTTATTTTCAGAATTAATGGGGAAGGAGCTGCTCGTAGGTGGTAAATGATAGTTTTTGGTGTTAAGATTAAGGTTTTATGAAGTTATTACACACACACACACACACACACACAACACACACACACACACACACACACACACACACACACACACACACACACACACATACACACACATACATATATGGGCCTATAGGCTTGGGAATGTGGGTTTATGGGCTTGGAACATGTGTTTATAGGGTCTATAGGTGGTTGGCCAAGAGGGAACTATTCTATGATCGGCCAAGCATGGTGTTGTCCACATGGGTTAGGTTTGGCTATTGTGGTGTGTTGGTTGCTTAGCTAGATACGAAAGGTGGTTAGCTAAGATTAAGGATTTATGTAGGTAGTTCTGTATAAAGAACCCACTATATTTATAAATATCAATCTAAAAATTTGAATATAATAAAATTAATGTATATATGTATTTATCTTGGATGCATTCCAAGTCTACTTGGAATTTAGTTCGACTTTGGGTCAAATTAGACTAATGCCGACTAGGACTATATATATATATATATATATATATATATATATATATATATATATATATATATATATATATATATATATATATATATATATTTCTTATAAATAAAAACTTCTACAAATAGAAACATATTAATTTAAATAAAAATAAAAAATAAATATCTATAAGGGACATAAATATGGCTATGTCATCCCTACCATGGCAAATATGCTAGTCATGGCACATGACTACACTAGCCATGCCATAACTCATAATCAACATGCATCCCCAAACTTAACAATGACTAAGGCTATATAAATAATAAATATTTATTTTAAAAATCTAAAAATCACTATTTAAGCCAAATAAATAAAAAATAATTAAAAAACTAGGTTTACACTCTATTATCTAATGGATAGTTGGATTTCTTTGGATGGCTAGGATCGATTTAAATCATGATGTGGATCGCAATCTAACGATCACGATTAATTCACCTCTTCTATATATACACATTGAGTTTCTCTCTCCCCTCTCTTTTCTTTCCTTCTTCATTTTCTCTTCACTTTTATTCCTCTTTATTAAGCTTGGAGCTTGCTAAGAGCTTGGCCTTGAGGTCTTGAGTGTGGTTACGTAACCCCTCTTGGTGGTGGAGTGGAAGATTAGGCTTGGAGCTTAACCTAGGCAAGTACATCTTGCCGAATTACTGAACAACCTTAATTATTATCCTTTTTGTTTTATTTGGTATGAATAGTTCGTTTTATTCCAAAGCTTGTTTTGTTAAATATGTTTTTCTCATGATTTTTTAGTCATGTACATGTTTTTGAATTTGGTTTCATATAGGTTTTGATTTATTGTTAAAATTCAATATTGATTAAGTAGGAGAACTCGGTATCGGGAGTGATATTAGTGTTACCATCATGGATCTTGGTCACATATGTCATATGAGACCCTCACCTAACTTATATCCCATGGATTTTGAGTTTGGTGAAAAAGGAACCCGTTTTGATTTCCTGATAACCTATTTTTGGAGTATTTTAAGGTATTGATCTATCAAATTTTTGAATTTGTGAAAACTAATACTCCTATGTTTTAGAGAATTTAATTTTTGCAATTTTGACTTTTGAAGCGTTGGACTTTGATTTAAAATGAAATTTTTATGGCCGAAACAAGTTTTGTGATTTTAGATTCCGTCTTCTGTGACCATTCGAAAAATCCGTCGGTAATTTACAGAAATCTATTGGAAAATCTGAATGGAGCACTCAAAACTTGCTGTGACAGTTCGAAAAATCCATCTGTAATCCGCAAAAATCCGTCGGTAATCAGAAATAGACTATTTTTGTCCGTTTTCCCCTTTTTTTTTTGTCCCTTTTTGTTTGTTTTTGCTTCTTTCTTCGAATGTATTGATACTTTAGCATAATTTTGTGACATTGTATAGTTAGGAAATGATTGTACACCCTATATACACTTGTCACTAGCTTATGTTCATATGTTGTTCTATATCCTATACTTACTATGTATTGTCATGCCTTCCCGGATTTATTGTACTTTACAGTCTATACCATGTCTAGTATTTACTTGATAATGGCCCGTCGTGGTGCACTCTTGTTACATGTCTTTTCCTTGCTTACATGATAGTGGCCTTCATGGCACACTCTCGATTTCTTTATAGTGGCTCGTCGTAGCGCACTCCCGCTTCCAGCTTATTATATTTTCCTGTTGTGGATTATTATAGTGTACTTTCTTGTATTGTCCTTATATATCATGTCTATGATGGATTATGCGGAATACTACACCCGGAATCCAGTAAGAAAAAACAACTTAATTTTTTAGAGCATTGGAAGGGAAGATTTTCTCGAGCACCTGTAACCCTTTTGTTCTGGTCTATATACATATACTTGGGATTTGGAGCTATTTGTCATGATGAGAACACTTCCAGCGCACCGTCGAGTGTTGCACCTATACTTAAGATACATTTGGCCCCCGAGCGATGTATCCACCATGCACCTATACTTAGGATACATTTGTCTCTGGGACGATGTATCCACTATACACCTATACTTAGGATACATTTGTCTCCCGGGTGATCACTACCAAAATTTATCGATCTAGCGACGGCATGTTAGCGACGGACTCCGGACTCTATACTGACGATTTACCGTCTAATCACAGGCAATATTTTTTTTTAATTTTAAGGGTGAAAAGTTGTCGCAAACCCGTCGGTATGGCGTCGGCGAAGTAGCGACGGACAATGTATCCGTCGCTAAATAGTCACTCCTTAGTCAATATTTGCGTGGGAAAATGTTAAAAAAATACGAAAAATTGGGTGACTACGTAGCGACGGACAGTCCGTCGCCCAGCTAATGAGTTTTAGCGACGGAACCTGAGGTCGTCGCTACATAGTCACTCAGTTGGCGGGAAAATATATAAAAATTTATGGGAAATTTACGAATACTTAGCGATGGATATATCTGTTGACAGTCCGTCGCTAAATTGCCAGCCCTAACTTAAATTGAACCGACGGGGGAGGGGAGGAATTTCATTCGAACTCTCTCTCTCCTCTCTCTCTCTCTCTTGGAGCTCTCTCTCTCAAAGGTACTCTCTCTCTCTCTTTTGGGGGTTGTGGGCGACAGGGGGGGCGAAGGTAGCCGGCGGTGGGGTGGGGGCGGAGGGAAGCCGTGGTGGGGGTGGGTGGTCTGCTGTAACGCCCCAGAACCAAAATACTGGAGAGCAGGGGCGTACATAGCCAGCTACGTATGTTAAAGTGCAACCCACCTCGCTATACGATCACGGTTGTCTAGATACATGAGGGTTTAACTACAAGCCATCAGTCTCCTATGGTCATGAACAAGCCTATTGTCTCAATCTCCAGCAAGCAATAATAGTTACAAGATGTCAGAACACCAAATATACAATAGTAAGGCGTCCCATACATTACATATTCGGATGATCATGAAGCTAGTCGTACAAAATGTCAAGACTAGCAGGAGTTTTAGTCATACATGATCAACCTAGGATTTGCCAATCATGTTACAGCCCGTAGGCAGACAGTAAATAAGGTGCAATCGAGCTAAACACGTGCTCGCCGGCTAAACGCCTCAAAAGAATATTTTTACAATAGAGTAGGAGAACAAAAAGGGAAACCCACTCGTTGCCTTGGTTACGCCTGGTGGTCACCATCTGGCTAGAAGATAGGTAGATCCTCTGGAGCTGCTCCGATATATGGCCATACAAAACCAGCTGGGTCAGACCCCAGAAAGAGCAAGTGCCACAAAGGAGGCTTCACTTAGAAACTAAAACCAGCATAACATAAATGAATATTAAAGATAATTATAAAAGAACTGATAATAACGGGGGCAACAACAGTGAATTGAGTACGAGGAAACCATTCAAGTAGCCAGGTCACAACCCTTAAACTAAACAAGGACCGGGGTTGCAACCCTTCACCTGAATAGAAATTCGTCTCAAATACTGTTGGTGAAGTAAAACATGACGAGCATGAGGTAGGGTGCAAATAAGACAATAAACGAAGAGAGGACACAGAACTGCTCCGGGAGCCAGTTATAACCCTTAAACCAAACAAGGACCGAGGTTGTAACCCTTCGCCTGAACAGAACTTGTCCTCTGATCATTATTGTTAAGGTAAGCATAAATAATTATGATGATAAATGATAAGATAACCATAGGACTATCCAGATAACCAGGTTACAACCCTTAAACCAAACAAGGACCGAGGTTGTAACCCTTCACCTGAACAGAACTTGGTTTCTCGTCATTTATCAATAAGTAAAGCACAAGAAATCAGGTCATATTACAATCTTGTACAGGATCAGGACAAGACTAAGCTGGGCTAGACTCCATCCAATCAATCATGGTCAAGCAATGAGTACGGCTTGATACTTTAACTAACTAGGGTTATCACAGGCCTAGTTACTAGCAAGATGCAATGAGATTATTTCAACAGCCACAAGCCCTGCAGACCATCCAGGTTATCCAGACGCAATTAGAGGATTGAATTCATGTGGGTACATCGTCCAAAGAACGGATGTACCCTTAAGTAGTTTGGGGGTTGCACCACATGTCAGTTTGCTGGAAATGTGTCCTACTCGACGGTAGGCTATAAATCCCATGATGGGGCGCCCAGATAACGGGATTGCCTGTAGCTGGGAAATCTCTTCATGACTACTGGATTTTCTAGTTATTAGCCTTAGTCAATTTCAGTAGGTACCCCTGACCGTGGTATTCAGGGGATCCCTACCCTAGACATGATATAAGACAATACTGGTTTATTTGTACAAACACAATCGTCCACGGTGTCCAGGTCATTCATTCTTGTCATGTCGAGCTAGCTATCATAACAACATATTGAGGTATATCATATCATGTTTACTTGTCAAGAGTGCGCCACAACGGGCCACTATCGTGTTCATGGAACATATTAGAATTTATATGGCATAAGCATAAATGTGACAACTCATCATAAAAAAAATAATAATATAATAATAAAAGAGGACAAGGACTATAGAAGGAGCCAGGTAGATAAGGAAAACAAGCTCATGCGGCTGCGGGCTCATGCGGCTAGAAATAACGGGCGCATGCAGCTGAAGAATGCAGGGCGCATGCGGCTATAGGGAGCAAGCGCATGCGGCTGGAAAGACGCAAACTTATACGGCTGGAAGAACGGGTCATATGCGGCAGCGGGGAGCAACTCATGCGGCTGAAGGGAATCAACGCCATGCGGCTGGAGGGGAGTTAGGCCTATGCGGTCGAAAGAGAACAAGTCATATGCGGCAGCGGAGAAGCAGTGCCATGTGGCTGGAGGAAAATGACTTCATGCGGTAGCGGGATGCGGGAGTTCATGCGGCTGGGAGAATGCGAGTCTATGCGGCTGCGGTCGAGCAGAGCCATGCGGCTGGGTCATGCCGAGGCCTTATGCGGCAGCGGGAAACGGGTTATATGCGGCAGCGGGCTATTGAGTTCATGCGACAGTATTGCCATGCGGCAAATATTGTCATACGGCCAGAGAAAAACTTGCCGCATGAAAGTACATGCGGTCAAGTACTGCTCTTCTTTCCCACTTGTCCGAGAAGAAGAGCCATGAAGTCCATGGCTCCCAAGCTCCACTGGACCTTCATCCAAGGTCAGAATCCGGACTTCCATAGGTCAAAATAGGGTAGAATCAAATTCTCTACAATATGGAACCATCACAACTTGAAAATAACAAAATTAGATAGATTAAAACCCAAAGAATCTGAAAATACAATAAACTTAGATCTACACAAAATGAACCATGGAAATTGAAAATGCTAAATATTAAAATGTCTTAGAATCTCGTGGAGAAGAAAATGGAACAATAAAACTTGAGTTCCTCCATGAAGCAAGCTGCACTTGCCTAAGCTCTCTCTCTGGTAGGTGGAGAGTAATGGTGAAGAAGTAGTAATGAAGAAGAAGTAATGAAGAGAGAGAGAGAGAGAGAGAGAGAGAGAGAGTGTACGGCTAATACAGGAAGGGAGTGGTTAGGTGGGGGTTTTGTCCACATGAAAACCAAGCCGAAACAAACCATAAACCATGCAATGAGACGTGCAATATACGTACATGTATACCAAAATACGTAATACGAACTACGGTCGTTACAACTCTACCCACCTTAAAAGAATTCTGTCCTCGGAATTTAGTTAAGAGGCTAGAGAGGCAAGGACAAGCTATACTAATAACAGGCAAGCTATAACAAGGCAGTCAATCAAGCAATCATTCATTCAAGCAAGGAACTTAGAGCATAAGGCATAAGGAAGACATTATACCTTACGAGTCAAACAGGTCGGGATATCGCGATCGGATATCATCCTCACGCTCCCACGTTGACTCACCCAAGGAGTAATGACCCCAAGCAACATGGACTAACTTAATAGTCTTGTTCTTGAGTATCTTCTCTCTCCGGTCTAATATAGATACGGGCCTCTCCTCATACGAAAGGTTGGTACCAACAACCAATTCCGAATGATCCAGAACGTGGCTCGGGTCTGGAATATACCGTCGTAGTTGGGATACATGGAACACGTCATGTACCTCACGTAGCGACGATGGTAGAGCGAGACGATAGGATACATCACCTACTCGCTCTAGAATATCGAACGGCCCTATATACCTAGGACTAAGCTTTCCCCGTACGCCGAAATAAATGATGCCATGGTTAGACGAAATCCTCATAAATACATGGTCGCCGACAGAAAACTCAAGAGGACGCCAATAGAAATCGGCCCAATGATGCTGGCGATCTTGGGCAACTCGAAGGTGATCTCTGACTCTCCTGACCACCTCAACCGTCTGAGCAATCATTTCTGGACCTAGCATCTGCCTCTCTCCAACATCGTCCCATGCTAGCGGGGATCTGCACTTTCTACCATACAGTGCCTCGAATGGTGCCATCTGGATACTGGCCTTGAAACTGTTGTTGTACGAGAACTCCACCAGGTGCAGGTGATCTTCCCACGAACCACCAAAGTCGAGTGTACAAGATCTCAACATATCTTCTAAAGTTCGTATGGTACGCTCTGACTGACCATCTGTCTGCGGATAATAAGCTGAACTGAACTGGAGGTGAGTTCCTAAACTCTCTTGTAGACTACGTCAAAAGTGCGACGTAAATCTTGAGTCTCTGTCCGAGGTGATACTGACTAGTACACCGTGAAATCTGACGATCTGCCTGAGGTACATCTCCGCTAGCTGAGCCGTCGACTGACCAACTCTGAACGGAAGAAAGTGAGCCACCTTCGTGAGCCTGTCTATAATAACCCAAATAGCATCTCTACCGGCTGGGGACCTAGGTAATCCAGTCACGAAATTTATGGTTATATGCTTCCACTTCCATTCTGGAATTGGCAAGGGCTGAAGAAGTCCAGCTGGCCTCTGATGTTCAGCCTTAACTTGTTGGCAAACCAAACATCGAAAGACAAACAGAGCTATCTCCCTCTTCATGCCATTCCACCAAAAGTGCTGGCGAATATCACGGTACATCTTCGTACCATCGGAATGAACCAAATACTGAGAACTGTGAGCTGCTGCTATGATCTCCTATCTGATATCTCCACTGGATATACAAAGACGCCTTCCATGCCGAAGTGTACCGTCCTCATGGATACATAACTTTGGTCTTCGTCCTGCCTCACACTCTGCTCTAAGCCGCTGAAGCTTAGAATCTGTTGACTGAGCCATCCGGATCCTCTCGACTAGAGTAGACTGAACTTGTATACTGGCTATCAGTGCCGCACTGGTAGGAAGGACAACTTTAATATCCATCTTCTGAAGATCTGCTAACAACTCAGGTTGTGCTGTTAGAAAATAAATTCAGGCTCTCCTGCTCAAGGCATTTGCAACGACGTTGGCCTTCCCAGGATGATACTGCAGGTTGATATCATAATCCATAAGTAGCTCTAGCCACCTTCTTTGACGCATGTTAAGATCCTTCTGAGTGAAAATATACTTCAGGCTCTTGTGGTCGGTAAAAATCTTCACCCTATCTCCGTACAAGTAGTACCTCCATAACTTAAGTGCAAACACTACTACTGCCAGCTCCAAGTCATGGGTTGGGTAATTCCTCTCATGACCATGAAGTTGTTGTGACGCATAAGCTATTACCTTCCCATGCTGCATCAGAACACATTCTAAGCCTCTACTCGAAGCATCACAATACACTGAAAATCCCCCGGTTCTATCTGGAAGCGTGAGAATGGGTGCCGTCATCAAGCCTCGCTCCAACTTCTCAAAAGAATCCTGATATTCTGCTGTCCAAGCAAACTGCACATCCTTGCGGGTCAACTGGGTCAATGGTGCTGAAATCCGAGCAAAGTCTGAAACAAATTGCCGGTAGTAGCTGGCCAAGCCAAGAAAACTGCGAACTTCTGCAACTGTGCTGGGTACTGGCCACGTCTCAATAGCCACGATCTTCTGGGGATCCACTTCTACCCCTCCTCTGGTGATGATATGACCCAAGTATGAAATACGATCGAGCCAGAACTCGTATTTACTAAACTTGGCATACAACTGGTGCTCTCTGAGAATCTGAAGAACCACACAGAGAAACTGCTCATGTTCCGCTTCACTCTTGCTATAGACCAGGATGTCGTCTATGAACACAATCACGAACTGATCCAAATAAGACATGTAGATGCAATTCAAGGTCCATGAATACAGCCAGCATATTGGTTGCTCCAAAGGGCATAACAAGGAACTCTCAATGCTCATATCTAGATCTGAAAGCTGTCTTCGGGATGTCCTGCTCTCTGACTCTGATCTGATGATACCCTGACCGCAAGTTAATCTTCGAGAATACTGCTGCCCCCTTGACTTGATCAAACAAGCCATCTATCCTCGGAAGAGGGTATCTGTTCTTGATTGTCACTGAGTTCAAGGTACGATAATCTACTCATAATCTGGACGTACCATCCTTCTTTTTCATAAGAAGCATCAGGGCTCCCCAAGGTGATCCACTAGCACGAATGAATACCTTGGTCTTGAGTTCTTCAATCATCTTGTATAATATCTCTAACTCTAACGGCGCCATCATGTAGATCTCTCTGATACTGGGCTATCCCGGGGGTCAAGTCGATAGTGAACTCGATCTTTCGCTCCGGCGGCATACCTGGAAGCTCTTCTGGGAAAACATCTGGAAACTCCTCAACTATCCGGGGTAACTGCACTGCTGCTACTGCCATCCGCAATACTGGGGGAAAAGGTTCAACTTTGCCTCGGGAAAAGAAAAACTCTGGCTCGCCTGGAATGCTAAAAACAACCCTGCCAATATGGCAGTCTATCCTAGCATACTGATCCCTCAACCAATTCATCCCTAAGACCACATCATAATCGGCCATCGGGAATTCTATCAATCTAACAAGGAATTCTCTACCGCTAACTACGATCCGACACGAGGAAAATACTCTATCTACTCCCACAAGTCCGTTACCAGTAAGTATATTGAGCCTTACTGATAATGACTCGGGCTCCAGTCCTATCCGTGTCGCGAATCGTACAGACATAAATGAATACGATGCACCAGAATCAAACAATACTGAAGCCGGAAAGGTATTAACGAGAATAGTACCTGCCACCACCTCACCGGGTGCTAATCCTTCTTCTTCCATGGTCAAAGCCAGCACTTGACCATGTCCTCTGGGTGTGGGTCTCCTCTGCTGAAAACTTCTCTGTCTGCTCTGGATCAGGGCTTGGGCTTGGGCGTACTGCTGCGGTTTCTGCTGCTGAAATATCTGGGCCTGCGTCGGCAATAGCCTCGGGAACGGGTACTACTGCTGCTGCTGGACTGGTGCTGGTCCTCTTACCGAAGGACTAGAGAAGGCTAATGAAGATGAACTCTGCCTGTTTGGGTAGTTCCTAACCCTGTGGTCCGGGGCACCACAAACCAAGCACATACCCTGTGCTCTGCGGCACTCTGATACCACATGCCCTGGCTTCCCGCAATGTGAACATCCCACTGCAGAAGAGTGCTTCTGCTTCTGTTGCTGAGGGTACGTCGGGATTGAATGTTGAACCGACGTAATTGAAGTTGTCCGCCTCGGAGCTCCAATGGTCAAAGCCCTAGCTGCCAGGGCTGGTGCTGAAGACTGATTCATCTGGCTGTGGGATCGCTTACGACCTCCAGTCCTATCCACGATCCTCTGGGAGGTACACTCATGCCTCCTAGCTGCTCTCAATACCACATCAAAAGTCTGATGCTCAAACTGCTCCACTGCCAACAAAATCTCTAGATAGAGCCCCTGCTGGAGCCGCTGGGCTCTGTCGAACTCGGTCGCCACCAAGGTAGGAGCAAACCGACTAAGTCTCAAAAACTCGGCCACATATCCGACGACCGTCCTGCCCATCTACTTCAGATTGGTGAACCTCGTCTGTAGGTTGTACCGAGCTACAGCATCAAAGTACTTGGTCTGGAATCTTTCTCTGAATACTGCCCAGGCAATAGGTGCCACTAATCCAACGGCCTGCGCTGTCCACCAGCTGCAGGCAAGATCCAATAACTGCAGGCGCACCACGGCCACCTTCTCGCCTTCTGGAGTCCTGGCTGCTTCTAGAATCACCTCTGTGTCCTGAAGCCATGCATCTGCGGCGATAGTATCTTCGCTACCATCGAATAAGGAAGGGTTCAAGCGCTTGAAGCTGTTGGCCGCACTGTTATCTTGATGACCTCCTCTGGTCAGAGCATCTGCCACTGCTTGGTGCAAGGCATCGCCTCGACGATCTTGAGAAGCTAACAACATCCTGATGAAACCCACCAAGGTGCCATCATCAGGCTCTGTAAGCTGGACGGGCTGAACTGGTGGCTCTTGACCCTCAGTAGGCATGACTCTGGAGGCTACTCCTAAATGCTGGGCTTGATCTCCAGGTTGCTGCTGGTCCACGAGAGGTGCTCCGCCTTGCTGATCGGTAGGACCAGGAACAATGCCGCTGAAGAAGACGACATAGGAAACAATAAGGAAGGACCAGGATAGATCAAAGATACAAGCATGTGATCAGGTCAAGAATCTAGGGATTTAGAGGATACGAGCAGAGATCAAGGGCGAGTACTGATTGAGACATCTATTCGGTAAACCCTCACATATTTTGATTTACAAGACCTGTATGGGCCACCACTTAAACCATGTAACGCTCCAGAACCAGAATACTAGAGAGCGAGGGCATACATAGCCAGCTACGTATATTGAAATGGAATCCACCTCGCTATACGGTCACGGCTGTCTAGATATATGAGGGTTTAACTACAAGCCATCAGTCTTTTATAGTCATGAACAAGCCTATTGTCTCAATCTCAAGCAAGTAAAAAAACAGTTATAAGATGTTAGAGCATCAACTATACAATAGTAAGGCATCCCATACATTACATATTTGGATGATCATGAAGCTAGTCGTTACAAAATATACAGACTAACAAGAGTTTCAGTCATACATGATCAACCCTAGGATTTGCCAATCATGTTACAGCCCATAGGCAGACAATAAATAAGGTGCAATCGAGCTAAACACGTGCTCGCCGACTAAACGCCTTAAAAGAATATTTTTACAATAGAGTGAGAGAACAAAAAGGGAAACCCACTAGTTGTCTTGGTTACGCCTGGTGGTCACCATCTGGCTGGAAGATAGGTAGATCCTCTGGAGCTGCTCCTATATCTGGCCATATAAAACTAGCTGGATCAGACCCCAGAAAGAGTAAGTGCCATAAAGGAGGCTTCACTTAGGAACTAAAACCAGCATAACATAAATAAATATTAAAGATAATTATAAAAGAACTAATAATAACGGAGGCAACAACAGTGAATTGAGTACGAGAAAACCATTCAAGTAGCCAGGTCACAACCCTTAAACCAAACAAGGACCGGGGTTGCAACCCTTCACCTGAATAGAAACCCGTCTCAAATACTGTTGGTGAAGTAAAACATAATGAGCATGAAGTAGGGTGCAAATAAGACAATAAATGAAGAGAGGACACATAACTGCTCCGGGAGCCAGGTTACAATCCTTAAACCAAACAAGGATCGAGGTTGTAACCCTTCGCCTGAACAAAACTTGTCCCCTGATCATTATTATTAAGGTAAGCATAAATAATCATGATGATAAATAATAAGATAACCATAGGACTATTCAGATAACCAGGTCCTTAAACCAAACAAGGACCGGGGTTGTAACCCTTCACCTGAATAGAACTTGGTTTCTCGTCATTTATCAATAAGTAAAGCACAAGAAATTAGGTCATGTTGCAATCTTGTACAGGATCAGGACAAGACTAAGCTGGGCTAGACTCCATCCAATCAATCACGGCCAAGCAATGAGTACGGCTTGATACTTTAACTAACTAGGGTTATAACAGGCCTAGTTACTAGCAAGATGCAATGAGATTATTCTAACAGCCATAAGCCCTGCAGACCATCCAGGTTATCTAGATGCAATTAAAGGATTGAATTCATGTGGGTAAATCGTCCAAGGAATGCATGTACCCTTAAGTAGTTTGGAGGTTGCACCACATGTCAGTATGCTGGAAATGTGCCCTACTCGACGGTAGGCTACAAATCCCATGATGGGGCTGTTAGGGTTATATACTAAAAGCATCACTTTTGTAGTAATCTTATTTCCTTAAATTTTGAATAAGAATCATATGGGCAAATGTTTGCATATTATATTTGTTGCAAGTGTTAATACAAATGTCTGATATTCTATATTGTAGATAATATGGTGTGTGGTGTCACACAGAAGATCATATTATCAGTTTTCTATGGAGTAATAGTTCACAACCTAGATGGATTTGGATAATCTATTGGAAAGGTTGTAGTGTAATCTGGTATTAGTCTATCTTGACTATAGGTTTACACTATGTCACTACCACTTTTCTAGCTTGGGGGTATTTTGGTCTTTTTTGAAATTTTGTGAATTATTTGGAATTATTATTTATTATTTGGATTTATTATAATTAATATGATTTTTTAGTGATTTTTGGTGATTTTTAGTAGAATTGATTTTGACCCTATAGTTGACTTTGACTAGTGTTGACTAGAAGACTAACCTAGTGACTAACCTAGGTTAATACCACTTGGTTAGGTTAAGTAAACTTGTTTTGACCTATTTTAGTGAGGGTTAAGTCATTGGAACTTATTTGGAGGGATTTGGAGTTGATTTGACTAATATGGCTTATGACATCATAAGTCATGATTAATGACTTAGGTTTAATAGCCATAGGCCCACACCATGAACCAACCCTAACCCTAATCAGCCCATGGCAGCCACTATTGACCTTTTCCATCCTATTTAATGCCTCCCAAAGTTAGGGCTAGCATCCCTTAGGTTTTTTTGCCAAGTTTTAGAAGAGGTATTTCTCCATCTTCCATAAATCCTAGTAAATCTATTTTATCTCCTTTTTAATCCAAACAAATTGCATTGGGTTCTAAATTCTACCTACTTTCTGTTGGTAATTAATAATCTCAGATTTGGAGAGCTTTGGAGGAGTTTCACCATCAAGAAGAACATCACTCTTTAGAGCTTTTTGAGGGTTTTGAAACATTGAGGTTCCTTTTTCCACCATAGAATCCTGAGATTTTTGCATTATTAGGGAGCCCTAGACCTAACCTAACAGTAGGAATAGGAAACCCTAAGTTTTCGTGTCATTTTGTGTCCTAACAGGACACGTATCAGTGCACTATTCATTGTGTTTGTGAAAATTGTAAAAATGCCTCAGTGAAACTTTTTGTATTATTTTCGAGTTATTTTTGAATGGAAAATTTCGTTTTGATGTCGCTTACACGATTTTAATTGACTGAGTTGATTTCGTGCTTGTGTCGTGTCGTTTAGACACTCGTACACACGCACTCGGACACGCGCGCGCGCGGCTACAGTGCTCCCCTACCTATCGGGCTCTCTTCTGGACACGACACGAACTTGTTGGACACGAGTTTTTGTGGACACTTAGGGGCACCTACTGTCATCACACTCCCCAAGTTTTACAAGATTTTGTGGTCTAGATTGGGAGAAATCGGCCACGCATGGGTAATGCACTGCACTGTGCGCAGGCTGATTCTAGCCACTGACACGGCTTCGAAACTCTGGACACGACACGTACTGACACGAACCAGGGTGACACACACCTAGGTCTACCCTAGGTTCATCCACTGACACGAGCACGAGGCCTAGGATGGCCTGTGTCGGATGCACGACACGTGTGCACACCCGCACGATGCTGTCCAAAACCCTGTGTCCAGTTTGCCCGATTTCAGTTTGGATTGAATTAGACACGTTTGTGTCCACTTTTGTGGACACAAACTCATCACACAACACGTATGTAATGTGTAGATGCAATACCAATCACTGTTTGGGCATTTTAATTTAGTTTTGTTGATTAAATTCTCTTTTCCCTATTGATTTTCTGATACCTACATTATATGTCATTACAGTTTTGTTCCAGTTTTATAATTTGATTTTTCACAGTCCTTTGATCGATCTAAATGTTGATTATTACATGTTTAAGTCCCTATTATAGTCCTTCTATGTGTATTCTAGTAGTATGTCAAAATTTGATTGGTTTGGATGAGTTTTGGGCTTAAAACTGAGAATACAGGGGGGGAACTGAGCACTGGGTTAGTGTACTATTTACACTGTTTTTTTTGTGTTCTTGTGTATAATTTTGGGGTCTTTTAATATGGTATCTGACCTGGGTTATGTGGGGACTGTTTCAAATTGGTTTTGGGTTTAATTGAGCATTGGAGTGATTCCATGATTGTATAAATCTGTGAAATGTAGGTTGGACTGTTTAGGTTTAATGTTCAATATCTGAGTTGTTGTTATAACCAGTGAGTACACTGTCATGACTTGATTTCCTAAGTTTTATTGAAAACCTGAGATTGTTGGGGGCTTATGCTTGATTCCTGAATTCTTATGTGTGCACTGTTCACTGTTTCACACATGTATCACTATACACACACACACATTTGCCTCTCTCACCCTCACACACTTTTCACCTTCACATCACTCACACACATGTTGCACACACATGCTCTCACACACATACACAAGTGCACATGAGCACTTGAGTGCCCCCTCCCTATGCTTTGTTTACCCTCTTATGTATTAACATGTTTGGTAGTATAGTATACACATATAGCCTATAGGTTTAAATGTTATGGTTATATCATATAACTTACATGGTGTATCAATATATATATATATATATATATATATATATATATATATATATATATATATATATATATATATATATATATATATATATATATATGTATTGTCCTAGTATGTATGTACCTAGTAGATGATTATGAGACTATATATATTTTAAGTACCCTATATTAACTGGTATGGTATGTTTACATATGTGTTGTTTAGATATAGGACTGATATGGTTTTGCCTATTGGCCCATGGCCTAGTCTATTAGCCTATGGCCTATGGTTGTGTTTGCTTAGCTAGTAAGTCTAGATTAGGCTTGTGTAGACTAGCTTGACCTAGTGTGGACTTGTTTGACCTAGTTTGACCATAGTTGACCTAGTTTGACTTCTAGGGTTGACCAGAGTTGACCAAGAGTTAACTTTGGCCTAGTTTGACCTAGATTCATGTAGAATGCATAGTAGAGCTTCATTTTATCATTTTAGACTTGTTGTGACTTGTGCTGTTCTAATAGGAGCCAGATACCACTCCCCGGACAGTACTTTTCAGTTGGACACTCAGATACCATGTGAGTACATTCTCTGATCATTTCATATCCTGCTTAGAATTATTTTCCTGCTTTAGATTACTTTACTTGATGCTGTCACGTTGGTAACACGGATTAGTACTATATGGATCCATTCTTGAGATGTTATCCCCTCAGGGAGCATCGTATACTACATGTTCTGTGCGTTTCACTTACATGGTGTATCACTATGCTTCACGATTCTTCGATCACTTGTGACATGTACTCTCATGATCACAGAGTCTTCCCAGAATCATCCCATTTATGGGTATTTCCAGAATCACCCATTTATGGGCTATCCATGTATCATCCCTTGTGGGCCTTTACATGGAATCATAACATAACCTGGCTGGATCCTTGTGTATTGATTGGGGGTACGGGAGAGTAGAAGTAAACATGTGAATAATATCCAAGTAGTGTAGTTCCCAGAATCACTCCATAGTATAGTTCCCAGAATCTCCTATGCCATTCACATGTTTATATTGTACTCTGACTCACTAGCCACAGTTAGCTCTCTATTTACAGTATATATATTTCTATTACAGTTTCTTCTGTTTACATTCCATGCTTCTTTCAGTTTCCTGTATCTTACTCTACTGCATGTCTATATTTTCTAACCTGCTATGATCTGTTGAGATGTATTGTGCTCGCTCCTGTCCTGACTGGACCTATTGAAAATATTACAGAGGACGAGGAGGAGGCTGGTGTGGATACCTATTACGGGCTACCTTAGATGAGATATTGGACCTGGACCAGCAGCAGGCCCTACTAAGACTAGGATGTGTTTTATTTACTTTACTCTCTGGATGATTGTACTTATTGATACTTGGGATCTGGGATTATGTACTATCTTAGACACTTAGACTCTCTGATGTACTTGGGATTTCCTTTCTTTTCAGCAGTTTCATTTATCTATCTATCTGCTATGTTATCATCTGTTTTTCCTTGAGTTTTATATCATATCGTGCTTCTTTTTCCTTAGTTGTGATTGAGTCTACTTTTATCATGTCACCCCCATTCAGGGAGTATAAACTGTTTAAGCTTATATTGTTAGATGTTGTGACCTAGGACAGCGTTCTACCGCCGACACTGCGGCGTAGGCTGGACGTACCCACGTCTCGTGCCCTTACTCTAGGGTGCGGGTCGTGACACACTAGTATACTTTGTGTGTATTGAACATGACCACTTGAGGTTGTTCTTTTTGTACTGACTACATAAGAGAACAAACACCTCTGTTATTATGGATGCTTGTGCTCTTAATCCAGATATAATAACGGACATGTATATGCAGTGTGCATTACTTTGACTCATAAAAGAGTGAGATTCATTATGGATCAACAACCTCTATGAATTGGGTAATAATATTGTATGTATGATGGGCTGTTGATTATAAATGAAATCCATATCCCGATACGTCGGGTTGATGATGTCCTCTTAAGGAGCTCATAAGGATTGTCATGTAAACCCTGCAGGTGGATTATATCCGACATGATAAATAAAGTTGAGCGGTACTACTTAAGGATAAAAGATGTCGAATCAATATAGTTCTCAGTAACTTAATTTGATCGACGGACATACGATATCTTAACATGGGGAGCCAAAAGAGCATATAATAAAAGGAGCCCACAAACATAATTTGGGATTAGGGAGGTAGTGCAACAATAGCTCATTAGTGGACCGAGCTATTGTTAATGGGCCTGGATTGTGTGTTCGGGCTGAACACGGGATATCCAAATCCGTTAGGAGGCCTAACCCTAATTTTTCCTCATGGTCCCTGTCGTAGCCTATATATATCCTCTATTCTCTGGCCGCCAGTTTACTGATCAGAAATCTGAAATTTTCTCTAAATTCGTGATTCACGTAAGGAGAGAAAGAGAGGGTTGCCAAGGAGAAGAAAAGGTTGGGAGATCGTCGCCCACACGACGTCCAACTCAAGAAAGGAATACGTGCAGAAGATCTTGGGGTCGTCCGCTCGAGATTGCCAGGAATTACTTGTCTTCTTTCCGCCGCAGGTATAATTCGTGAACCCTAGTTTCTGCATATGAAGGGTTAGAACACGTATTAGATCTGTTTAACTTTCTATCGATCAATATGCACACCAAAGGAAGGGTCCTGGGAATCCCGAGTTCCATCAGGGGCGCCCAGATAACGGGATTGCCTGTAGCTGGGAAATCTCTTCATGACTACTGGATTTTTTAGTTATTAGCCTTAGTCAATTTCAGTAGGTACCCCTGACCGTGGTATTCAGGGGATCCCTATCCTAGACATGATGCAAGACAATACTGGTTTATTTGTACAAACACAATCGTCCACGGTGTCCAGGTCATCCATTCTTGTCATATCGAGCTAGCTGTCATAACAACATATCAAGGTATATTATGTCAGGTTTACTTGTCAAGAGTGCACCACGACGGGCCACTATCGTGTTCATGGAATATATCAGAATTTACATGGCATAAGCATAAATATGACAACTCATCATAAGAATAATAATAATATAATAATAAAAGAGGACAAGGACTATGGAAGGAGCCAGGCAGCTAAGGGAAACAAGCTCATGCGGCTGCGGGCTCATGCGGCTAGAAAGAACGGGCGCATGCGGCTGAAGAATGCAGGGCGCATGTGGCTATAGGGAGCAAGAGCATGCGGCTGGAAAGACGTAAACTTATGCGGCTGGAAGAACAGGTCATATGCGGCAGCGGGGAGCAACTCATGCGGCTGGAGGGAATCAACGCCATGCGACTGGAGGGGAGTTAGGCCTATGCGGCCGGAAGAGAACAAGTCATATGCGGCAGCTGGGAAGCAATGTCATGCGGCTGGAGAAAAAATGACTTCATGCGACAGCGGGATGCAGGAGTTCATGCGGCTGGAAGAATGCGAGTCTATGCGGCTGCGGTCGAGCAGAGCCATGCGGCTGGGTCATGCCGAGGCCTTATACGGCTGTGGGAAACGGGTTATTTGCGGCAGCGGGCTATTGAGTTCATGCGACAGTATTGCTATGCGGCAAATATTGTCATGCGGCCAGGGAAAAACTTGCCGCATGAAAGTCCATGCGGTCAAGTACTGCTCTTCTTCTCCACTTGTCCGAGAAGAAGAGCCATGAAGTCCATGGCTCCCAAGCTCCATTGGACCTTCATCCAAGGTCAGAATCCGGACTTCCATATGTCAAAATGGGGTAGAATCAAATTCTCTACAATATGGAACCATCACAACTTGAAAATAACAAAGTTAGATAGATCAAAACCCAAGGAATCTGAAAATACAACAAACTTAGATCTACACAAAATGAACCATGAAAATTGAAAATGCTAAATATTAAAGTGTCTTAGAATTTCGTGGAGAAGAAAATGGAACAATAAAATTTGAGTTCCTCCATGAAGCAAGCTGTACTTGCCTAAGCTCTCTCTATGGTAGGTGGAGAGTAATGGTGAAGAAGTAGTAATGAAGAAGAAGTAATGAAGAGAGAGAGAGAGTGTGCGGCTAATAAAGAAAGGGAGTGGTTAGGTGGGGGTTTGGTCCATATGAAAAACCAAGCCGAACCAAACCATAAACCATGCAATAAGACATGCAATATACGTACACGTATACCAAAATACGTAATACGAACTACGGTTGTTACATCTGCTGTAGTGGGAGGGGGTGCGGATGGAGGCCGCGGGTTGGGTTCGACGGGTGGCAGAGGGGAGCTGTGGAGGGGAGCCGTGGTGGGGGGTGCGGATGGAGGCCGCGGGTTTGGTTCGACGGGTGGCGGAGAATAGATCTGGCTGGGCTCGTCAGATTTTGGTCGGGGTTGGGTTCGACGGGTGGCGGAGAATAGGGTTTCGTGGAGTGTGGGGTGATGGCGGTGATTTTAGTCTTGGCTAGGGGTTGGCCGACAAAGTGTGTGGTGGTGATGGTGTTGATGTGGCATTGGTCGGGGTAGGCTTAAGGAAGTCGGGGTGTGCTGGTAGTGTGATGCCCGAGTGGCGATGGTAAGGGCAGTGACTGTGTGGTGGTCGGGACTGTGTCGGGTACCCTTTACGCGGGGGTAGGGGGGTGGAGGTAGCCGACGGTGGAGGGGGACGGAGGGGAGCCGTGGGGGGGGGGGGTCAGCTATGGTGGGAGGCCGCGGGGGTGGGGGGGAGGGGTAGTGCATTGGATGGGGTCCGGGGCAGCGGGGAAGGCCGCAGGTGGGGGGTAGTGCAGGGGATGGGGGTGGTGGGAGTTGGGCTCGCGGGGGGAGGGGAGGGGTAGTGCAGGGGATGGGGGCCGGGACGGTAGGAAAGGCCGCGGGGGGGGGGGGGGGGGGTTGTGTGGGGGTCGGGGGCGCCGGGGTCGGCGGTGGTGGGAGTTGGGGTCGCGGGGGGGTAGTGTATCGGATTGGGACCGTGGGTGGGAGTTGGGGTTGGCGGTGGTGGAGGTCGGAACACACACACACACACATATATATTTGTCACATACACACACACACACACACACACAGATATATATATATATATATTTGTCACATACACACCCTCCATCTTTGCTGGAACTTGATCACGACAGTGCAATGTTATCCTGTTCTCAGAAGTATGGCTCAATTTCTGAACTACTTGGGAAAAAAAAGTGAGAGTAGACCCCCTAATAAGGAGGAAATCTTGACATAGAGTGATTCGAAGGACTTACTAGATGTTCCATGATCGTCATTGTCTAGAAAGATGATGTTTTCTTCAACATCCGTAGAAGAACTATAAGGATATATCTTTTCACAACATGTCACCTTGTCAAAGACCCTTAATGTGAATACCATGTTACCGCGGTGTCGGAAGACTAACATGTCATAATTTTCTAAGCCATGTGCTTTGACATAATCCTCCCAACCCTTTTCTCCTATGTAGTAATCTTGTATTTCTTTATGAAGTTCAAGACGACATATTTTTCCATTACGAGTCACTATATGTCGTCTTGAACTTCATAAAGAAATACAAGATTACTACATAGGAGGAAAGGGTTGGAAGGATTATGTCAAAGCACACGGCTTAGAAAATTATGACATGTTAGTCTTCCGATACCACGGTAACATGGTATTCACATTAAGGGTCTTTGACAATGTAACATGTTGTGAAAAGATATATCCTTATAGTTCTCCTACGGATGTTGAAGAAAACATCATCTTTGTAGACAATGACAATGATGGAACATCTAGTAAGTCCTTCGAATCACTCTATGTCAAGATTTCCTCCTATTTTTCTATTCGGACGGCGCATTCGAAGGAGTGGATCCGATAGGACTACTATGAGTAGCTCTTGGAGAAGATGGATGCTCCTGCCTTTAAGCAGAAATCGGAACCGAATAATAAAATTTAGTATATTCAAAACCAAAATAGAACTGAATATTTTTAAAACCAAAACCAAAAAATCAAAACCGAAACCAAAACCAAACCAAAACCAAAACCAAAACCAAAACCGAAATCGAAATCGAAACCAAAACTAAAACCAAAATCGAAACCAAAACCAAAATTTAGTTGGTGGAGCGAGCCAGAATCCTTTGACGGATATCGGTATCGGTATCGGTATCGGACTATTTCATTGAGTATCGGAATCGGTATCGGTATCGAACTAATTATGTTTAGTTTGTCTTATGATACAGATTTTCACATCCAGTTTGTAATGGATCGTTACTTCGTTGATCGTACATGGATGTACCAGCGGGTCAACCTTCTCGATCGTAGGTACTTATAAGTATCGACCGTATCAGTTGGTATTGGTCTTAGCGAATTGGTATCGTCCTATCCGATATGTATCGACCGTATAGCTAGGATTCGTATTGGCCTTATCGATTCGGTATCGCCATATCCGATAGGTATCGACGTATCGGATTAGTATCGGCAGTATCAGATTAGTATGGTGGAAGGTTTAGTAATAACTGAACTTGGATTTCTCTCTTCTCGAGCTAGATTGCCATTACAAGAGAGTTACGGGAGCGTAAAAAATCTCCTAAATATTGATATTTACAGGAGTGATTGGCCAGTCACTATCTCGAGCTATGTTACTGTAACTGGCCAATCACTCTCGTAAACATTAATATTTAGGAGATTTTTTACGCTCTCGTGACTCTCTTGTAATGGTATTCTAGCTCGAGAAGAGAGAAATCCAAGTATAGTTGTTACTAAACCTTCCACAATACTAATCCAATACGGTCGATACTAATCCGACACGGCCGATACCTATCAGATACGTCTATTGCAAATCGATAAGGCCAATACGAATCCTAGCTATATGGCCGATACATGTACATATCAGATAGGACGATACCAATTTGCTAAGGCCAATACCAATCTGATACGGCCTATACCAAACCGATAGATCGATACTAATCTGATACGGTTGATACTAAGTACATCCGGCCTATATACCAGCGGATCCACCAGTTACTGCATGGTAGGCCCCGAAGTACCCTCGGATTCAGTTACATCCGGTTATTGGTGAGTACATGATTACATAGTAATTCTATTTGTCTTACGATATAGATTTTCACATCCAATCTACGATGGATCATTACTTCTTTGATCATACATGGATGTACAAACGACAACACGAGAGCAAAATAGGTGTGAGTGACGATTTTCAGGCAGGCGTGAAAGTGTTTCTTAAGTATGCCATGAGCAAAGCTCAGTACATAGACGGTAACAAAATTAAGTGTCCATGTGGTAATTGTCGCAATAGACGTTACGAAGAAGTGGTGACTGTGAGAGATCATTTGACCCGTAAGGATTTCGTACGTGATTACTGCATGTGGTCATTGCAAGGTGAACTATATGCAGAAAGACAGGTTGCGAATGCTGCTACTTATGCTTTTGATGAAAATGCTGTAACGAATTTTGTCATGGACGACGGATGCTCTGTTGATTATGGAGACCTGCAAAATTGTGCACGAAATATGGTATATGATGCAACAGGACCTAATTTTGATCCGGAGGATCCTAATCCCGAGGCGAAGGAGTTCTATGATATGTTTTAGGATGCAGATACTCCTCTACATCCTGATTGTGAGACTCATTCTGTACTGTCAGTGACGATACAGTTGTTAAACATAAAGTCTGATTTTAACTTGCCACAAGCTTGCTATGATCGAATTACACAATTAGCGACGGAGATCTTACCGAAGGAATCAAAAGAGCTCCCAAAAAACTTCTACAAGTCAAAGATAATGGTCCGACAATTGGGACTGGGGTACGAGAAGATAGACTGTTGTCGCAACGAATGCATATTGTACTAAAAGGAGAAGGAGGACATAGAAAGTTGCAGCTTCTGTAATACGGATCGTTACAAGCCAATAAAGGGAAAAGGAAAGTCAACTAGAAAACAACGTCCTTACAAGTATATGTATTGCTTGTCGATCACGAAGCGCTTGCAGAGGATGTATATATCTCTGAATACATCTGAACACATGACGTGGCACAACGAAGAACGCACAAAGGACGATAGAGAATTGTCACATCCTTCGGACGGAGAGGCGTAGAAATATTTTAATTTGTATCATCCAGATTTTGCTGCAGAGCCTAGAAATGTACGTCTGGTGCTATATTCTAATGGCTTCGCCCCTTTTGGGCAGTCGAAATCTTAATACTCCTGCTGGCCGGTCATTCTTACCCCTTACAATCTTCCACCATGGATGTGTATGAAGACTCCTTATATGTTCTTGACAGCTATCATATCAGGTCCCAAAAATCTGACAAAAAATATCGATATATATTTATAGTCGTTGGTGGATGAGTTGAAACAACTGTAGAAGATCGGCGTCGCGACCTATGATATTTCTAGGAAACAGAACTTTCAGATGAGAGCTTCACTGATGTGGACAATAAATGATTTTCCAGCATACGGTATGCTGTCGGGATGGAGTAATCATGGCACCATGTCTTGTCCTATATGCATGGAAAATAGTAAGGCGTTCAGCCTTAAGTATGGAGGAAAAACTTCTTTCTTTGACTGTCACCATCAATTTCTGCCCGCGAGTCATCCTTGGAGAAAGAACAATGACGTGTTCAGAGCTGGAAAACAAGAATTTTCTCATTCGCCACCCAGATTATCGGAATATGATATTTGGGAAGATGTAAAGGACTTGCCCTCCGTAATTGAAGATCCATCGAACAATCGTGTCGAGGGATTCGAACAAAGCCATAACTGGACCAAATGGAGTATCTTCTGGGACTTGCCTTATTGGAAAGATAATCTTATAAGGCATAATCTTGATGTCATGCATATCGAAAAGAATGTGTTCGATAATGTCTTCAATACCATCATGGATATTAATGGAAAGATGAAAGACAATCCAAAAGCAAGACAAGACATTGTCGAGATATGCAAGCGTCCTTATCTGAATTTGATACAAAGGGGAGCTGGTGGACAATTAACTAAGCCGGTAGCACAATACACATTGAGCAAGAAAGATAGATTAATAATCTGCAAGTGGATATCTACTTTAAGATTTTTCGACTGCTATGTGTCGAATTTATTTAGATGCGTTGATCTCAATAAATGCAAGCTAATGGGAATGAAGAGTCACAACTATCACGTGTTTATGAAAAGATTACTGTCCATTGCTTTGAGAGAGTTGTTGTCTTCTTCTGTATGGGTTCCGTTGGCTGAGCTATTTACATTCTTTAGAGATATTTGTTCAACTAAATTGACGGTGCAACACATGGTTGAACTTGAGGAGAATATTGTCTTAACAATTTCAAGTTAGAGAAAATATTTTCTCCGGGATTCTTCGACAGCATGGAGCATCTACCGATTCATCTAGCATACAAAGCCCGTGTCAGTACATCTGTTCATTATCGATGGATGTACCCATTTGAAAGGTATATAAAAATTGATATAATTTAAGTTGTATTTCATTGTTAATTCTCAAGATAATTTGTTTCTCTAGATACCTACACCATCTAAAGAAGAAAGTTGGCAACAAGGCTCATATAGAGGCTTCGATATACGAAGCTTATCTTATCGAGGAGGTATCAAACTTCTTATCCATTTATTTCGATACTCATGTTAAGACAAATTGAAATAGACCTCAAAGGAATGACGAGGACGTTGAGGATGGAGGTATATTCAATGTAAGTGGCAAGCCTATTGGGGCTAGTAAGAAACGGTGGTTGACTGACGACAAGTATGATGCCGCTCACCGATATGTCTTGTTAAATTGTAACATACAAGAAGTGAGAGATTTAGAGAAGTAAGTGACTACAATTACACTCGTTATAATCTCTAATTTGGTGAAGTAACTGACTACACTTATTCTTATTCTCTCTAACAGTGTATTTAGAGATGAATTTAAAATAAGGACACCCGATATTACCGATGAAGGACTTCAAAGAGAGGTTGATTGTACCTTTCCGTCCTGGTTTCACAAATACGTAAGTAACTGAGATAATAATTTATGCGGCTACCATTAAAATATATGCATCTAAAATATTTAAATTATCAATATTTGTTTACAGGTTTTATTGCCTGAAACAACACTCACAAATGAGAGTATTCGTTATTTGGCATTGGGACTGAAGAAGCATGCAAAGACTTGGCCAAGCTATGTCGTTAATGGCTTCAAGTTTAAGGCAACTCAGAATGCTATAAATGTCGAATATGTCAATGACAGCTTCAGTACCAAGGATTCTGGTGTTTGCATAAGAGGCACCATCTATGACGACGAGCCGGACTTTGACTATTATGGAGTGCTTTGGGATATTATAGATTTACAATATAGTGTCCCATATGATATACATATTGTGATGTTCAAATGTGAGTGGTTCGATACGACACCAAATATCAGTTGGAGAATCGATAAACAATTTGGATTCGTCGATATAAATCATCGCATGAGGTATAGAGGGTCCGACACGTTTGTGATAGCAAGTCAGGCTGTTCAAGTCTACTATACAAGCTACCCAAGGCGTCGTAGATATTGATTTGACTGGTGGGCATTATACAAGATTAAATCTAGAAATACATTCAACGTTGGAGACCCAGCATACCAAGAGGACCAGATCAAAAAGTCCTAATACTTGGTACAACAGTCGGATACCATAGATGATGAAAATATTATTGAGGAAAATAGAGGGAAGGAAGAGGTTGATACACAAGACTTAGCTATCAACCAGGGGAGAAAGAGGCATCTTGTCCCAAATATTGAGGATGAGAAAGAAGAAGAAGAAGAAGAAGAAGAAGAAGAAGAAGAAGAAGAAGAAAAGAAGAAGAAGAACTTGATGATGATGAGGATACAGATGAAGTCGACGATGAGGATGAAGATGAAGATGAGGATGATGATGAGGATGAGGATGAGAATGAGGACAAAGACGATGACGATGATTAGATTAAATATCAGTATATATTAAAAACACTTTCAATTACATGATTTTAGTTTGACCTCATAAAAGCACTTATAACGTAGTGAATTCAGTTTAAACTTCTGCATATTCTTATTTCAGATGGCACTCGTAGTTCTTTTCTTTGCGGCGTCACTCGTCGCCCTACTGATGGCTAGCACTCGTCGTCGTGGTGCTGGTGGTGCTGGTCGTGGTGGTGGTGGTGGGCATGGTGGTGGTGGTGGTGGTCGCCTTCAGCCTTCCCGGGAGGTGACGCCCGCTAGCGATCCCGACCCGAAGAGTACCCCGGGCACAGTCTCATCCCGTCGTCGATCTACCACGGGGCTATCGACACCTTCGTCGAGGGCGTCTCCATCCGCTAGCGGATCCGTTCCGCCAGCGGATCCACCAGTGGTACCACCAGTTACTGCACAGTGGGCCCTAGAGTACCACCAGATTCTGTTACACCCAGTTACTAGCGAGTACATACGCGGAGCCGCGGATCCTCCAACGCCACCAGAGAGGCCGATGGACGAGTTCTGACGAGAGCTATGGCCCGCGGGTGAAGTGTAAGTAAATTTAATAAATTTGTTTCATTTATTCAAGTTAATAATCCAGTCGTTGCTTCTTTGTAGGTTTCTTCCGTGGGATGCTACAAGGCTTCTAGGACAGATTATCTGGGCTAACTACCATAGCCCCTACCTCAATTTTTCTGTGATACCCCTAGACTTGCAGTACCGCTAGTTGGACGAGATGAGGGTATATATATCTTATGATTAATTATTAATTACTCTTTAATCAACTATTTTTTAATATCGTGATAATTGAATTTGTATGTCAGAGGACCTTCTGGTGCCCCCCCCATCGCGAGGAGGCGATCCGTAGGACCTATAGAAGCACCGCCGGAAAGAAGATCCGGGATGCGGTTTATGACCTTCGAACGGTGCATTCGAAGAAGGAGTGGATCCGACAAGACTATTATGAGCAGCTCTTAGAGAAGATGGATGCTCCTGTCTTCAAGGAGAAATCGAAAAAAGTGAAAGCGAACCGACGGGCCACGGGGCTACATACGGGGGGATCAAAGCCCCACGCAGCGACGCTTGCAGAATTGGTAAGATACCGCAAATTCATTCCACTATCTAATTCGATACTATTAATTTACTTAACTAATTAAATTCTATGAATATTTCGTATGCAGACCCAACGGACATTGAAAGAGGGAAAATATGCTGACTCGGTCACCATGCACGATGTATTCCAGCATACCCACACGAGGCAGAAGGACGAGAGCTTCGTCGATGAGAGGGCCAAGGAGACGGATGTAAGTACTTATGTTTATGAGACTTATGTTAGAATTATAAGTATTCAAACTATAACTTAGGTAAACTTAGGATTCAGACTATAACTTAGGTAAACTTAGGATTCAGACTATAACTTAGGGAAACATAGGATTTAGATTATAATTTAGGTAAACTTCTAGTATAAACACATTCATTTGATAGGCTGTATATCGTGAGGCCCTTAGTTGGGTTCAGCCATCTGCTCCCGAGGATGTCGGCGAAACGATGCCTGTCGGGATGCCCTCTTCTACGGCCGCTCGCTACGATGACATGTTCGTAGATACCGTCGGTGGCTTTAAGAAAGGTCACCTATACGGAGTCGGCTCCCTGGCGCCGTTGCACGCGACGATTCCGAGATTTCCACCTCCCTCGCCTCCTCTCGTGGCTCCGGCAGACGATGATGTGAGGTCCTAGCTTGCGCATCTGAACGAGGCAGTGTCGAACTTGCGGGCGTAGTTGTCCACGTACTTTTTGCATCCTTCTACTGCTTTCGATCTGTCTGCTCCCGGTCCGTCTACTAGTGCTGCCGGTACTTCTTCCGCCGGGCATCTCTCTTTTGACCCTACTGCCCCTATTGTACCGACTCCTGCTATGACGACCCTTCTCGACCTGATGACGCCAGAGCAGCTACGCCAACTTTCAGACCATGTCTTCGAGGGATTGCCGCCACACCTGGTGGAAGTGTAGATGCATCGGGCGCAGCAGGGAGTACCAGCACCATCGGATGATCCAACTCCTCATTCTCGTTGATATTTGTATTCGAAGATTTTGAAAACTGTTTAAATATTGAATATTTGTGTGGATAATTTGAATATTAGATAATGTTGACTGAAATATTGAATATTTGAAATATTGGATAATTTGAAATATTTGTGTGGATAATGTGGATAATTTGAAATATTGGATAATTTGAAATATTTGTGTGGATAATTTGTGTTATTTATGTTGGTGGATGTTGTGTGAACAGGGAATGCTCTGTTTTATGCAATTTTTTTTTAAAAAATTCCCAGTTAGCGACGGACCCGTGACTACCAACCGACGGAATATCTGTCGCTAACTGGGACTATTCCAAGTTAGCGACGGATGGCGACTACTCACCGACGAAATATCCGTCGCTAACTGGGATTATTCCAAGCTTGTGGCGGATGACGACAACTCACCGACGGATCGTCCGTCGACAAGGTTATGGAAATATGAAAAAAATACAGAATGGGATCGACAGATATTCCGTCGGTAAACCATCGCTAGTAGTCGGTAAAAGTTTGGCGACGGATAATCCGTCACCAAATCCGCGACTGTTCAACGATGGATTAGCGACATATTCCGACAGAATAGCGACGGAATATCCGTCGCCACGGTTCTAGTAATATGAAAGATTCACAGAACCGGGTCGACGGATGTACCGCCGCTATTCTGTCGGGAGCCCGTCGACAAGTAGCGACTACCAGCGATGAGTTAGCGACGGATATTGCGTTTTAGACACTCTCTGATACGCATTTATCGACCATTTTACGACGGATTCACGACGGATATTGTGTATTAGATACTCTCTGATATGCAATTACCGACCAATTTAGCGAAGGATACGGCCGTCGCTAAGGCGATGTGTCATTAACTTTCTGATACGCGCTTTGACGAAAATCCGTTGGTAATTCGTCGAGAGATGTACGAGTATGGTTGACGAAAATTCTTCGCAAAATCGTCGCTGGGCGACAACTTGGCGACGGATTATTTTTAGCGACGAGTCTTTTCCCAACGGATGTTTTTGACCAAAATTCGTCGGCCATCCGTCGGTATTACCATTTATCGACGGCCGGGCGACGGATAAGGCCGTCACTAAAGCGATAAATTTTGGTAGTGGATCAACTATGTTTTTTTATTCCTTCTCTATTTGGCTTGGGATAATCGGTAGTCTGCAGGACATGTAACTGGATCGAATTTCTCAAGGTGCATATGTTAGTAATTAGGAATTGTGATAACTCTAGTTAGCTAATGTATCAAGTCGTACTCATTGCTTGGCCGTGATTGATGGATGGAGTCCAATCTTGTCTTTTTTTATTATGTCTAGCTTCTGTCTATGCTTTACTTTTGTAGGTGAAAGATTAAAGGCTAAGTTCTATTCAGGAGAAGGATTGCAACCCCGGTCCTTGTTTGGTGTACGGGTTGTAATTCAGTTCTGGGATAGTTCCCAAGTCATCTTGCCATTTGTCGTTCTATTTACGTCTCACATGGCATACATGATCCCCATGCCTTACACGCTTATATGTCTCGATAACTTTACATGCTTACATATTCCGGTTACCTTACATGCTTGCTTGTCTAGTTTACCTTACATTGTTCACATGCTTCTGTTTACTTTATATGTCCACAGTTTACATTATATATGTCACATGCTATTTACTTTATGCTCCATATTGCCTTGCTTATTATTCTTTCCTATTTTTGAGATAAGTGCATTGGTAGTGCATGAGTCTTGATCCGCATTTACTTGTTTCTGTTTCTATCTGTGGTTATGTTAGTTATTCCTGGTTTTATTGGCATCCTTTGTGGTACTTGCTATTGGGGTCTGACCCCACTGATTTTGTTTGGCCAGATCTTGTAGCAGAGTCAGAGGATCTTTTGTACCTTCCACTCGATGGTGATTACCCGGAGCATTAAAGTACCTGAGTGAATTTTCTATTTTATTCTTCTACTAGTTATGTACATTATTCTTTTGTAGCGTTTAACCTCCTGTTCGTCATCAAATTATTGTGGTAGAAAGATTGTTTGGGATGGAAAGTATCTTTCAGAGGAATATGGGAAGAAGAGACAGTTTGAAATAAGACTCATTTTCTTTCCTTTATATAATGCGATTTTGAATAGTATAGCAAAACCATAACAAGAAGGATTTACTAATACAAAAGATTCTGGAAAAGTGTGACGATGGAGATCGGGTACTGTAATTGACCCCTTTACTCCATTGACGATCCGATACTTAGTAGCTTCTTGAAGTGCACTCTATGATCCTATCCTGTGTATCTGGTATCCTCATTGACGAGGTTGATTTGATAGATTCAATCAGTTGATGATCTGATCTCCTCCTTCTTCGATCATCTTCTCGATGATCTCTCTCGATGATTCGACCCTCAATCCGCTCTCTGTGATCGATGCCTCTATCTGATGATGATCCTCCCTTTATATTTGCCTTTTGGCATACAAACTATAAAAGAGGTAATAATTATGGAGGGAATCTTCTGCGTGGAAGACGCCATCTAGATGTCACATCTGTTTAGGCAGGCTGTTTAACCGCTCGGTCTGGTTGAGGCGCTGATTGGGCGACCATTACTGCGGGAGCTCTAAGAGAGGACTTAAGGATCCTTGGGTGTAATCATCGGTGGTTATGACTGTCTACCCATACGGCTTGATCATAGGTGACCTAGCACGCGAATGTTTAGGATAACTTGTTGTTTGAATGGTACGGTTGTGTAACGCGCGTGGTATAAACAGAAGATTTAAATTAGGGGGTATGATCTTTGATTGATGCATGGCACCGACCGTGATTTGGAGGGATTTTTTGGTTTAGATGGGGCGGTTATGGTGCACACATCATAAACATGGTGTTGATTTTTCCATATATTGTTGACGGGATTTGAGATGATATGATTCGGGACGCGAACCAGTTTGTGGTGATCTGGTCCAGGGCACGAACCAGTTTGTTATTGATCTGGTCCTAGGTGCGAATCAGTTGTCTTGGGGATGAAGGTGGCTCAACCTGGGACTTGAGCCGTCTTGATGTGGAGACTAGTAGACAGTTTGAGCCGTATGCCTCCTTGGCCACATTGGAGCCTTCTAGAGGGGAAGCCGTATGGTGTCTGGGCCGCATGTGACCTCGTCTCATGGAGTGGTCCAGTTGCCTTTGGTTCTGCAAAGGCGGTGTACCTCGAGGTACTGTATCGTTAGGACTTGGTCTTCTGGGTCTTCGTGCACATTGTTTGAGGTGGCTTGGTCTTGAATGAGCCTAAAATTTTTCACGCTTCTACAAGTCCCCCTTCAAAGTTTTCAAACTTAGCATTGAGTTTGTAATACTTTGAACATAAGCATGGGCTTTTCAGGATCCTTGGGCCGTCGAGGCTTCGATGGAGTCTTTGGGTTCCCGGTGACGTCGCTTCGTCTGGGCACACATCCTCTTTGGAACTTGCCAGGCTGGCAAGTTTTTATTATCGTCTACTTTGAGATTTTATGAAATCTTGCCTCGAGTTCTGCTCTTCTATTGTGAAGAGATCGAGGCATCTTTCTTTATTATGATTGCTCCTTGCCATAAATGTGGGGATCTGAAGGGTCGGTGGCCCTGAAAAGGGGACCATCATCTTTGAGCTGTTGCATCCCATCCATGGCTCAAGAAGGGACTTCTCGTCGTAGGCAGTTTATGAGGTCGAGGCCGACGAAGTCTGTTGGTTCGGTTGCTTCCGTCAGCAGGCCTATGGTGACGCTTCCTCAGCCGTCTTCCCCTGAGTTTAGGCGGAGGAGGCTAGCAGAGAAGAAGTTGGCGCTGGATGATTACATCTTGACCCTTCTCGGCATCGGTATGGAGGAGATTACTGACCCCCTGAGGGTGACACCGGATCTGGACTCTCTTGGTTTGGACCCGGAAGAGAGGGAGATAAGGGGGGTGAAGGAAGCTTTCCTTCGGCTGTTTCGGCATTTTCGGTCCCTGCAGGACCTAGCGGACGCCATCAGCGACTCTGACTGCTCCTCTTCTTAGGGGTCTCCCTCTTTTTTTTAACCCCCCTTTTCATCAATAAAAATAAAGTTTCTTTTTGGCACAATTTGTTTGTCATGCCTGAACTGTCATTGATTGCTCTGTGTTCTGAGAAACTTCTGTTGAAAGGGGTATTTGGAAAGTAGAGGATGTCTTTGGGAGGATATCATAGGGTTTAGTAGACCTTCTTATTCATGTCGTACCTAAGATGGGTACATATAACAAGGGGAAGTAGTAGATGTTATCAGGGATTACATGAGTGTGATAATGTTAGGGTGGAGTTCCTTGCTCAGAGGTAATGTGGACGTGGCAAGGCTCCTGGATTATGCTACTACTTTTAGGATGAGTAGTGTTGTAACGGCCCAGTCCCAAAATATGTAGGATTAGAAAACGTATACATGCCAGCTACGTATCAAGCGGACTCCAGCCTGCTCGAATACGTATAAGCTGTCTTGGTGTTCTAATTATATCCATTAATCAATTATAAATATATCTATCTCAAACCATAGAATAAGTAAATCAGAAATGAACAATATATATTATGGTCTGCAGCCCAATAACATACATGTTCGATTAGACCCAAAGGACGATATGGGTCTATAAAACTAAACTAAGAGCATAGTATAAAAAATGGATACAATATGAAAGCATGATAAAATACTTGAGTCAGATTTAGCAATAGCTCCATGATCAGCGGACTATCTCTGCATGATCAACCACCTAGAGAGATCACCAGGTCCTCAGGGGACATAGCAAGGTACATACAACATGCCAATATACAAAAAATGATATAAGGGTATCTACTATATCCGGTCTACGTGATATGCAGAGAACATGTACTAGAATATCAGACCTCGCCACTGAGGCTCACAATCTCCTCAACAGGCTATTATCCCTACTACCGTGTCGTAGAACCAAGGACAATCAATAAAATAATTGCCAAAACTCTGCTATCGAGATAAAGGCACACAAACAATAACAGGACACAATACAATTAGTCTGATATCGTAGTCAAGTTCTCCCCACCCTATGTCTAGTATCTAGCAAGTCAAGTCTATGCAATCATCTCTATAACAAGAACAATGAAGAATCTAGTAAACTACTACGAAGTCAATACCATGAATACTCATGTAAAACCTTGCATCATGAACGTGTCAGTGTCCTGGGGTCAATCGCGTCAATGAATATGACCTAATGCACGCAATGCCTAATGTCGATATACAATGTCAATAATTAGGCATCGGCACCCGAATCCAATCCGGATACTAAATATTGACTAAAACCTATGTCATGATAAACTAAATAGAAACAATAGTAAAAATAATAATCTATAGCGATGGCAAGGTTTACTTGCCTGGAGGTAGTGTGTAGAAGCGACAATGTCCTGGAAAAACTCGTCAAATCAAAGAGCCATGAAACCTGAACTTCCGCAAATATCTCTGGATGCTGAAACAAACATCACCAACATTTTTGGCATAGGAGAACTGTCTAAGATTGACTACCCATACGTCAAATTCTAGAAACAAGGGCAAAACAATAATTTCGGTCAAAACGAAGGCCGATGTTGGACCCGCTTTACACCGAAAATGTGCCAAGACAAAGGTTGTCCAAATTTGACAAATTATACGTCAATCTTGGCCAGAACGACGCCACAAGTCCAATGGTGGTGTCAGATTTGGAATCAGATGTCCCAGATTAAAAGTTAAAATTTTACATGTTTGAAATTACGATTTTAAACAACCAACTTTGACGTCGATTTCAACCAACAAAATGTTATCCTATTGGACTGAAATTTTTATGCCATTAAGGTGGTTATACCTTCTATGCAACGGAGTAGGTGGTTCATCAAATGGAGCTTTGACGAGGTTGAAACAAATTCGCAAAGTTGGCTCCACGAAACTGTCAAAAATAAACTATTTTAAATGCCTAACTTAGTGGCCGGTTTTGATCTATCAAACGATCAAATTAACGTTGAAATTTGAGGATGGTGAAGAGGTATATACTAAGATGGAGATGGAAGAATTTGATCAAAGATCCAACAGTCGAATTATCCAAAAAATATGTTCAAAGTTGCTACGACGAAACGAATTTATGAGTTCAAATCTTCGCACGTCGCATCAAGATTTCATGCAAAATGCATAAATCACCCGCATCGAGCGTCGAAGAAGTCGCTGGCCCATCTGGAGGTGTTCGTCGGTGACGCAGGGATGTCGTGTGGCCGGAGGGAGATGGCACGGTGGTGGTTTGGCCGCTGTTGCTGCTTGGACCCGCAACCGCTACTGCAGTGCCGTGCCTGATGACTATGGTGGCCGGTGGTGGCGGTGCTGCGACTATTGCTATGATTGCTGTCGCTGTTGGGTTAAGTCGGGGGGTGGGTGGGTTGGGTTAAGTCCACGCGACTTATTGTCGTCGAGATCGGTCCCGCAACTTGGGAGTCTCGCCATGTCTTGATATGTCCCGCACACGAGATCGGTCCCGCAACTTGGGAGTCTCGCTAAGTCTTGATATGTCCCACACACGAGATCGGTCCCGCGGCTTGGGAGTCTCGCTAAGTCTTGATATGTCCCGCACACGAGATCGGTCCCGCGGCTTGGGAGTCTCGCTAAGTCTTGATATGTCCCGCACACGAGATCGGTCCTCCGGCTTGGGAGTCTCGTAAGTCTTGATGGAAAGAAGGAAAAGCATGTTCATGTTAAGGAAAGACTGGTAGATCGAGTTTAGACTTGCATGGTCATGGACAACTTGTCGACAAGGTGTAGTCTTCTCGAATGATTATCGGGGCGCCGGGATCATTCGGCGCAGCGGAAGCGTGGTGGCCCATAACCCACAGGTCCCAGGATCGTCGGACCGATACCCCCGCCGAGCCAGTCCAAGATAGATTAAAATTGCTAGTGACCACCTCATGTAGATGCGTCGGCAATAGCGGCACACCGCATGTATGCCTTTGGATTGGGTTTAGAACTGGAATCATGTCTAGTCAGTAACACAATGTCTGGGCCTAAGATTGGGCTGCAGCATAGGCACCGTGCTTGGCACGATAGATGGCGTCGGGATGTTCATGAAAGTGTTACTATGGTCCACAAGTCTTGTCTAAGTTAGCAAATGGGTCTAACAGGTAGGCCGCAAGGCGGTAGCACGATAAGTCTTGATAACTTGCGAGGCGCGGCCTCAACTTGAAGCACAGACAAGTCTAAGCAAGGTCTAGAGGCACGACCTGCACGAGTCATCCCATTGCTGTCCTTGGCACTTGAATCGTTGGCACGAGAATTGGTCTAGTGGTGCTAAAGTTTAAGTAAAGGTCTTGGCACGGCCGAGTTCGCGTAAGTTGCTCCTCGGCGTAGCACCGTCTCGAATATGTCTAAGTCGTAAATAGAATGTGGCACGACCCTGCCGTCTCGAGTTGTAGTTTGGTCAAGTATCTAAGCGATGAGGCACTGCCTCGATCGAAACACACGTTGGCATTATAGCACGACCTCGTCGATGCACGACCTTGTCGCTGCGTCGCTAAGTATAGACCGAGACGTCTTGTTAAAATACATCCTAAGGCAAGACTAGAAAGACAATCGAAAGGGTTTAAGCTGCACAAAGTAAATAAAACGTGTCGATTATATATGGGTGGGCGAGAAGCTCACTCCACCAGTACAGTGGTACTGACACCCACACAGTATTTCATGTGCAGGCACAGGTAGAAGCTCGAGGCGCGGAGCTCGCTTGGATGCGTCGAGGCTCTGAGTTCCTTGGCGAGTCGAAGTGTGCGGCCGTGTTGATTGAAGACTTATACAGGACATAATGTATGGACATCGCCTTCCGAAGCTTCCGCTGACTCAAGCATTGTAATCAAGAGAGAGAGCAGAGAGAGTAACCTTGTAAACGAGAGAAAAGTGAGCACGAGAGACTTGTAATTTGGCCTTGCGCCCACAAATGTAATCTTGTATTCAATATCAATAAAAGAGCTTCTTTTGAATGACTTGTGTTCATGTGTTCTTCTTTAAATTCTGCTGCAATGTATTCAATGTTTCTGCTTGGGACTTCTGTGCGACGACCCCGTCGCCGCTGATGTAATCGGCCGTTATGGAATTGCCTTGCACGAGTGCAATCTAGGCTCGTGCGGCATCACGCCTTAGCGAGGACGATCGCTCCTACAGGTGCGGGGCGTGACATAATGGTATCAAAGTACGGCTTTACGTCCTTGGACTTTACGTCGATTTCTCAGTTTTGAAAGCTCGTCGTTGAAAAAGAAGTGCACGCTCTCTTTCGAATGTCCCTCGGCATGTCCATACAATAAGTCTAATATTTTCAAAAGCTCGTACAAGCGTTCAACCAAACGCATCTGTAGGCTATCGTCGAATGCATCTGTAGGCCTTTGTGCCGAACGATGTTAAACTTGACTCGATAGAGAACACATGCTAAGTTAACATATCGCGTGTGTGCCTAACTAGTCATGCGTTGACCCTAGCAATTGAGCGTACAAACTCGAATATAGTCCGCACGAGATAGCCATGCGCACGGCCTTTTGGCTAAGTTGCGTCACGTGTCGCGCACCTCGACTTATTGGTGCAAACGAATCACGAGCAATATCAAGTATTGCTCGGTCGGGAACGGAGACACACTTAGGGTGTATATCGCTAGGAACGCTATCGAGCTAACGCTTAGGCGTGCACGGAGGATTGATTAGGATTTTGAGGATTGTGCGAACGACTTAGGGCGTCGATACGACGTGAACGATTACGCTAGGGATTCGTCGAATGAATCCGAAACATGTCTTAGCGAATAACGCGAACGTGATTTGAACTAGAACGGATGGCTCGAATCCCGTGTGGTGTATGGTCCGTCTTGGAAATCATTCGAGCGAAAGATTGAGGATTGCACGAGTATGAAACGCGAAAATGATTGAGTAGGTGAAATCGAATCAAGGAAATTAATACGGATAGTATACGAAAAGTTAGCACGACAGAAAGATAGTGTGCACGAATGGTTTGACTTTGAAGTTACGCAAACGACTCTGAGGATTGAAATCGATGTGCTCGATGGTTTGAGTTAGCACAGAATGATGCAAATTGAGAAAATACGTAGTCGGTGACTTAAGATAGACGGATGAACGATGCGTGATTTCGAATTTGAACGAATTGATCTTGTAAACGATTTGAGGAATAATGATCGAACTTGAAATTGAACGATTCGAGGAGATTATCCAGTCGGACGATAGCATCATTCGCACGACTCAGAATTCGTTGCAAACGAAGATCATTAGGTTACGTATATCGTCGATGATATTGAGGCGTATCAAAGATGATATGCGATAACTCGGAGTAATCTGACACGGTGAATGACGATCGTGCAAGTGTTATCGTTCCAAATGGATGTAATACTTAGGATTTTGGTTGAGACGATTGTTGGATGAAAGAAATCGTGTTTTGATGGTTGCGTTGATAACCACAACGTCGATGGTCTTGTCTTGTGCGAGCGCAACTCCAGCCTCGCACATGTGTTACGTCAGATTTGGGGCGATCGTTTCGCGTGAGCGCTGACATGGTGATTCATGTCGCGGGAATGATCGAACTCGAAAAATTTGGCTGCGGCAACTCCGATTGTCCTGACTTGTTGGTTTGATGCGAAGGAGAACTCGAGAATGTTAGGACTTGTGATTGACGATTGATTAAAACTTGAGGATTGAGTAGGTCCAATCCGCGCATCGAGAATGAACGAGTCTAGACACGAAACAAGAGTTACGCCCCGATGAGAATGATTATTCTGCGGGAGCGTTGCATGGTGATTCATGAACCACCGTGGATGATCGGACTCGCGTGAGATTGGGGCACAACATATTATCAAAGCTAGACGACCTCGTGATCGAATACATGAATTGGTTAGAATTAGTGATTTGAATGGATTCGAATATGCGCAACGAATGCATTGATGCGAATAGGCGATCATGCTCGATGTTTAGAAATCTGAGTAACACGAGCTTGGGTAGAAAACCCCGTACTACCGACTTTGGTTTGACCCTAGGATTGGGGTCAGTGTTGGCATTATTGTTGGGGAACTATGATTCCAATCCTGACATTGACTTAGCCTCACAAAGATTGGCCTAGCGGTTAGGCAAAACGCCCTTGTAACAAGAGTTATCAATCGAAGAATTGATCTTGAGGATTGGTTTGAATGAATAGCATGAATCACGAACGTAGGAAACCCTGCTCACGAGACTCGGCTGACATGCATATATTCAGGGACGCCTGGGTATGTGCACGAGGCGACTCGAGTGAGAATGACAAATTCTCTATCATGCGGCTTGGCTGAATGCATGTATTTTGGGGACGCTTGGAATGCGTGCACGATCCAGCCAATTGATACAATGAGTTCAAGCAAGACTTGAAAGATGGAAGAGTGTCGAGATCTTAAAATCATGTTAACGGAAGGATTGATAGTCGTACGAGCGTGGCTCGGAATCAAAGGAAACGCATAGGCGGAGTGTGCTCGATTAAGTCTTGGCTGTAGAAATGGTAGGATGGCTTGCCTCCAGGAAAGTCTCGAGGACGAGACTTGTTCTGAGTGGTGTATGTTGTAGTGCCCCGTCCCGTAAAGTCAATCGGAGAAATCGAAACGCCAACGGCGTTGGAACTTAGCCTTACAACGGCTACTCGAAGGCTCGCTCGCCCGAGGCGACTCCTCGCACAGGTGGGGGAGTTTCGGTGAACTTGCTTCATCTTAGCCTTCACTTAATAACTCGCTTGTTTTCAACTTGCACAAGTAGGCAAATCTAAAAGCTATGAACGCACATAGCTAAGGGAGTAATCCCGTCGGGTCGAAATGTCCTAGAACATGGAAAATGGTCCCACGGTCAACATAGAAGTCGGCTCAGCGTGCTTTCAAATGACACTCGGTCCTTCGATCCCGTGGCTTGGGAGAAGGACGTTGGCTTAAGTTGTTAAGTTGCCCCGACACTTGAAATAGCCTAAGTCTTAGGCGTCGCCTGCGTAAATGCTTGCTAAAGCAGGCACGGTCCCGTTGTGCAAGGCTTGGCATAGCCTTCGCATGTCCCGTTGGTCCCGTCGATTCGTCCCGACACTCAAATTTGCCTAAGTCATAGGCGTCGCCCCCATGAATGCTTAACAAAGCATGCACAGTCTTGTCCCGCAAGGCTTGGCATAGCCTTCGCACGTCCCTCAAGTTAAGTCATCTTGCACGGCTGTTGGCTTAAGTCTAGGCACCCAGCAGTTGGTTATTCAAGTCGACCCCGTGCCTAGCACGTTCCCTAGACGCGTAGCTCGGCGTAGCCTTTGCTCGTCGAGTCGTTGTCCGAATAAGTTAGACAAGAGTTGTGCTGGGCTATCGAAGCCATTTCTAGCACTGTTCCGTTCTAGCTGCGGTTGTCAAGTCGCGTAGCCCCTTGAGAATAAGGCTCGTCGTACAAAGTGTATGACTTGAATGTTAGCGTCGCCTAGAGAACCAGGCCTGTCTAAGGCACGAGTTACGGTCGGTTTAGTGAAAAGCTTGCCACGAACAAAGGAAGTCCACGCAACTTATTGTCGTTGAGATCGGTCCCGCAACTTGGGAGTCTCGCCATGTCTTGATATGTCCCGCACACGAGATCGGTCCCGCAACTTGGGAGTCTCGCTAAGTCTTGATATGTCCCGCACACGAGATCGGTCCCGCGGCTTGGGAGTCTCGCTAAGTCTTGATATGTCCCGCACACGAGATCGGTCCCGCGGCTTGGGAGTCTCGCTAAGTCTTGATATGTCCCGCATACGAGATCGGTCCTCCGGCTTGGGAGTCTCGTAAGTCTTGATGGAAAGAAGGAAAAGCATGTTTATGTTAAGGAAAGACTGGTAGATCGAGTTTAGACTTGCATGGTCATGGACAACTTGTCGACAAGGTGTAGACTTTTCGAATGATTACCGGGGCACCGGGATCATTCGGTCCGGGGGAAGCGAGTGTGGCTCAACCTGCATGCCGGATAACCGCATGGGAGTATCGGCGCTTCCGGGGCTAGCTACCCTTAGAAGGGCGGACCGATACCCCCGCCGAGCCAGTCCAAGATAGCTTGAAATTGCTAGTGACCACCTCATGTAGATGCGTCGGCAATAGCGGCACACCGCATGTATGCCTTTGGATTGGGTTTAGAACTGGAATCATGTCTAGTCAGTAACACAATGTCTGGGCCTAAGATTGGGCTGTAGCATAGGCACCGTGCTTGGCACGATAGATGGCGTCGGGATGTTCATGAAAGTGTAACTATGGTCCACAAGTCTTGTCTAAGTTAGCAAATGGGTCTAACAGGTAGGCCGCAAGGCGGTAGCACGATAAGTCTTGATAACTTGCGAGGCGCGGCCTCAACTTGAAGCACGGACAAGTCTAAGCAAGGTCTAGAGGCACGACCTGCACGAGTCGTCCCATTGCCGTCCTTGGCACTTGAATCGTTGGCACAAGAATTGGTCTAGTGGTGCTAAAGTTTAAGTAAAGGTCTTGGTACGGCCGAGTTCGCGTAAGTTGCTCCTCGACGTAGCACCGTCTTGAATATGTCTAAGTCGCAAATAGAATGTGGCACGACCCTGCCGTCCCAAGTTGTAGTTTGGTCAAGTATCTAAGCAATGAGGCACTGCCTCGATCGAAACACACATTGGCATTATAGCACGACCTCGTCGATGCACGACCTTGTCGTTGCGTCGCTAAGTATAGACCAAGACGTCTTGTTAAAATGCATCCTAAGGCAAGACTAGAAAGACAATCGAAAGGGTTTAAGCTGCACAAAGTAAATAAAATGTGTCGGTTATGTATGGGTGGGCGAGAAGCTCACTCCACCAGTACAGTGGTACTGACACCCACACAGTGTTTCATGTGCAGGCACAGGTAGAAGCTCGAGGCGCGGAGCTCGCTTGGATGCGTCGAGGCTCAGAGTTCCTTGGCGAGTCGAAGTGTGCGGCCGTGTTGATTGAAGACTTATACAGGACATAATGTATGGACATCGCCTTCCGAAGCTTTCGCTGACTCAAGCATTGTAATCAAGAGAGAGAGCAGAGAGAGTAACCTTGTAAACGAGAGAAAAGTGAGCACGAGAGACTTGTAATTTGGCCTTGCGCCCATAAATGTAATCTTGCATTCAATATCAATAAAAGAGCTTCTTTTGAATGACTTGTGTTCATGTGTTCTTCTTTAAATTCTGCTGCAATGTATTCAATATTTCTGCTTGGAACTTCTGTGCGACGACCCCGTCGCCGCCGATGTAATCGGCCGTTATGGAATTGCCTTGCACGAGCGCAATCTAGGCTCGTGCGGCATCACGCCTTAGCGAGGATGATCGCTCCTACAGGAGCGGGGCGTGACAGTATCTTACACCTATACTATTACATATAATATCTCAGCCATATAGCTATATTACTCCTTTATCACAGAACCAAGATATCCTAAATTCTAACATACTATATATATATATATATACAGTCCCTATATAGATAGGCAACCGTATCCACACCCACATCTGGATCACTGCCCATATGCATACATATGTATACAAGGCACTCCTCTAGATACTCCCCAACTGCTACTTGCCCCCAACTCCAAATCTGAACACAACATTTAAAATTACACAGGAAACTACTCACTCCAACTGAGACTATAACCTATATGTGTTCACATAACACATTTCCCCCTTCCAAATGATCCGTTAAGATATGCTCATAGCAGACCCTATCTCATGTACTCAAACTAGATCCATATATGAACATGTTCCTATATCATGACACTCTTCATCACATCCCTCACCAACACTCCTATATATGAGTTTCAAAAGACACTCAACTGAAACTCTCTTAGGCCAAATAGCCCAATGGCCTATTGCTCACACATAAAACCACACACACACACACACACACACACACACACACACAGATATATATATATATATATATACATATATATATATATATATATATATATATATATATATATATATATATATATATATATATATCTGTGTGTGTGTCTGTGTGTGTGTGTGTGTGTGTGTGTGTGTGTGTGGTTTTATATATATATATATATATATATATATATATATATATATATATATATATATATATATATATATATATATAAAACCACACACACACACACACACACACACACACACACACACACACACACACACAGATATATATATATATATATATATATATATATATATATATATATATATATATATATATATATATATATTTGAACTTATAATTACATGTATATGTTGTGTGGATAAGTTGTGTATAGAGATATATATAAGTGGCAGGGGCCTGTAGCAAGAATTTGGATATATATATATATATATATATATATATATATATATATATATATATATATATATATTTGAACTTATAATTACAATATCCAACCTTACATATACATCTAGCCCCCAAATTCTTGCTACAGGCCCCTGCCACTTATATATATCTCTATACACAACTTATCCACACAACATATACATGTAATTATAAGTTCAAATATATATATATATATATATATATATATATATATATATATATATATATATATATATATATATATATATATATATATATATATATATATATAAATATACTCTTAATAAAATATCATCACTGAATCTTACTCCCCCTCCCTGTTTATTTCTCTTCCTATCACTTAGGCCTATAGCCAACCCCTTCTAACTCTCACTCCCTGCTGCTAAGGCTATTTTCCATACCTGGGCACTAGGCCAAGTACTGGCCTTGCCTCCCTGCCCCAAAGCCTCTGAGCTTCCTGCATATGCTGCTGCAATGCATGCTATGGACAAAAGAAGTGTGCAAAGCCTAATGCAACAAATGTAACCCTTGCAACTGCACAGGCCTATGGCCAATGGCCTAGTTGGCTCACCCCTCACACTCACACTAACACCATATATCCTAATACAAAACAATAACCAATATTCTACTAATTCTAACTCAATTCTCCCCAACCCCTCGCCTGTGGCATGTTGGCCATACACTCAACCTATTCTCTGATACTAGTATTTACTCTCATGACACTAATAATTTCCTAACCCAAAACACCCTTGATACCACGATAACCCCATTGTTATTGACACTTAAACCTAATATTGATACTAAACATCCTTAACCATGAATACCTATTGATACATGGACACCAAGACAAATATCTGACACAAGGAGATACTCTCTAGTTGCTATCCTAACATTCTTAGCTACTAACCTATTGAGTTAAAGGGTCTGCTCTAACCATTGGCTTAAGGCCAAGCAATGATGCAGGCAAGTCAAATGCTACCCAAGCTTTACACTGCTTGAGCAAGGCCACAACCCATAAGTGCATGTTGCTGCTACTGCTACTAAGCTGCTGTTATGCTAGGCATGGTCTGCTGCTGCTGCAAAGTGGCAAACACAGCCATGGCAAATGGCCAAGGGCCAAGTAACCAAGGCTCACAGGAAAAATAGGCCAAGGTCAAATGTCAAGCCAATGGCTGACACTAACTAAATCCTAACCAACATATCTTAATTAATCACTAGGACTGAACTAACATCCTAACTGGACCTAAATAAGTCCACACGACTGATACCAAACACTAAAACCCCCACAAATATCTGATACTCTCTAAAAATCTATATCCTCTCATATATGATACCAACTAACACTTAACTCTCAAATTACCTGTGCCCGATCCAGTGTAGCATTGCCGAGGGCAACTGCCACTGCCTATCCCGACCAAATGCCCATACATACACACACACATCCCTCTCACCTATGTACTCTCACTATCCTAATTTACAGACACAGAGCCTCACATAAAACTGCACATGCCACATTTGGCCCTCCACCTGCTATTGCATAGAAAATGAGGGTTCGACTGCAGAAATGAAAGCTTGTGGGTCATGCCATGGCTTGAAATAGCCATGGCTCGAAGCCAAACTCTCTAAACCCTCTGTCAGTCACTAGACCGACCTACCAAAGTGATTTTGTAGTGAATCGAGGTGTGTCGAGTGAGTAGTGGCACCCTAGCAGCAGGGGATGCACTGTTTACTGGCCCATTCATGATCGAGTGTCCTCGTGGCCAATTACACCTATCAAAATACTTCAAATTCAACTCAGTCCCCTACATATGAAATCTATAGTATATTAGCTACCCAAAAATAAATTTGTTTAGAAATTAGAGAATAAAAAGTTTTAAGGGGCATTTTATCGAACACCTTAGATATGCATCCGATACTCCTTCGATACGTGCCCTAAATGGATTTGATTTCGAACCAAACTTAGCCTAATGCTAGGGGGACCCTAAATGATTGCATCATAGGAAAGAAAATGGAATTTTAATATGTTTAGAGGCTCTTACCAATTGAGAGTTGGAATCTCAATAAAAACTCCTAGATCTAGATCTCCACCAAGCTCCAATGGTCAAATTGCTCCAAATTCTTCCTAGCTAGACAATAGAGACCTTCTCTACACAAGAGAGTGATTTTTAATTGGTTTGGTTGAATTTGGAGTTGATTTGGTGAAAGAGGGCAAATTTGGGGAAGAACACAAATTAGGGTTAAGGTTTTGATGGAAAGGGGAAAAATGAGACTATGTAGGTGTTAAATAGGGAGGGAAAGGGTTTCTTGGCCAGCCATGGGGTGTGGGCTAGGGTTTGGTTGGGTGTAAATGGCTAAAAGCCTTCCTAACATGTCAATTTAAGGCCCCTTAAGGGAAAGGCCCAAAGTGGCTAATGTTTTAAATCACTAATTGGTTTCTAAAGGACACTCTAGCTAGATTAGAGTCTAACCTAAGTCATCTAATCTTTCTAACAAGTTCCCATGGTCATGGTTAGTCTCTAGGCTAAGTTATTCTAAGGTTTCCCTAGCAAATGATAAAATCACCATACATCAATTTAAATAATATTAAAATAATCAAAATTCACCAATTTATCACTAACATGGTCAATTTTACAAAATTTTAAAATTACCCTCATTTTAAAAAAGTGGTGGTGACACCAAGACCCTAGTTTGGTGTACGTATTGATCGATAGAAAGTTAAACAGATATAAACGTATTCTAACCCTTCATAGGCGGAAACTAGGGTTCACAATTATACCTGCGGCGGAAAAAAGACAACAGTTCCTAGTAATCTCGAGCAATCACGACCCCAAGATCTTCTGTATGTATTCCTTCCTCTGGTTGGACGTCGTGTGGGCGACGATCTCCCAACCTTTTCTTCTCCTTGGCAGTCCTCCTTTTCTCTCCTTACGTGAATCATAAATTTAGAGAAAGCTTCTTTTTTTTGATAAGTATATGACAGCCAGAGAATAGAGGATATATATAAGGCTACGACAGGGACCATGAGGAGAAATTAGGGTTGGGTCTCCTAACGGATCTGTGTATCCAGTGTTTAGCCCGAACACACAACCCAGGCCCATTAACAATAGCTCGGTCCACTAGAGAGCTATTATTGCACTACCTTCCTAATCCTAAATTATAATTATGGGCTCTTTTTATTATATGCTTATTTGGCTCCCCATGTTAAGATATCGAATGTTCGTCGATCAAATTAAGTTACTGACAACTATATTGATCGACATCTTTTATCCTTAAGTAGTACCACTCAACTTTATCTGTCATGTCGGATATAATCCACCTGCAGGGTTTACATGACAATCCTTATGAGCTCCTTAAGGGGACATCATCAACCTGACGTATCGGGACATGGATTCCTTTTATAATCAACAGCCCATCATACATACAATATTATTACCCAATTTATAGAGGTTGTCGACCCATAATGAATCTCACTCTTTTATGAATCAAAGTAATGCACACTGCATATATATGTCTGTTATTATATCCGTATTAAGAGCACAAGCATCCATAATAACAGAGGTGTTTGTTCACTTATGTAGTCAGTATAAAGAGAACAACCTCAAGTAGTCATGTTCAATACACATAAAGTGTACTAGTGTAAACATATAGTCAAGATAGACTAATACCAGATTATACTACAACCTTTCCAATGGATTGTCCAAGTCCATCTAGGTTGTGAACTATTTATATATTCTATAGGGAACTGATAATATGACTTCTGTGTGACACCACACGCCATATTATCTACAATATAAGATATCAGACACTTGCAATAATACTTGCAATAAATATAATATGCAAACATTTCCCCATATGATTCTCATTCAAAATTTAAGAAAATAAAGTTAATACAAAAGTGATGCTTTTAGTATATAACCCTAACAATTCGTTTGAAGGTAACATCTAGTCTTGCGCTCCAAATATCAAAGTCACGGTAGGGGCTACCAAACGGTCTGATTAGAGAGTGAGTGTTATGAACTACTGACTTATTAACTTAATTGGAACGAAGATTCTCCCAATTAGTCGCAAATATAAGAAAACCCAAAAAATTTGTGAGGCTCTATATTCTAGCTACCATGAGACCCTGGGTCTCGAAACTAATTGGTAGCACTACTTAAAAGGATAAGGAAATCATTCTTGGAAGAATCAAATATGATTATACGTAGGGAGCATTAAGTCATATTGACTAAATCAAGAAAATTAGAGTATAAAGGACGGGTACCCACAGTCATATGGATGTTACACTTACGGAGGTACGAACGAGTAAAGATTTATCCTTAGGGTGACTCGACTTGGGATAGGATTATAGGCTATACTCGTTTGTTGGCCCATTGGTCATGGTCGAACCAAATTTTAATAATTGATCTAACCCTGTCTCGATATAAGGGCTACTTGGACGAATAGCGACAGCCTGTGCCTGATACCGTTTAAGACTTTAAAATTTGGATATATTTGTCGTCGCGTCTGTATTTCTATTATCAATATAATTTTGAATTTTATTGAGTCTAGGAATATAATGTAAACTGCGTCGTATTGGCTAATAAGCTACCCAAGAAACATTTTCAAAATATATTTTTCGTTTTGAAAATAAGCCCACTCACAAAGCCCAAACTACCTCCTAACTGCTTAACCTTTCAAAAGCCCAAAACCGAACCAATTATGGACCAGAAGAATTCGGTACGAATATCACCCCAAATTCGGTCCGAGTTGGGCTGTCTTGAACGTTTGATTTTAAACTCAGTCTTTTCGCAGTTACGGATACAACGACTATATGCCGAGATTCTCTTATAGAATTCTGTCCGAATTCTGTCTTGGAAATCCTATAAATAGAGAAGAAATTCTACCATTTTAATACACCAATTTACTTTATTATCTCTTCCCTCTAAGCTTATTACGATCTTCCAAAGCGCTATTAGGCTTTCAATTTCAAATTCCAAGCCAATTACAATCCTCTAGTCAATTTGCCAGTGCATTATGGTCTAGAAGTTCAGAGTGATTGTAATCAAGAGGCTTGATAGAAGTAATACACTTCACAATTTAAGTTGGTCAAGTGCTTCGGATCAAAGCTCGCGTTTGTAGAAGTTACAAGGACTTCGTATAAAAACTTGTAGATTTTCTATAGTAGATTTCAACTGGAAGCTAGAGTTCTTTCGACTGGATTAGTCCTCACAAGAGGGAGACCAGTATACATCGCCGTGTTTGAGTTTGCTCTTTGCACTTTACTTTTACTATCTATGATATATTTCTGTGATTTGCTGCTAACAATTTTTAATAGCTAGTATTCCGCTACCTACTCTATTCGTCCCTTTTAGTGTATATCGCTTTACATTTTATTCCTACAACTGGTATCAGAACAGGTTATACAGGTAAAGTGAGATAACATAGTTATTATTTTCTTTATACACTACTATTGGTATTTAGCGACGGATTTATCCGTCGCTAAATACGATATTTTTGTCGCTAATAACATTTATCGACGGATAACCGACGGAAAGGGTACGTCGATAGCTTTAACGTCGCTATGACAAATTCATAATGGTTACACCGACCAAACATAGCGACGGATTAGCAACGAATATAATTCGTCGGTAAGTTCTGAGACATATTAGCGACGGAATATCGATAGATTTTTGTGAGCCAAAAATACAATTTTCCAGAAGCTCAGCGATGGATATTTTTGTCGCTGACTCGTCTGATACGCTTTTAGTATCGGACAGAACGTCAGTGGCGAATATTTCTGTCGCTGGCCTACAAAATTTTATCGGTGACTTTCGGTATTCCGTTGCTAGCCTGGAAATTTTTTCAGATATGCGTCGCTATTCCGTCGCAAAGCTTCTCATTATTACTAGACTAAATATACAATTACAGTAAAATGATATACAGTAAAATAAACTCTAATATATACACAAATTCATCCAGCACCAATATATACATTAAAATGAACTCCAATATATATACAAACTCGTCCAGCAGTCGCAATATAGTACATATACACAATTGTTTTTAATAATACACAAACTCCCTAAAGTTCATACAAACTCATCGATCAAATACAACAAAAAATCATACAAACATCAAAAATGATGGTGAAGGAGGCAGAGGCGGCTGTCTGCACGCATATATCTTCCCTGGGACCAAACTGATGATCCGTAGTACGTCCTGGACTGGAATGCCTGTAAATGTCGGTGACATGACAAGAGGCACCGTGGTCTAAGTCAGAGCCGATGCTGTAGGCGCTGTGGTCGGAGGAGGAGCCAATATAGTAGGCATTGTGGTCGGAGGAGGAGTCGTTGCCGGAGGCACTGAAGTCGAAGCTGGAGCCGGTGCAGTGGTAGCAGTAATCAGACTTGCTATATTTAGAACTCCGGTGACCTGGGAAATCTGACCCTGTAGGGCCACCAAAATCTGTTTAATCTGCTACAAACTGTAGGTTTCGATAGTAACATCAGTCTATGTATCTACATGTGGAGGTGGAGGTAAAGGTGGAGATAGAGGAGCTCTAGAATAAACGGATGTCACGACCCACACCCGCTTTTTGGGATACGAGTGCGTGTCCAAGCCAGTCTACGCCGCAGAGTCGACGGTAGAACACTGTTAAGGCCATGATGCTCAAAATGACATAAATGTAACATTTATTGCTCATTCATATTTCTAAATTGATTACACATTTACATCATTTATATTTAAAGAAAATACAAGGTTCTTACAATTAATGAAATTGATACCACATCTATCTAATTTCTAGCTTTCTGTCTGCAAGTACACCTATATCTTCCAATGCTAAGTGAAGCCACAGCTAACCTGAAAAATGTTGGTTTCCAGTCAGGAATGGAACAAGCACACAAACCGACGGCAATGCGAAAACATAATAGAATTCAGTAGACATGAAAATAATATATGTGAAATAAACTAGAAAGTAACTAATGTCATGGCATGTCTAGAAAGCAAGTAGGTAACTCTACAACAAGATGTATCAACTGGAGAAAAACATGTAACTAGGATGTCATGGCAAGTGGTGAAGAAAACAAGGAAAACAAGTAAAAGACAACTATCTTATGTGTTTTGAAATATCTTGTTCGACATATGAACGGCTAAGGGATAAATCCGGCACCCTGCACGTGTCGTATGCAGCTGCTATTAGTCAAGTGTAGGCATTTTGGGATGTAAAGGGGGTAGTTCACACGTCTACTAAGATACTTCTCCGTCCAGCTAGTACTCATGGAATCAAGTCGCAAGCATGGTAAACATGTAAATGACAGTCAAAAGATATAAACAAATCCATGATACTAATTCGTGTGACCACGTGACATCAAGCAATAGAGCATATGCATAACATGAAAGGAAAACTACTATGAATCGAAAGCAATCAGAAAGTGCACTTGCCTGAGGTCGTTAGCTGGTGAAACCAATAATACTATACCATTCAGTGAGCCACAACAGTCAAACTCGTACAAAAGTCTTCAAATGCTGAAATAGACATTGCCAACATTTTTAGAATAGTCAAATTAGCTAGGATTTCCTGTCCATAAGTCCAATTCTGGACACAGGAGAAAACGATAATTTTGGGTCAAAACGGTGTCCGCCGTTGGACCCGTTTTCCACCAAAAAGTATGCCAGAGTCTATGGTCTCTAAAGTTATCAAACTATATGTCTAAGGGTCCGGTTTTTCGATAAGAACCCAACCGTATGTCCAAAGTTGGATTCCGGCGGACCGTGCACAAAATCGCCCGTTGAGTCAGATCATGGGGCCCATAAAACGGCGATCCGATCAACTGTCTCAGAATCGGACCAAACTTGGCACACAAGACCAAAAAAATGATATGGTCATGTTGGCGTAAGTTTTATCTCGATTTGACGAACGTGCACAAAGTAATTAAAAAATTTACAAAGAGACCGATACGGTAAATTTTGGACCGATACGCATCAAATTCGTCGCGCACACGCAACTAATTTGAATTCCGTTAAAGCCCACACGTCCAAGAAGCCTATATGCACCTTTCGATAATTTTGATCCGCAACTACGTCGTCCAGTTTGGCGGAAAGCACGTCGTATCGAAGGTTTTCCTAAAATTTATATTATTTTGAAGACTGTTTTTCTCGAGTTTGGGGAACTGATTTCTTGACGCATAGTCGATGAAATCGACTCTTGCAAACTGCGTTACAAAGCTCTATAGGTTGTCTGTAATTGTATTCCATTAGTTCTCAGAAATAATAGGTGGTTTGCTCAAAATCTAGTTTCCAAAAAGAGGTTGGGACTGTTTTACATGCTCTATTTTGACAGATTTTGGGTCGACTTCGTGTCAATCCTGTGGGAAATCTAGCGCAAGACAAATAAATCTAATTGAAGGCAATTGTAGTCGTATAGGTTAGCTACGTACAACAAAAGACGGATTGACCATTGGTCGATCGAGCGTGACGAAATGACACTGTGAAGTCGGCCCCTCGGTATTGTTGCTGCTCCCGTTGCTCTTTGGCATGGCCGCACGCACGGTCGGCCTGGCGGTGCTCTGGCCGACGGACAGCCCTCCATGGCGGCACGGGAAGGTCGCCAGGGCTGGGTGCGGGTTAATATTAGGGTTTTGATGCTTTTCTCTCGATCTCGATCTCTCTCTCTATTGATACATATACGCGAGTTTTAGTCGGGCTCGGCTTTGTATGATGGGCCTGGGATGGCTGGCTGAGCCTGGAGGGGGGTTGGTTTCAAATTATTCTTTTTCTTTCCTTTTTCTTTTCTATTTTCTTTTTTCATATTTCTTTTTTGCTTTGTAACTCTATAGTATCTTAAATGCATATATATATATATATATATATATTATAATATATATATTATATATATCTATATATATAGATATATATATATATATATATTTTATTTTTTTTTATTTTATATATATATATATAATATATATATATATATATCTATATATATATATATATATATATATATATATATTATATAATATATATATAAAATAAATATATATATATATATATATATATAATCTATATATATCTATATATTATAATATATATTATATATATTATATAAATTAAATATAATATAAATATAAATATAAATAAATAAAATAAAATAAAATATAAATATAAATATAAATATAAATATAAATATATATATATATATATATATATATATATATATATATATATATATATATATATATATATATATATATATATATATATATATATATATATTTATATATATATATATATATATATATATGTCCTTATATTTCTATATAACTATATATAAAACTATATATAAAACTATATATATATATATATATATATATATATATATATATATATATATATATATATATAAAATATATATATATATATATATATATATATATATATATATATATATATATATATATATATATATATATATATATATATATATATATATATATATATATATGTATGTCCTTATATTTCTATATATTTCTATACATATCTATATATCTATTTATGTATATCATATATTTTCCATATATGAATGGATATCCAATAAAACCAAAATCTTAATAATATTTTCCTAGGGTATAGTTTATGCATAAGAATTTTGTACATATATATGTAAAAATCCATTTACTAGTGATTTAATAAATAACTAATAATAACTTATATTATTTATTAGCCACAACAATAACGACAATAATAGTAATATTAACAATAACAATATTCATAATAATCATAATGACAACTATCATAACCTTAATATGTATAATATTGAGTGACACAATGTACTCCTACTTTAATTGTCGACAAGAAATCGTGCACGTATCCTAAATGCAAAATAAATATTTAAGACTTCCTATATTGTACGTAAACAAGTATTTAGTAATATTTGTAAATCCCTAAGATAAAATACTAACTGTGTATATACAAAAAGATGTCTACATGGTGTCTTTGGTCTCGCTACATGCCTACATGGGCTCGAGCTCGGTTCGGGTCCAGTTCGGACTACATTTGTACAATCGAGCCTCCTAAGAGTCAATAATGTTAATTATAATAAATAATTAAATATTATAGGAGTGTCACGACATGATCCCAATATAATGGGTCTAGTAGGATCATGCCCAGCCTGTACCATTGTGAGACGACGGCAGTAAGCTGTATCAAGCAGTGAAACACAACAAGCAAAATATTTAACGTAAATAAAATGTTTTTATTTAAACTAAAACTGGTCTAAAATGGAAATAAGACAACACCACAATTCATTTATTACAATTGCTCGAAAACAAATAAAGGAAAATAAACTATGCCAACATCTATGGTTTTGGGGTTCCTGGTTCTGGTTCAGCCAAATCTGCGGAACCCAAGTCAGGCCCGTAAAAAGAATAGTAAGCTAGCTCCTCCTCATCGCAATCACCTAAAAATGTTGGTTCTCCAGTCAGGAGTGAACAAGAAACATATTTTTTCCACATCTAGAATTTCTAAATTAACAATAAATGAAAATGCGAGACAGTTTAAGAAACTTTATATGTTTTTTTAAATAATAGTAAAAGACAACAAGCAATATGGTCTCAATGTCAAATATGATACAATGCTATGCTAGTATTTTGAGTATATAACAGGGCCTGTGACCGACCGGGATAGAGGTAATATATATACTAATGTTTCGGCCGAAATGAATAGCATATGGTATGGCTCAACCCCCTGTGTGGTAGAGGTTAGCGCGAGAGAGACAAGCGAGAATTTTGGCTTTGGTCACAGGCATTATACTACTCCCCCAAGCAATCCCCGAGTCAATGAGTCAATAAGTCAATATAGCAATCCAGCAATCCGTCAATTGATGTGGAGTCCGAGAGGGATCCACGGTGAATCAGTGTCACTATATTATATGAAATCAACTGATGCATACATTTAATTATTAAAGTAAAACACAGACATGGAATGGATATGAAACTTGCCTCAGATGGTTTTTCGGCGTGGGCAGCAACAAGTAGGAAACTGCTAAAGTCTTAGGGATCAGAACCTACAAGATCGTAGTACCAGATTTTAGTAACTAGAACTACGCTTTAATTCTAAGGAACAACACTATGGGCTGAGTCTGGTAGGTTGGGGAACCTAAATGGAAAATAATTGTATATTTTTAAGAATAGATTTTATTACAAAATAATAATTCACAAAATAGTTATTTTTGAATAAAATATATTTTTTGCCGTAATAATAAATATTAAGAAAATAATTTTAAATCGTATTTTTAGAGTTTAATAATTTTAAGGAATTAGATTTTCCAAACTAATATTTTTACTAAGGCTTAATTGCTACTTGATACCCTCAACTATTACTGTTTTTCAACTTTGTACCATAAACTTTTTTCGTAACAACTTGATACCTCAACTATTTGTTTTTTTTTCAACTTAATACCTAATATTTTAAAAAACCCCAAAATACCCTTATCCCTTCCCTCCCCCCACCCCCTCCGCCCCCCCTGCTAGCTCCGGCCGAACCCCCCCTCCTAGCTTCCGGCCAACCTCCCCCCCTCCTCGCTTTCGGCCAACCTCCCCCCCTCCGGGCCACCCCCTGCCCCGCCTCCCGCCCCGCACCCCCCTCCCCAGCCCCCCCTCCTCCCGCGCTGCCGCGCCTTAGGGGAGAGGCGGAAGCGGGCGGGCGGCCGAGCGGCCGGAGCGAGGGGGGATGGCCTGAAGCGAGCGGGGGGGGGGGGGGAGCTAGCAGGCGGGTGGCCGGCCGGAGCTAGCAGGGGGGCGAAGCGAGCAGGGGGGAGGGGGGGTTAGGGGTAGGGGTATTTTTGTCCAAAATAATATTCGGGTATCAAGTTGTTACAAAAAAAAGTTTATGGTACAAAGTTGAAAAACGGTAATAGTTGAGGGTATCAAGTAGCAATTAAGCCTTTTACTAATTAGAAATTATTTACCAAACAATATTAATAAAACAATTTTCCTTAGAAAATACATTTTTAACCATTTTTCGTAATAAAAAGAAAATAGCTTTTAATTACCAAAAATAATACTTTATAACATACGATTTTTTACCAAACTAACGATTTAAATTAATAGCAAAACATTTTCGGTTATTAATGCTAAAAATCATTTTATTTACTGAAATCAATTATTTTAGCAAGTAAAAATTATTTATAGAAATAATATCTTTTTATGAAAAAAAATAATATATATATATATATATATATATATATATATATATATATATATATATATATATATATATATATATATATATATATATAAGTTTTCTAGTGATAATCAAATATATATATATATATATATATATATATATATATATATATATATATATATATTTGATTATCACTAGAAAACTTATATATATATATATATATATATAAGTTTTCTAGTGATAATCAAATAATATTAATAATATTTTGGTGAAACTAATTAATAGTAATAGACCATTTTTTCTAATAAATTCATTTCCCATAATTCTTAATAATCCGAAAATTAATTTATTAAAACATTTTGCTATAAACAAATACTTATTCTATTATGAAGCATTTAGGAAAATATATATACGTTTTCTCGTAACAAATAGAATTACTAATATTATTTAGTTAACCTAGTTGATGATTAAACTATTTATACTATTATTACAACAACTCTAATACAAACACAAATAATAATCTCACAATATTTAATGCTTAATCTATAATTTCTATGATAACCATTATACTAACACATTCCTACACAATGAACCAACATTATTACTATAGAACTAAACTATTCCAATTGGCCAGGACATAAAATAGGTTCTGTGAAAATGACAAAAGGTATTCGGAACAGGAATTTACCAACAGTTTGTACGAAGGAGCACCGAGGGGAGGCCTCGGACTCGGAACGAAGCGTTGGGACGCCCAAAGGAAGCCGAACACAGACACGTGCACGCGGGGGCTGACACGCGTGGGAGGGCGCGCGCGGACTGGGGCTGGCTAGTCGGGCACGCAGGCAGGGGTCGTGCTATCGGGTTGACGCGAGGATGGGCTTGGAAGGTTGGGGAGAGGGGTTTGGATTCGGAGAGGACGGAGAGGGGAGTTCGGTGGTGCCTTCGAATTTGGATTTGGTGGAGTAGATTGGGAGATGGAAGGGTTTTTGTGAAGGTGGGGAAATGGGAGGTTCCTTTTCTGTGAGAGAGGGGTTTCTGCTTCTGAGAGAGATACGTAATGGAGAAGAGGGAAGGGGTACGTGGGGCGCTGGGTACGGATCTGAGAGGGAGAACCAGGAGTGGGGAGAATGGTAAGTTAAATGGGTTTGGGCTCCAAAGAGAGAACTAACCAAAAATTAATAAAAGAGGCCCAAGACAAACTCAATTAATTAATAACACAAATACAATTATCATATACAAATTGTGGGCTTCACAACCTTCCTTCCTTAGAAAATTTCGTCCTCAAAATTTCAAAGATAAGGGTCGGGATACAATCCTGCAATCATGCCTCAAATCAGTCTGGGTATTCTTCCTCAACAGCCTTATGCCTAACTAGCTAACTGTCCTATAGCAATACCATCTAATGCAATATCTTCATCAATATTATCCACTATTCTAAAATAACATTCTTCCCTCCTTAGAAACCCAGTCACTATCCACAATTTTGGATTTCTGTTTTCATCCCTGAATTGTCAATTACCGTCATCATCTTAGAAAATTTGTCTTTCCATATTTTCTTACTAAACAAAAATAATATTTTCTGCAATATATTATTTACTTCCTTCAGCTTGTTAATATATATCCAAATTTTAATTCTAAGACATACCACTTCATGTGTTGCAATCACGTTCTTATACCTCTTATTCATTCTTGACCAAAATATTATAATTTTGTACACTCCATCTTGTTGTAATACTGTAGTATCAAACCTCAGTAACCCAATACCACACTTAAAATCCAACATCATGCTTCTATACTCCAATTTGTCATGATTAGTAAAACTTTTATCATTCCTTACTCATATGTGATCACTCTGTAATTTATTTAGACGTCTATTTTCACCAATATGTATATATCTTGATTCCAAATCCGTATTTACATATTTGATCCCAAATTCTTAATAAAATTTAATTATCTTGTTTAAGCTCGAATCCTTCTTCTTGATTTTACTGTATCATTTTGAACAAACTTTTCTCTGTCAAAAATATATCTTATTACATCTCCCAACCTTGTATTATTTACAATCCTTCTATCACTGGTTTATGATTTAAAATCTTTTGCACTTTTCAGTTCATATGATTGCCATCCTTAATTAGTTACACCTTAAGTCCAAAATTTCTTGTTTTGGTCGTCCTTTATATATCTTTTGATTCATCGTGCATCTTCCTAAAGTGCATCTCCATGCTTATCATTTAACAACCTCTAATCTAAAATGTCAAGTTGTTTGATATTCACATCATTAATTATTTCTTTCTTGATTCAAATCACAAGTGTTCATATTTATCTCATCTTTATCCCAAAACTCATGTACTATATAAATCCCTACTATAGATCATTACAAATTTAAATCATCAGGCACAAACTGATTCGAGGCATGATCACTAGGTACAATGATAAAATATAGGTATGGTCAGAATTATTTAGATATAATTTGAGATAGAGTTGGAATATTGTTGTGATCAAAATTATTTTAGGCACGAGAAAAAAATCTAGGTATGATTAAAATATAATCATAAAATAGAAAAAATCAAATGAGGTATCATGAAACAGAAAAGACAAGAAAGAAATGAACGTGAATAGTTTATTGAGAATACAGAAAGTAATGGAATCTTCTGGGATGAGTGACTAAAAATTTCAAATCAAATTGGAATGGGGTATAAGGGTTTGAGACTCAAGAAAAATCAATAAATTGTATGATAGTAGGATAGCGAGGGTGATTAGAATATCTATGATAGGAACGTAATCGAATTAGATATTTATGAAAATGGAGACAACCGCTAGAAATGCAAATCTTCTAATTAGACAAAAGTCAGCATAATTTGATGATGCCAAAAAGACAACCATGGTATGGATATAGTCGTAATAATATTCGGAAACCAAATATATCCGAAGTCACTTGAATAATGATTAGGTTACCGAGTAGTCTATCAACTTTATCCTTTTCATGGCTAAATAAGATATGGGACAAATATGATGCATTTAGGACATAGTCTCAATAATATCCGAAAACCTATGAACACCTGAAATCACTTCAACTTAGAGTCTATGCCTCGCCAGTGCGCAACTAGCTGCACTAAACTCGCAGTTTTAATAATTCAGGTAAATGACTGCAACACATATATGCAAAGCCATATTTGGTCATTGAATATTTTCTTAACTTTATCTATAGGAATTTCAAAGGGATAGTTCAACAATTCAAAAGTTTTCTAATGACTAAAGGAAGCTCAATAATAGAATAGAATCCATTTTCTGACCGTTCCTGCTTCATGATACTCAATCATTGAGTTTAGAAGCTTTCTAGGCCTTGAATTGATCAAGAAGTTACCTAAAGATATAAAGTTTCAAGTTGAGTGGAGGAAGTCAAGAAATAAAAATATTTCTAGCAGAACACTTCGAGAATACTGATCTTTACCGAAATTATTTTTAAAAAATAATTCCTTAAGACCAATGAAAGTTCGAGAATTTGTTGCGTGAGTTGAGCTAAATAGCTAATCCATTGGTTCAAAGAAAGTCAAGTTAAAATGGTTTAATAAAACCAACAAAGAAATATCTTTGGAATATTAGTCATTATCTGAAAGGTTTATGTACAAACATAAGCAAGGTAACCTACGAAACTATAAGCAAGCAAAAATAGATAGATAATTTCGGCCCTATGTTGTAACAGGGTGAATATAATCTAGGTGTTCTAGTTATTTCTAGAGTATATTTTCCTAAAGTCTCATCTAAACCTAGGTCAAGTTACAGAACTGCATGCTGGTCTAGACTAAGTGGAATAGACCAATTTATAGAACTGGACCTACATGGGCCACCACTAAAAATATGTCACAATCCGATCCTAATATAATGGGTATAGTCGGTCATGCCCAGCCTGTATCGTTGTGAGACGACGACAGTAAGCTGTATCAAGCAGTGAAACACAACAGCCAAAATATTTAATGTAAATAAAACATTTTTATTTAAACTGAAACTGGTCTGAAATGGAAATAAGACAACAACACAATTCATTTATTACAATTATTCGAAAACAAATAAAGGAAAAGAAACTATGCCAACATCTATGGTTCTGGGGTTCCTAGTTCTGGTTCAGCCAAATCTGTGGGATCCAAGTCAGGCCCGTAGAAAGAACAGTAAGCTAGCTCCTCCTCATCGTAATCACCTAAAAATATTGGGTCTCCAGTTAGGAGTGAAAAAGAAACATATTTCTTCCACATCCAGATTTCTAAATTAACAATAAATGAAAATACGAGACAATTTAAGAAACTTTATATGTTTTTGTAAATAACAGTAAAAGACAACAAGAAATATAATCTCAATGTCAAATATGATGTAATGCTATGCTAGTGTTTTGAGTATATAACAGGGCCTGTGACCGATTGGGATAGAGGCAATATGTATACTAACATTTTGACCGAAATGAATAACATACGGTACGGCTCAACCCCTATGTGGTAGAGATTAGCATGAGAGAGACAAGCGAGAATTTTGGCTTTGGTCACAGGCGTTATACTACTCCCCCAAGCAATCCCCGAGTCAATAAGTCAATGAGTTAATATGTCAATATAGCAATCCAGCAATCTGTCAATCGATGTGGAGTCCGAGAGGGATCCACGGCGAATCAGTGTCACTATACTATATGAAATCAACTGATGTATATATTTAATTATTAAAGTAAAAATACAAACATGGAATAGATATGAAACTAGCCTCAGATGGTTCTTCGGCGTGGGCAGCAACAAGTAGGTAACTGCTAAAGTCTTAGGGATCAGAACCTACAAGATCGTAGTACCAGATTTTAGTAACTAGAACTATGCTTTAATTCTAAGGAACAACACTATGGGCTGAGTCTGGTAGGTTGGGGAACCTAAATGGAAAATAATTGTATATTTTTAAGAATATATTTTAATACAAAATAATAATTGAAAAATAGTCATTTTTGAATAAAATATATGTTTTGCCATAATAATAAATATTAAGAAAATAATTTTAAATCGTATTTTTAGAGATTAATAATTTTAAAGAATTAGATTTTCCAAACTAATATTTTTACTAATTATAAATTATTTACCGAACAATATTAATAAAACAATTTTCCTTACAAAATACATTTTTAACCATTTTTCGTAATAAAAGAAAATAGCTTTTATTTGCCAAAAATAATAATTTATAAAATACGATTTTTTTACCAAACTAACGATTTAAATTAATAGCAAAACATTTTCGGTTATTAATGCTAAAAATTATTTTATTTACCGAAATCAATTATTTTAGCAAGTAAAAATCATTTATAGAAATAATATCTTTTTATTATCTATTCTAATTATTGAAAGTTTTTGGTATAAAACGTGTTTAGAATATATATATATATATATATATATATATATATATATATATATATATATATATATATATATATATATATATATATATATAAGTTTTCTAGTGACAATCAAATAATATTAATAATATTTTGGTGAAACTAATTAATAGTAATAGACCATTTTTTTCTAATAAATTTATTTCCCATAATTCTTAATAATCCGACAATTAATTTATTAAAATATTTTGCTATAAACAAATACTTATTCTATTATGAAGCATTTTAGACATACAACTATTTAGGAAAATATATATACGTTTTCTCGTAACAATTAAAATTACTAATATTATTTAGTTAACCTAGTTGATGATTAAACCTTTTATACTATTATTACAGCAACTCTAATACAAACACAAATAATAATCTCATAATATTTAATGCTTAATCTATAATTTCTATGATAACCATTATACTAACACATTCCTACACAATGAACCAACATTATTACTACAGAACTAAACTATTCCAATTGGCCAGGAAATAAAATGGGTTCTGTGAAAATGACAGAAGGTATTCGGAACAGGAATTTACCAACACTTTGCATGAAGGAGCACCGAGGGGAGGCCTCGGACTCGGAACGAAGCGTCGGGATGCCCAAAGGAAGTCAGACACGGACACGTGCACGCACGGGCACGCGGGGGCTGACACGCGCGGGAGGGCATACGCGGGCTGGGGCCGGCTGGTTGGGCGCACGGACAGGGGTCAAGCTATCGGACTGACGCGGGGACATGCTCGAAAGGTTGGGGAGAGGGGTCTGGATTCAGAGAGGGCGGCGTGGGGAGTTCGGTGGTGCCTTCGGATTTGGATTTGGTAGAGTAGATTGGGAGATGGAAGGGTTTTTGTGAAGGTGGGGAAATGGGAGTTTCCTTTTCTGTGAGAGATGGATTTCTGCTTCTGAGAGAGATACGTAATAGAGAAGAGGGAAGGGTACGTGGGGCGCTGGGTACGGATCTGAGTGGAAGAACCGAGGAGTGGGGAGAATGGATAAGTTAAATGGGTTTGGGCTTGGGTTTGGGCTCCAAAGAGAGAACTAACCAAAAATTAATAAAAGAGGCCAAGACAAACTCAATTAATTAATAACACAAATACAATTATCATATACAAATTTTGGGCTTCACAAGGAGTCATGTCACAAATTACGAGCTTTCCATCCTTCTTTCGCTTATGGGTACGCTCAAAAACTTTAGGAAAGTTGATGACGTTCGGGTCTCCGCCTGCCCTGGTGACCTCCTCGTACTGTAACAATTAAACATCAATTTAAAACTAAACAATAAATTTAAAAAATTGAAGAAATAACAAATAAGAATACTCACCAACCGTTGATAATGCTATGAAATTGGGATGGATCCACCCGTGTGGTGACCACCCTTAGCACGGGCAGCCTTTGCCTTTTCGCACTTGGCCTTATAGGCTGGAGTATCCATCTTCTTCTTCATCGCCTTCCAAAATTCCTCCTTCAACCACTCCTCGTGAAGAGCACTATTTAGTGTAGCCAATGCCTTCTGGTCGTTGACTATATCCCTCAACCTCTTGCTGGCGACGGACTTGTAGCACTTTAGAATTGCCTGATCTCTGTGCCCCGGCCACCAGTACAACTTCTGCAAATAAGAACAAATAAAAACAAATAAGAAAATATTTAAGAAATATTGTAAACAAAGTCAATATTATTTAGACATACCCCAAGCATCTCTAGCCAAATGAATCATCTATCAAGTGAGATGTCCCCAAAGTTCAGATAGGGACCATGGAATTGATGATGCATCAAGTCGCCCAAATCTCTACCAGACTGGACCGGAAAGAACCTAGAATTATCAAAATAATATACGATTAGATAATAAAGAGAGTATGAATAAATGTGTATAATAACAATTATATACTTACTTCGTTCCATCGGTCCACAGCTCGGGACGAGTGATGTCGTCTGGCCGCTCTGGTAGAGTATGATGGTCTATAAATCCTGGTCGACGTATATACACTCCACGGTCGACCAAAAGTCTATGATAGGGATTCTCCCCAGTAGGAGCGACAGGTATAGTCTCCGACGTAGAAGACGGGGCACCAACACCAGTAAGAGTAGATGCTGAGGGAATATCAGGGCTAGCTCCGCCGATCGATGAACGAGTGAACGGCGGAGATAAGCCATCATCCTCATCAACCAAGTCGTCCTCGCTAACTCCTCAGCAATATGCAACTGGAGTACTAAGAGGAGCAGGAGGGCGAGATGAAGATCCTCGACGTCGTGTATGGCCTCGACCCACCATATACAAATATGAAAGAAATAAAAAATAGTGTGATGATACAAATAGTTAATACAAATCTAATAGAAATTAAAAAATGGTGTGTTGATACAAATAATCATTGCTAATCTAATAGAAATAAAAAATAGTGTGATAATACTCATAAGTAGGTAATACGTACTAATCTTCTTCATCTTCCAAATTATCTTCGTCTTTCGAATTATCTTCATCTTCGTCTTCTTCATTTTCACTATCACTTCCACTTTCACCTTCATCTTCAAATTCTTCTTACTCATCCGATACGTCCATTTCAGACTCCTCCTCTACCTGAGGTAAGTCTTCTATGTCAAGCTCTTCGTCAACTATTGTCACGACCCGCACCCGCTTTTCGGGATACAAGGGCGTGAGCAAGCCAACTACGTATCAAGCGAACTCCAGCCCGACTCGAATACGTAAATGCTATCAAGGCTATGGTATACTGCCAAATCATGGCAATGCAATCTATATCTCAATCCACAAGAGTAATGTAAGCATGAATAAACAACTATGGGTCGTGGTCTGTAGCCTACTAGCATAATGTCCGATAAGACTCCAAAGAATATAACAAAAGTCTACAAACTGAAGCAGTAAATAGGATATCTCATGATAATGAAAGGAAAGCACGAGATGGATAATAAACATGGTATCGATATCTGAATCTCGCAAGCAATATCGTAATCATCTGAAACCCATAAGTGTCATAATCATCCGCTATCCAGAACTGCTAACTACTTCACGCAATAAATAACCTGAAGAGATCATCAGGTCCTCAGGGGACATAGCAAGATATATATAAATATGCCTATCTAGCAGTTTAATCATACATAAACTATAAACAGGATATAAACAGGAACTAGACATAAGACTGACATGTGGCTACTGACAGGTAACTATGAACACGGATACGGGATCAACTATGCATAAATGAACTGCTGGAAGAACAAAATATTAATAGAATACCAAACCCTTGCCCCGAGTGTGGACTCGCAGGTTTGAACTAATCACTAACCCTCGCCCCGAGTGTGGACTCGCAGGTTAGTTCACGACAAACACCCTCGCCCCGAGTGTGGACTCGCAGGTGCAAACAGATCAAGACAAACACCCTCGCCTCGAGTGTGGACTCGCAGGTGCAAACGGTCAACCCTCGCCCGGATTGTGGACTAGCAGGTTGAGGAAACGGTACATGAATAACAGTTCAATTATACCTACTTGTAGACACGACTCAATTAAGATACATGTGACGACACGATACAACTCAATCATGACACAGGTAAGGACTGCTCTAGCATGGACTATAATATGAATAAGCTGGTATACTACACTATCAAGTCAAGCAGATAATAAACATGTGAACATGGTATGAAAAAAATATATCAAGTCAATTTAACTAGAGAACTAAAGATAACATATAAATTCATAACAACTAGATAAACTGAAAGATAACATGATAACAACAAAATATCTATAATCATGATAATAGATTGTAGAGGGAGGCAAGGTATCTTGCCTGGTGGTAGCGCGAAGATCCAATAATATACCGTTAACTGGTATGCCATAAAGTCCAAATCTCACAACTGTCTCCGAAAGCTGAAACAGACATTGCCAACATTCTCAGAATAGTCAAATTAGTTACGATTGTCTATCCTTAAGTCCAATTCTAGACACAGGGGCAAAACGGTCATTTCGAGCCAAAACGGTGTCGGCCGTTGGACCCGCTTTGTACCGAAAGGCATGCCAGAGTCAATGGTCTCTAAAGTTGTCAAACTACATGTCTACGGATTTGTTTTGATGATACAAACTCAACAATATATCCATTTGTGGATTTCGGTGGACCGTGTACAAAATCGCCCGTTGAATCGGATCGTGGGGTCCGCAAAACGGTGGTACGATCAACTATCTCAGAATCGGACCAAACTTGGCATACAGGACCAGAAAAATGATACGGTCCTGTTGGCACAAGTTTCGTTTCGATCTGACGAACGTACACAAAGTAATTAAGAAATTTGCACAGAGGCCGATATGGTGAATTTTGACGGATATACATCAAATTCGTTGCGCACACGCAACCAATTTGAATTCCGTCAAAGCCCACACATCCACGAAGCCGATACGCACCTTTCGATGCTTTTGGTTTGCGACTATGTCGCCCGAACTGGCGGGACGCACGTCGTATCGAAGGTTTTCGTGATTTTCAAAACAAAATTTTCTTAATTTTTAACCATGAATAACTTCCAGTATAATACCTTAAAAATAATTCTACGAAAAGGAGTTCGATCTCATATAGGTTGTCTACAGGTCTGTTTAAATGGATTTTCAAAAAGGTTATTGGGTTAACGAGGATTCAGTCGTAAACAGGGGTACTTCGACTACTTAATGTCCTGTTTTGAACATGATTTTGGTCAATCTTGGCATCGAGTTTCAACTCAATTCTGCTTCGGTTTGAGTCAAAGTTATTCAATGGGATCGAAGCCCTATGGGTTGTGTTTGCAGCACATATTCTGGTTTGAAAAATGACGAAGAGACGAGGGAGAAAACTCACCAGGAAGTTGTGCTTCCAGCACTGTTGTCAGCCGCTGTTTGTCGACTGTCGCACGTGCGCTGCTGCATCCGCGCGGCCGTGGCCACGCACGGCGGCGCCCAGGGTGGCGCGTAGGGCCAGGGCGGCTGGCAAGGTCATCAGGGGTGTTGGGGAGGCGCTGCGTCGAGTAGTATATATATATATATATATATATATATATATATCTATATGTATACGTATGTACACATATATTGCTCTCGGGCTGGGATAGGTATGCGGCTTTGGGAAATCTTCGACTGGGATTGGTTCTGCTGAGCTCGGGCTGAGATGGGATCGGGCTGGGCTTGGGATGGGATCGGGCTGGGCTCTCCCTATTATTTCTATTTTGTTTTCCTTATTTGTTACTAATATATATATACTATAACCTAATATCTTTATTTATATACATATATATATATATATATATATATATATATATTTATATATATATATATATATATATATATATATATATATATATATATATATATATATATATATATATATATATATATATATATATATGTGTGTGTATATATATAATAAATACAGAGTATACTCTCAAATATCCTAAATGTAACAAGTGGTTATAACATACAAATTTATTCTATTTACTAGAATTATAAATAACACCTTATACATGTATAAAGCCATATATATATATATATATATATATATATATATATATATATATATATATATATATATACACCATGTATATACACATCTGTATACCCTAGTATTCTGGCATATTAAATTAGGAAATTCTAATAATATATTTAGCAATGATACTATAGTTTCCAAAATAAGGCATCCAAACAATATTAATAATACTGATATTATATAGATAACAATTATTTTAGGAAAATATTCATTAGACCATTTGTAATAGAATGCAAAATACACAGTCAAAATATATATATCGACACGGACGTCTATGGACGCACTACCCGACTACATGGGCTTGGGTTTGGTTCGGGTCAAGTCCCGACCAGTTTGGTACAATCGGGTCGCTTAAACGTCAAATAATATTAATAATGAATAATTAAAACGTCTATAGAGGTTAAGTCACAACTTGGCCTGGTTTTCCTAGTTAGGACATCGCTATGGCTCGGCCTACCCCTATCATGGCTAAACACTAGTCAAAGCACGCCCCTGCACTATCCGTGCCATGATTCATAGCCGCCTTGTACTCAAATTCCTAACCATGACTAAAATTATCTACCGTAATAATTAACTAAATAATTATTTACAAAATTATAAAAATTACCATTTAAATCAAATAGATAATAAAAAATATTTCAAAAATTTCTGGAAAGGGGAGCTACAACTATATCATCCTCTACAGTAACGTCAACCTCCATATCATCAACGCCGGCTAAACTCATATATGTTGGTTGAGACATGACTACCTCATTCTCCTAGTATGCTTGATCTCCAATATTATATGTATTTCTTGCTTAAGTTTTGTATACAACCCACCAATCACGAGTAGTACATCGTCAACTAGGATAACTCGTGTAGTACACTTGGATCGTTTGACTAGCCAACACAAATGGTTCGAAACCTATATATCTTTTTCCATGTTTTATATCAATAAATCCAAACTGTTTATCAATTCTTCATCCTTTCTTGGGTGTTGTGTCAAACTAATCATATTTAAACAACACAATTTTGGTATCAAAAGAGTAATCTAGCTCTACAATATCTCTTAGAACACCGTAATAGTCAAATTCTGGATTAGCATCGTAGACCAAACCCCTTACACAAATTTCAGAATTTTTTGTATAATTAGCCTCCTCATCGACAAATGAGTGATTGATAGGCTTATCAGTGGTTCTAAATTTGAAGGCAATGATGGTATATCCATCCCAACATTTTGCCCTCTTGCTTGATCCAATAGCTAGTGCTCGAAGTCTTTCATTCTGCAATTGTATGCCAAGACAAACAAAATCTAAAACATCACGTATGATAACGTCATCAGATAAAACTTGGACAAAAGATTGAATTTAGAATAGTTAAATGATTTTAATCCTTACATAATTATGGAACCACGACGAAATTTTTTTGTCAAACTCTCTAGCAAGATCATCATCATCAATGTTAGGCCTCTCCATTTTTATCTCAGCTCTAAAAATACTGTGATAATAATAAGAAACGTTAGAGAACTTCTTTTACAAGTATATAGAAAAATTGGAATATATAGCAAAATTATGTCGCTTACTTCTCTATATCTTCCATCTCCTCTATACCTCTATTTAGGCAGATATACGGATGAGCGGCTTCAAACTCATCGTCCTCCAACCACCATAACTTAGAAGCACTTGTAGGCTTGCCACCAACATTAAAGATAGTACGGTTTCTACTATTCGGTGCATCGACCTCAACTTCATCACTTCTTGGTGCTCTATTCCAGTTTGTTCTGACACAAGTATCAAAGTAGATTGAACAGAAGTTTGAGACCTCCTCAATAATATATGCTTTGCATATCGAAACTTCTACATGAGCCTTATTGCCCACCTTCTTCTTCAGGTGATGTAGATATCTATAAATAATATATTCAATATTAAAACTGTTAGAATAAAATAATTATTAGTACTAGATAATTAATTATTTTATACCTATCAAATGGATACATCCATCGGTAATGGACGAGAGTACCGATACGTGCTTTGTATGCAAGATAAATCGGCAAATATTCCATACTGTCAAAAAAGTCGGAGGGAAACACCTTTTCTAACTTGCACAATATCAATGCAATCTTCTCCTTATGTTCAAACATATATTGCATTGTCAACTTACTTGAACACAAATCTCTAAAGAATATAGATAACTCGGCCAGCGGACCCCATACTTGAGAAGACATCATCTCTCTTAAAGCGATAGGAAGTAAACGCTCCATGATCATGTGGCAATCATGGCTCTTCATCCCTATCAGCTTGCGTTCGTTAAGATCGACACATCTTGCCAGATTCGACACATAACCGTTAAGGAATCTCAAATTTGTAATCCAATTGCATATTATTAATTTGTCATCCATACTCAATATAAATGGTTATGAGGGCTTGACCCAGTTACCATTGGATCTTCGTGTTAGATGCAACTCTGGACGCCTGCAAATAATTTCTAAGTCCTTTCTTGCTTTGGGATTGTCTTTCATTTTTTCTTGATATCCATCACCGTATTGAAGATGTTGTCGAATACATTTTTCTCAATATGCATGACATCGAGATTATATCTTATAATATTATCCTTTCAATAAGTAAGTCCCAAAAGATACTCCGCTTCGTCCAATTAAGGCCATGTTTGAATCCTTCTAAGTGATGGCCCGATCTCGGATCTTCCATTACAATCGGCAAATCCTTTACCTCTGCCCAAACGATATCTCTAGTCAATCTCAACGGTAGAGGAGTTAGTTTCTATTTACCAGCTCTAAAGGCATCCCTGTTCCTTCTCTATGGATGCGACATAGGAAGAAACTGATGGTGACAATAAAAAAAATAAGCTTTTCCTCCATTCTGAATGCGGAATGCCTTACTTTTTTTTTATACATATCGGACAAGACATAATACCATGAGTACTCCACCCAGATAATATTCCGTATGCTGGAAAATTATTGATGGTCCACATCAACATCGCTCTCGTATGAAAGTTCTGCTCCATCAATATATCTTACGTCCGAACGCCGAACTGCCATAATTGTTTCAACCCGTCCACCAACGGCTGCAAGTAGATATCGATGTTCTTATTTAATTTTTTTGACCGGGTATGATAAGTGTCAATAACATATAAGAAGTCTTCATGCACATCTACGGTGGTATATTTTAAGGGGTCAAAATCATCAGCCAATAAGTAAAGCTAGCCGAAGATTCCTAGGCTCCGCAGCAAATCTAGGTTGACATCGATCAAAATGCTTTCTTCTCCATCGGATGGATGGGATAATTCTCCTTAATCCATCTTTCGTTCTTTACCATGCCATGTCATGTGTTCTGCATTATTCGAGGACATATACATCCTCTGTAGCCTCTTTGTGATCGACAAAAACTGTATATATTTGTAGGGGCGCAACCTTGCTCGTGTACTTGATTTTCCTTTGCCCCGAATGGGCTTGTACCGGTCCTCGTGATAGAAAATGCATCTATCTTTATCATTGTTCTCCTTGTAGTACAACATGCAGCTGTTTCGATAATAATTTATCTTTTCATAGCCTAATCCAAGTTTTCGTATTATCATCTTCGACTTTTAAAAGTTTTCTGGCAAGTCCTTCGCTACTTTTGGCAGTAACTTTCTAATAAACTGAATTATCTGGTCGTAGCATTCCTACGGTAAGTTAAAATCAGACTTTAGGTTCAATAACCGCATCACCACCGACATGACAGAATAAGAATCACAACCGGATATAACAGAGTATCGGCGTGGTTGAATATATCATAGAAATCGTTTGCAGCAGGATTCAGATCCTCTGGATCAAAACTTGGACCGACACAAGCCGCATCAAATACCAACTCACGTGCCAAGTTACGATGCTGATATTCAAAGTATTCTCCAAGAGTGGACTCTTCCACCTCCGTATTGAAGGAGAACTGATATTATGGAACCAAAGGTTCTCCTTGAGCCGTCCACTCATTGTAGTTCGGTATAAAACACTTCTTGTAGAGGTGCTCTCTCACGAGATCTACCTCTTTGAATGGTATATTATGACAATTGACATAATGGCACTTTATGAGCCATCCGTCTATGAAATAAGGTTGGCTACTGGCGTATCTCAGAAATTCCTCGACGCCCGCATTGAAATCATCTGTCAAACCAATCTTGCTCTCATGCCACTGATTGAACATCCACGAACGGTTAATTAAGTATCGACTCATCGTAAAAACTAATTCTGCACCAAGTACCATATATATTGTAAATATAAGTAAAAATTAATTTAGTACCTAATTGTAACAACCAAGGTTAATAGTATCAGTATCAAAATTGGTATCAGACCATTCATATGAATATCGATATCGAAATCGGTATCAGGCCATTCCTATGAGTATCGATATCAAAATCGGTATCAGACCATTCCCATGAGTATCGATATCGAATTCAGTATCAAACCATTCTTATGAGTATCAATATCGATATCAAAATTGGTATCAGACCATATAGGAACAAATTTGTAAAGCACAATACTCTAGGGGGTAAATAGAGTAGGCAGGGAATATAGCTAATTTAAAAAGTTACCAGCAAGATCACAGAGAAATATATATTACAAGTAAATAACTGTACAAGCAGAGATCAGAAAGCAAACGCAAAGACGACGATGTATACTGGTTTTCCTCTTGTGAGGACTACTCCAGTCGGAAGAACTCTAGCTTCCAGTTGAATCCACTATTATAAAATATCGCAAGTTTTCATACGAAGTCCTTGCAACTTCTACAAACGTGAACTTTGATACGATGTACTCGACCAACTCCAATTGTGAAGAGTCTTTCTTCAATCAAGCCTCTGATTACAATCGCTCTAAAGCTTTTAGACCGTACCGCACCGGCAAATCGACTGGAGGATTGTAACTGACTTGGGATTTGTACCGCACCAAAATAAAAATAATTAAGGAATCTAGTAGTTCAAAGTAAAATAAGTTAGCGATGCGGTTTCTAGAGAGAAGGTAGTCTTCTAGGTCGAGGTATAGTCAAGGAACGGTTCTAATCATTCCAAGTGTCAAACGATTAGTAGATCACTATCATAGATCTAGGCTGGAGGGAGGGTCGAGAAAGTTAATGTGAAGATATAGTCACATGGTTGTTTGATGGCTACTAGACTGGTGTATATACAACTTTCAGGGTCCTAGGACAGCTAAAAGGGGACACTCTGTGTTTATCTATTGATACGAGTGTGTCTATCTATCGATACGAGTGTCTTTCTAAAAAATGGGTGAAAGACAAAAACAAATAAGAGTTCGAAGAAGATATTATTTAATACATGGTTCAATGGCGACTGAATAGTTTCAAAAAGAAAAGTGCCAAGGCAGTCGCGGATGAGATTCTAGAGAAAAAGTTTAACTATGTCTTCATCCACGTAGAGCCATATATAAAAAAGTGAACCAAAGTGCACTAGGTTGATCAGACCATCATGCACCGGCTCTGATTAGACAATATGTTAGAGAAGGCCTCCAATAAAATATTATCCTTGATCAAGCTCGAAAAATGATAAGCTTGCAAAACTAGACTAAATAGCGGCATGAGTCAAGCTAGTCTCAAATATATGTAAGCGAGATAATGGTGAAGGAAAATCTAATTAATTCAAAGTTCTTAAGAATCTAAGTCATTTTCGGTGTTTGGGCCTATCTCCTCGTCCTACTGTCTTCTTGTCGAAGGCTTTGGTTGACTAGACGGGTTAGGGATCTCTAGATAATCCTATTAGTGACATTCCATTATACTACCTTAATGGATCATAGAGTCAAGAAGGTGTTAGGTCATGAGGCATCTACCCAACTTACAAGAGTTAAACTAGCAGTGTGATGGCACAATGGGTCAACTTATTAATCTCTATTACGCACGAAGGAAGAATAAGAATTTCGGTAGAAGGAATCATGCAAGATGCAAATCAGGTGGTCGAGCGGGAGTTTGGAAATAAAACAAGAAAGTCAAACGAGAGTTGAAAATTTAGAGTCCAAGAAGGAGGTCAAGTGTGTGGATGAGATTCCTGGACTCTAATCCTATATACAAGGACTAAGTACGTAGATATACAAGCTGTATACATACGAATTATATGGAACCCTCGTATATTTACATAAACTGTGAAATGTAGAAATCCACGAAACTAATATCATCCACAAACAAATATATCATAAAATCAACTAACAAATGTCATTTGTACAAAAATGTTGGGCAGAGACAAATCTACCACCAACTAAAGAGAGAGAAATACATAGCAATGATGGAAGAGTCGAGCGAAGCGAAGGACGATCCAAGAGCTAGCATCACGAAGGTAGATTGTAAACTATTGCCTTGGCTAGAGAACCTGCAAAAATTAGAAAACACACCTGGAGAAATCACCAGGTCCTCAGAGGGACGTAACAAGATATAGGAAGAACATGCCATTATAACTGTAAATATAAATACTATAAAACTACAACACAACTGGGTCCTTAGCCATCTATGTGATATGCACTTTGAGGACAACGTTCTACGCAGGGACTGTAGGATCAGCAGAGTAAATAAAGAGTGGCAGTAAGTAGCGCTCATCCGAGTCACTATTGGCCATGGGCAGTAAGTAGCGCTCATCTGAGTCGCTATCGGCCCCGGGGCAGTAAGTAGCGCTCATCCGAGTCGCTATCGGCCCAAAATATGTGTAAAAGTAAATGTAGCCCCTATGCTAATAGCTGTCCTCCCCCCTAATTATACTATACATGCGTCGTAACTACGACGCACCAACACATCTTTCTTCCACAATACTGTTTTATACCTAACAACTGTCAAGTCTTCTAACATGCATCTATTGACAGTTATTTCCAATGCATATGCACCGGGGATCAACCAACAGGCAAGTGACCTCTATATGTTACTCACAACTCACACACAACTCGTGTACAATCGTGACAAGTTAATGAGGCACACTAAATTGACGGTAGTCCTTTAACTCTAGGTCCACATGCAAGAAAAAAATAATTAACTAGAAATAAAAGTGCAATAATATATATAATAACTGAATATTAAAATGCAACTAAATATAATCAGTAAAGATGGCAAGATATCTTGCCTGTTGTGTCGTCTGGTGTAGTGCGATGATCCAACAAGTCCTGATTTGTTCGCGACCATGGTAAATGTGAAGGGTACAAATTTTCGTGAGAAATAGGTAGGCATAATTAGTTATAATATATGACAATCTAAACTAGGAGGGAATTTGATTTGGAAGAAGGAACTTCCTAAAAAAATATTTATATCGAAATATATTTATAACTATTTAAAACTTATTTATTACTCTGATAATATGTATAAAAGCCAAAAAAGAATACATACCTTAATATAAGATACCCAAATAAAACCTGCCCCAAAACTTTTATAGTTGCCGTCCAAAACACCGTCTATATATGATTTAGAAAACCTTTTTACTAATATTTAGTTATTTCTAAAAGCTTTATATAGTACAAATATATATAAATTTTGATATAAAAACATTTATTTAAAAGTAATAAATAAAGCCTACTAGAAATATATTTGGTTATATAAAAAAAAAACTGTTATTATAAGACAAAATAGTTTGCATCTATTTAAACCCTAAGAATATAGCCCAAAATATTTTATTTAGAAGCCCAATAATATTTTTTTTGTCACCATATAATTTTAGAAAATATTAGTATATATTTATTATTTACTGAAACAAAATTTACTAATAAGAATACTTTATAACAATATATGTATGTTATACTTATTCTAAGTAAAATGCTATGTGTGTGCTCTTACTGTATTTACATATTTAAGATAATAATAATATCATATAAAAAAGAAGAATATGGGACAACTATTTTCGTTTCTCCCTGGGCAACAGAGGAAAAGGGGGGCTTTCCTTCAAGTTGAGCACAACCATCTTTATTGATATATAGGGAGAGAGAAAAAGGAGAGAGATTAGAGAGAGGGAGAAAAAGGAATGGTTTGAGGAAAAAAGGGGAAGATGGAGGTGAACTTACATCGGTCGGTGCCGGAGCGGGCGCTCGGCTGGGCTTGGCGGCTATGGTGCCCACGATCTCCGGCAGAGACTAGCGGTCAGCGGCGTACGGGAAGAAGAGAGGGGTGTTTCTGGGCGGCACTCCCCGTGCGGGGCGAGGAAGAGGGCAGGGTGAAACACGTCGTCGGTGCGACAACGGTCAGCGTGCTCAGCGCGATAGTAGCGCGCTCGGGGTCGGCGGGTCTCCGCGAGGCTGTTCCGGTATGGGGATGGTTGGAGTAGGAGGACAAAATGGCGGACTCACGGTGGCTCGATGCAGCGGACTCGCGGTAGCTCGACACGCGACGGGCTCAGGTGTGGTTTTTTCTTTTCCATTTTTCCTAGTGTGGGGTTTTTATGGTGGTTATGAGCGGGTATTGAGTGATATTTTGGTGGTGTGGAGACGCACGGAGGTGGCGGGGAGTGTGGTCGGTGGTGTCGGCGAGTGGGCGTCGATGATGGTGGTGGTGGTAATGGTGGTGGTTTGGAGGACAGAGGCCGTGGAGATGACGCGGAGGTGATATCGATGATGGTGAACGGCGATGGTGGCGGAGGTCCGTGGTGGCATCGACGATTGTCCGTTGGAACGACAGGAGAAGAGATGGGGGTGGGTCTGTATTGATGGTGTCAGAGTAGGGCTGTGAGGGATTCTGATGGTGGTGGAGATTGGGTTTCGGTGGTTGTCATTGTACCCGGGGTGTCGGATACGGCGAGATAGTTGTACTATAATAGAAAAGTAATGGATGGGGAGAAGGACACGGACACGGTGCACGATAATTGGTTGTGGTGGAAAATATTTGTTGAGAAAAGAGAACAATGAGGCTCTCCTTATATAGGAGGTGAAAACCCTATTTGGATAAGGGTTAACAGTTGTTTAAACTCCCCATTGATAAATCCATCATTTATTTAAATCGATTTCAAAATAATCAAAACTAAGTAATCAGATTTAAATCTCAACAATCAAATTTAAAAATACTCATAATAGTCAAATTTTGATTTAAATCTCAATAATCAAATTTAAAATATCTTTTTATAAGTTGTGAAAATAATATAATAAATAATTTCGAAATTAGAAATTAAAATTATATATGATATAGATTTATGTAAGCAAATATTTAAAATATCCTCGTTTTCTAAATTACTACTATATTTGTATAAAAATATAAAATAGAATTTTATACGGTAAAATAAATAAAATTTTGAAATTCTCTTTGCTCATAACCTTAAACAAATTAAGTATTTATCATATATATATATATATATTTTATATATATATATATATATATATATATTTTATATACATACAAATATATATATATATATATATATATATATATATATATATATATATATATATATATATATATATATATATTTTATATACATACATATTTGAAAAACTATACTTCCTTTATAATAAAATCAAAATATTTTTTTCTAAGAAATATGTACCTCTTACATATTCGCACTCGTCGAGAAAATACGAAACACCAACTCGCACGCGACGTACAATACGACAAACGCCAACTCGTACGTGACGTAAAAATCCGAATTATGAAATCAATACCAAATTATTAAAAAAATCGTAGTAGAAATTTAGGGGTTTTACATCCTACCCAACTTATAAGAATTTTGTCCTTAAAATTTAGGAGTAGTTAGGGTAGGTAGGGTCGAAGAGGGTATGTAATGACCGTGGTTCGTATTACGTATTTTGGTATACGTGTACGTATTTTTAAATATTTCATGGCATGGTTTATCTTGGTATTACAATTGCTTGGTTCGGTTCGGTTGCGTGGCTCGGTTTGGCTTGGTTTTCTTGTAGATCAACCCCACCTACCCCCCTCTCTTCCTTTATTAACCATCAACTCCTTCTCTCTCCTTATTTACTTTACTTCTCATTTACTCTTCTTCTTCCTCACCATTTACACTTCACCTACCTGAGAGAGAGGAAGAGCTTAGGCAAGTGCATCTTGTTTCATGGAGGAACTCAACTTTTGTTGTTCCATTATCTTCCTTATAACATGTTGAGACACTTTAGCACTTAGCATTTTTAACTTCCATGGCTAAATTCATGTAGATCTAAGTTTATTTTATTTTTGGATTTCTTGGGTTTTGATCTATTTAACCTTCTTATTTCCAAGTTTTGATGGTTCCATGTTGTAAAGAATTTTATTTTGCCCCATTTTGACCTATAGAAGTTCAGATTCTGACCTCGGATGATGGATTTATGGAGCTTGGAAGCATGGCCTTCATGGTTCTTCTTCTCGGAAATTTGGAGAAGAAAAACAGTGCTTGACCGCATGGATTTTCATGCAACAAGTTTCTTTCCTCAGCCGCAGGAATTTCCCAGCCGCATAAATCTTCCAGCCGCAGGGACCAATTTCTTAGCCGCATGAACTTTTCATTCCGAGCAGCATGACTCTGATTTAACTTCCAGCCGCATGAACCCTTAATCATAGCCGCATGAGACACTCGTCCCTCCGAGCCGTATAAGACCCCCCTACTTCTCAACCGCATGAGTTAAACTTTCTCCAAGCCGCATAAGAATCAGCCCTTTCCAGCCGCATGACATTGTTTGGGTTCCTGGCCGCATGAGCTCTGATTGGTTCCTAGCCGCATGGACTTCTTCCCCTGAGCCGCATGTGCCCCCTCTTTTTCTGGCCGCATAAGACCCTGTCTTCCTCCAGCCGCATGGACTTCTGATCCCGAGCCGCATACCCCTGCTTTCCTCCTGGCCGTATGAAGTCATTTCCTCTAGCCGCATGAGCTTACTCCCCCACAGCCGCATATGCGCGCAACTCGCAGCCGCATAAGCTTATTTACCTTAGCCGTATGGCTCCTTCCATTGTCCTTGTCCTCTTTTATATTATTATTATTATTATTATTATTATTATATTTATTGTTACATTTATGCTCATGTTTCCTGACTCTTTGTGAAGGCTTGTACTATGTAGATTTTGCACATATGTCCATGAACCCGATAATGGCCCACCGTGGCGCACTCTTAACAAGAAAACCTGACATGATATATCTCGATATGCTGTTATGACAGCTAGCCTGACATGATAAGTATGAATGGCTTGGACACCGTGGACGATTGTGTTTGTACAAATAAACAAGTATTGTCTTGCATCATGTCTTGGATATGGATCCCCTGAATACCACGGTTAGGGGTACCTACTGAAATTGACTAAGACTAATAACTAGAATAATCCAGTAGTCATGAAGAGATTTTCCAGCTACAGGAAATCCCATTATCTGGGCACTCAAGTGGACTTGTAGCCTGCCGACGAGTAGGGCACATTTCCAGCACACTGCCATGTGTTGCACCCTCCATAAATAAGATATTCGACCTGAATAACCTAGATGGTCTGCAGGGCTTGTGGCTGTTGGAATAATCTCATTGCATCTTGCTAGTAACTTGGCCTGTGATAACCCTAGTTAGTTAAAGTATCAAGCCGTACTTATTGCTTGGCCGTGATTGATTGGATGGAGTCTAGTATAGCTTCGTCTCGTCCTGATCCTGTACAAGATGGTGACATGACATGATTACTTATGTTTACCTTAACAATAATAATCAGGGGTCCAGTTCTGTTCAGGCGAAGGGTTACAACCCCGGTCCTTGTTTGGTTTAAGGGTTGTAACCTGGCTCCCGGAACAGTTCTGCGTCCTATCTTCATTTATTGTCTTATTGCACCCCATGTCATGCTCGTCATGTTTTACCTTACTTCAATAGCATGATTATTTATGCTTGCTTTAACAATAATAATCAGGGATCAAGTTCTGTTCAGGCGAAGGATTACAACCCCGATCCTTGTTTAGTTTAAGGGTTGTAACCTGGCTCCCGGAACAGTACTGTGTCCTCTTTTCGTTTATTGTCTTATTACTTCACCAACAAATATTTGAGACGGGTTTCTATACAAGTGAAGGGTTGCAACCCCGGTCCTTGTTTGGTTTAAGGGTTGCAATCTGGCTACTTGAATGGTTTCCTCGTACTCAATTTATTATTGTTATCCCTGTTATTATCAGTATCTTTATAATTACCTTTAATATTCATTTATGATATGCTGGTTTAGTTCCTAAGTGAAGCCTCCTTTGTGGCACTTGCTCTTTCTGGGGTCTGATCCAGCCGGTTTTGTATGGCCAGATATTGGAGCAGCTCTAGAGGATCTACCTACCTTCCAGCCAGATGGTGACCACCAGGCGTGCAATGCCTGTGTTCGTATTACGTATTCTAGGAATACGTGTACGTATTTATCTTGTGTTGCATTGCTTGGCCATGGTTCATCTTGGTTCGGTGTGGCTTGGTTCGGTTTGCTTTTGGGTTCATCATGAACCAAAGGAAAACCCTCTACCTACCACCACTTACCCCCATTTATATCCCAACCACCTTTCTCTCTCCTCATAACTCAGCATTTATTATTCTTCTTCTTCTTCCTCCACCCAGCGTAGAGCTCCACTTAACCCCACCGGCAAGAGCAACTTGCTTCATGGAGGAACTCAAATTTTATTGTTTCATTTTCTTCTCCATACGATTCTAGGTCCCTTTAGTACTTAGTGTTTTCAACTTCCATGGCACACTTCATGCAGATCTATATTTATTTTATTTTCGGATTTCTTGGTTTGATCTACTATAATGGCTTGTTTTCGAAAACTAAGAGTTTCATGGAGTAGGCCTCATGATTTTACACAAGTTTGGGTCTTGGGATGGCCAGATTTCACCAAGTCCTGGCCGAGATGGAGTTTATCAGCTTTTACGCATGGTTGCATTGACCGTGTGGAGAAGATGGAGTTTTACGCCCACGCATTGCGTGCCAGCGTATTCCTCAGCTTTTACGCCCACATCTTAACGTGTTAGCGTAGTTCCCTTTTATGCACACACATCGCGTGATAGCGTACCTCGTTTTACGCTGCTTGAATTTTACGCCCGGGGCTTACCCGCAAGCGTAAAATCGAGCTAGCGTAAAATCGAGCTCTGCTTACGCTGACTGATTTTACGCTCGGGACTCTCCCGCCAGCGTAAAATCTTGCTAGCATGAAGCCTTGCCAGCGTAAACCCTTGACCCGAGCCAACCCTCGCTAGCGTAAAAGTTATGCTCAAGTGTTCCTCGTATGGAATCTCAATTGCAGAGAGTTTTACGCACGTACAATCCGACTAGCGTAAAAACCCCTCCCGCATGCACCTTGCTAGCGTAAAGCTATCTTACCTTGCTCTTGCCTGCGTAGTGCTGTTTACGCTCGGGCTTAATTGGCCTAGCGTAGTGGTACACGCGTTAACTTGGGTTCCTATAGCGTACTCTTATTCCTTTTTTTGATATTTTATCCCCATTTTATATCCTTACGCCTTTTGTCCTAAACTTGATAAATCACGATTTGATTGACATGATTGGAATGACTATTATACTTGACGTGGTGTGACAAGAATTGACATGGCAAGGCACGACAGTAACATGACATGACATGATAGCGGCCCGTCGTGGCGCACTCCTGACAAGTATACCTGGCACGATTTTCTCGAATAGCTGTTGCGACGGCTCCATGACATGACATGACACGACCTGATAAGAATGAACGACCTGGACACCGTGGGTGATTGTGCTTGTACAAATAAACCAGTATTATCTTGCATCATGTCTAGGACAGGGACCCCTGAGTACCACGGTCAGGGGTACCTACTAAAATGGACTAAGGTTAATAACTAGATTTACACAGTAGTCATGAAGAGATTTTTCAGCTGCAGGCAATCCCGTTACCTGGGCGCTCCTGGGATCTGTAGTCTACCGTCGAGTAGGGCACATTTCCAGCACACTGTCATGTGTTGCACCCTTCAAGCTACTTAAGGGTACATACATTTCCTGGACGATGTATCCATCTGAATTCAACCCTAATCTTTCGACCTGGGTAACCTGGATGGTCTGCAGGGCTTGTGGCTGTGGAATAATCTCACTGCATCTTGTTAGTAATTAGGCTTGTGATAACCCTAGTTAGTTAATGTATCAAGCCGTAATTCTTGCTTGGCCGTGAAATGATTGGATGGAGTCTAACCAGTCTAGTCTTACCCTGATCCTGTTCCAGATTACTGCATGACCAGAATGCCTGTATTTATTTTACCGATAAATGGTGAGAATTCCAAGTTCTGTTCAGACGAAGGGTTACAACCCCGATCCTTGTTTGGTTTACGGGTTGTAACCTGGCTATCTGAATAGTCCCATGGTTATCTCATCGTATATCACCCTGTTATGTTTTTTTTAAACTCTTGTCTTATTTATTACCTTATTGTTATCTTGTGCTAATTGCTGGTTTTAGTTCCTAAGTAAAGCATCCTTTGTGGCACTTGCTCTTTCTGGGGTCTGACCCAGCTGGTTTTGTATAGCCAGATTTCGGAGCAGCTCTAGAGGATCTACCGACCTTCCAGCCAGATGGTGGCCACTAGACGGAACCCTGGCAATGAGTGGGTTTATTCTTGATCTCCCACTTTATTGTAAAAATATTCTTTTGAGGCGTTTAGCCGACGAGCACCTGTTTAGCTCGATTGTACTTTACATACTGTCTGCCTACGGGCTGTAACATGATTGACAGATCCTAGGGTTGATCATGTATGACTAAACTCTTGCTAGTCCTAATATTTTGTAACGACTAGCTTCATGATCAGCTGAATATGTAATATTTGGGACGCCTTATTATTGTATATTTAATGATCATACATCTTGAGACTTGTACCTACTTGCTTGTGATTGAGACACTAGGCTTGTTCATGACCATACGATGTATCCATCTGAATTCAACCCTAATCTTTCAACCTGGGTAACCTGGATGGTCTGCAGGGTTTGTGGCTGTGGAATAATCTCACTGCATCTTGTTAGTAATTAGGCTTGTGATAACCCTAGTTAGTTAATTTATCAAGCCGTAATTCTTGCTTGGCCGTGAAATGATTGGATGGAGTCTAACCAGTCTAGTCTTGTCCTGATCTTGTTCCAGATTACTGCATGACCAGAATACCTGTATTTATTTTACCGATAAATGGTGAGAATTCCAAGTTCTGTTCAGAAGAAGGGTTACAACCCCGGTCCTTGTTTGGTTTACGGGTTGTAACCTGGCTATCTGAATAGTCCCATGGTTATCTCATCGTATATCACCCTGTTATGTTTTTTTTTAAACTCTTGTCTTATTTATTACCTTATTGTTATCTTGTGCTAATTGCTGGTTTTAGTTCCTAAGTAAAGCATCCTTTGTGGCACTTGCTCTTTCTGGGGTCTGACCCAGCTGGTTTTGCATGGCCAGATTTCGGAGCAGCTCCAGAGGATCTACCGACCTTCCAGCCAGATGGTGGCCACTAGACGAAACCCTGGCAACGAGTGGGTTTATTCTTGATCTCCCACTTTATTGTAAAAATATTCTTTTGAGGCGTTTAGCCGACGAGCACCTGTTTAGCTCGATTGTACTTTACATACTGTCTGCCTACGGGCTGTAACATGATTGACAGATCCTAGGGTTGATCATGTATGACTAAACTCTTGCTAGTCCTAATATTTTGTAACGACTAGCTTCATGATCAGCTGAATATGTAATATTTGGGACGCCTTATTATTGTATATTTAATGATCATACATCTTGAGACTTGTACCTACTTGCTTGTGATTGAGACACTAGGCTTGTTCATGACCATAGGAGACTGTTGGCTTGTAGTAAACCCTCATGTATCTAGACAGCCGTGACCGTATAGCGAGATCGATCCCATTTTATATACGTAGCTGGCTATGTCTGCCCCCGCTCTCCAATATTCTGGTTCTGGGGCGTGACATGGTTTAAGTGGTGGCCCATGCAGGTCTTGTAAATCAAGATATGTGAGGGTTTACCGAATAGATGTCTCAATCAGTTTTCGTCCTTGATCTCTGCTCGTATCTTCTGAATCACTGGATTCTTGTCCTGATCACATGCTTGTAATCGTTGATCTGTCCTGGTCCTTCCTTATTTTTCCCTATGTCGTCTTCTTCAGCGGTATTGTTCATGGTCCTACCGATCAGCAAGGCGGAGCACCTCCCGTGGACCAGCAGCAACCCGGGGATCAAGCCCAGCATTCTGGAGTAGCCTCCAGAGTCGTGCCTTCTGGCGGAGAGCCACCAGTCTAGCCAGTTCAGCCTGTAGAACCTGATGATGGCACTTTGGTAGGACTCGTCAGGACCTTGATAGCTTCCCAAGATCGACGAGGAGATGTCTTGTACCAGGCAGTGCCAGATGCTTTGACCAGAGGCGGTCATCCAGGGAACAGCGCGGCCAACAGCTTCAAGCGCTTGAACCCTCCCTTCTTCGACGGTAGTGAAGATGCTATCGCCGCAGATGCTTGGCTTCAGGACACAGAAGTCATTCTAGAAGTAGCCAGGACCTCAGAGAACGAGAAGGTGGCCGTAGTGTGCCTGTAGTTATTAGATCTTGCCCGCAGCTGGTGGGCGGCTCAGGCCGTTGGGTTAGCAGTACCCATTGCTTAGGCAGTATTCAGGGAGAGATTCCAGACCAAGTATTTTGATGCTGTAGCTCGGTATGATCTATAGACCCGGTTCACCAATCTGAAGCAGATGGACAGGACGGTCGATGGATATGCGACCGAGTTTTCGAGGCTTAGTCGGTTTGCTTCCACCTTGGTGGCAACCGAGTATGATAGAGCCCAGCGGTTCCAGCAGGGGCTCCACCTCGAGATTTTGTTGGCAATGGAACAGTTTGAGCATCAAACGTTTGATGCGGTCTTGAGAGCAGCCAGGAGGTATGAGTATACCTCCCAGAGGATCACGGATAGGGTCGGGGGTCGGAAGAGATCTCACGGCCATATGAATCAGTCTTCAGCACCAGCCCCGGCAGCCAGGGCTTTGACTATTGGATCTCCGAGACGGGCGGCATCAGTGACGTCGGTCCAGCATTCAACCCCGACGTACCCTCAGCAGCAGCAGCAGAAGCAGAAGCAGTCTTCCGCAGTAGGATGTTCTCATTGTGGAAAGCCAGGCCATGTGGTAGCAGAGTATCGCAGGGCGCAGGGATTGTGCCTGGCTTGTGGAGCACCGGATCATAGGATAGGATCCTGCCCGAATAGGGGTGGCTCATCATCGTCCAACCTTTCTAGCTCTTCGTGAGAGGACCAGCACCGGTCCAGCAGCAGCAGTACCCATTGCCGAGGCCTTTGCCGCCTCAGACCCAAGTATTCCAGCAGCATGCGCAAGCCCAAGCCCAGAGTCAGAGCAGGCAGCGAGGATTTCAGCAGAGGGGACCAGAACCCCGAGGGCATGGTCAGGCTATGGTGATGACCGTAGAGGAAGAATTGGCACCAAGTGAGGTAGTGGCAGGTACAATTTTTGTCAACTCCTTTCCAGCTTCAGTTTTATTTGATTCTGGTGCATCACATTCATTCATGTCTGCACAATTTGCGATACAGGTAGGATTGGAGCCCGAGTCATTATCAGTAAGGCTTAATATACTTACTGGTAACGGACTTGTGGGAGTAGATAGAGTGTTTTCCTCGTGTCGGATCGTAGTTAGCAGTAGAGAATTTCCTGCTAGATTGATAGAGTTCTCGATGGCCGATTATGATGTGGTCTTAGGGATGGATTGGTTGAGGAACCAGTACGCTAGAATAGACTGCCATATCGACATAGTCGTTTTCAGCATTCCAGGTGAGCCAGAGTTTTCCTTCTCCCGAGGCAAAGTTGAGCCCTCTCCTTCAGTATTGCGGATGGCAGTAGCAGCAGTTCAGTTTCCCCGAGTAGTGGATGAGTTTCCAGATGTTTTCCCCGAAGAGCTTCCAGGGATGCCGCCAGAGCGAGAGATCGAGTTCACCATCGACTTGATTCCAGGAACAGCTCCAGTATCAGAGAGAGTCTACAGGATGGCGCCGTCAGAGTTAGAGATATTGTACAAGATGATTGAAGAACTCAGAACCAAGGGATTCATTCGTGCTAGTGGATCGCCTTGGGGAGCCCCGATGCTTCTTGTGAAAAAGAAGGATGGTACGTCCAGGTTATGTGTTGACTATCGTACCTTGAACTCAGTGACAATCAAGAACAGATACCCTCTCCCGAGGATAGATGACTTGTTTGATCAACTCAAAGGGGCATCAGTATTTTCGAAGATCGACTTGCGGCCAGGGTATCATCAGATCAGGGTCAGAGAGCAGGACATCCCGAAGACAGCTTTTAGATCTAGATATGGGCATTGGGAGTTCTTTGTTATGCCCTTTGGAGCAACTAATGCGCCGGCAGTATTCATGGACCTCATGAATCGCATCTTCATGCCCTACTTGGATCAGTTTGTGATAGTGTTCCTAGACGATATCCTGGTTCATAGCAAGAGTGAAGCGGAGCATGAACAACATCTCAGAGTTGTCCTCCAGATTCTCAGGGAGCACCAGTTGTATGCCAAGTTTAGTAAATACGAGTTCTGGCTCGATCGCATTTCGTACTTGGGTCATATCATCACTCGAGGAGGAGTATAAGTAGATTCCCAGAAGATCGTGGCTATTGAGTCATGGCCAGTGCCCAGTACAGTCGCAGAAGTTTGCAGTTTTCTTGGATTGGCTGGCTACTACCGGCGGTTTATTTCAGATTTTGCTCGGATTTCAGCGCCATTGACCCAATTGACCCGCAAGGATGCGCAGTTTGCTTGGACAGCAGAGTGTCAGAGTTCTTTTGAACAGTTGAAGCGAGGCTTGATAACAGCTCCCATTCTCACACTTCCAGATGGAACAGGAGGATTCTCAGTATACTGTGATGCTTCAGGCAGAGGCTTATGATGTGTTCTAATGCAGCATGGGAAGGTAATAGCTTATGCGTCACAACAACTTCGTGATCATGAGAGAAATTACCCAACCCATGACTTGGAGCTGGCAGCAGTAGTGTTTACACTCAAATTGTGGAGGCACTACTTGTACGGAGATAGGGTGGAGATTTTTACCGACCACAAGAGCTTGAAGTATGTTTTCACCCAAAAGGATCTTAACATGCGTCAGAGGAGATGGCTAGAGCTACTTGTGGATTATGAAGTCAACCTGCAGTATCATCCTGGGAAGGCCAACGTTGTAGCAGATGCATTGAGCAGGAGAGCCAGAGCATATTTCCTAACAGCGCAACCAGAGCTGTTAGCCGATCTTCAGAGGATGGGTATCGAAGTTATCCTCCCTTCCAGTGTGGCATTGATGGCCAGCATGCACGTTCAGTCCACTATAGTCGAGAGGATTCGGATGGTACAGTCGGCAGATTCCAAGCTTCAGCGACTCAGAACAGAGCGTGAGGCAGGACGTAGACCAGAATTATACATTCATGATGATGGTACACTTCGACATGGTAAGCGTCTTTGTGTACCCAGTGGAGATATCAGGCAGGAGATCATGGCGAAAGCTCACAGCTCACAGTATTCCATTCATCCCGGTGGTACAAAGATGTACCGTGATATCTGTCAGCACTTCTGGTGGAATGGCATGAAGAGGGAGATAATCCGGTTTGTCTTTCGGTGTTTGGTCTGCCAGCAAGTCAAGGCTGAACATCAGAGGCCTGCAGGACTTCTTCAGCCCTTGCCGATTCCAGAATAGAAGTGGGAGCATGTGACCATGGATTTCGTGACTGGATTGCCTAGATCCCCAGCTGGTAGAGATGCTATTTGGGCTATAATTGACCGGCTCACGAAGGTAGCTCACTTTCTCCCATTCAGAGTTGGTCAGTCGACCGCTCAGCTAGCAGAAATGTATCTCAGGCAGATCGTCAGATTGCACGGGGTGCCAGTCAGTATCACCTCGGACCGAGATTCAAGATTCACGTCTCACTTTTGGCGTAGCCTCCAGGAGAGTTTGGGAACTCATCTCCAGTTCAGTTCAGCATATCATCCACAGACAGATGGTCAGTCGGAGCGTACGATCCAGACTCTTGAAGACATGTTGCGATCCTGTACACTCGACTTCGGAGGTTCTTGGGAAGATCACCTGCACCTGGTGGAGTTCTCGTACAACAATAATTTCCAAGCCAGTATCCAGATGGCACCGTTCGAGGCACTTAATGGCAGGAAGTGCAGATCCCCGCTAGCTTGGGATGATGTTGGAGAAAGACAGATGCTCGGTCCAGAAATAATTGCCCAGACGGTTGAGGTGGTCAGGAGGGTCAGAGATCATCTTCGAGTTGCCCAGGATCGCCAGCGTCATTGGGCTGATTCTCATCGACGTCCTCTAGAGTTTTCGGTCAGTGACCATGTATTCCTGAGGATTTCGCCTAACCGTGGCATCATTCGTTTCGGCGTACGGGGAAAGCTTAGTCCAAGGTATATAGGACCGTTTGATATTCTAGAGCGAGTAGGAGATGTATCCTATCGTCTAGCTCTTCCACCGTCGCTGAGCGAAGTGCATGACGTATTCCATGTATCCCAATTACGACGGTATATCTCAGACCCGAGCTACATCCTGGATCATTCGGAATTGGTTGTTGGTACCAACCTTTCGTAGGAGGAGAGGCCCGTGTCTATATTGGGCCGGAGAGAGAAGATCCTTAAGAACAAGACTATCAAGTTAGTCCGAGTTGCTTGGGGTCATCACTCTTTGAGTGAGTCAACATGGGAGCGTGAGGATGATATCCGATCGCGATATCCCGATTTATTTGACTCGTGAGGTATAATGTCTTTCTTATGCCTCATACCTTCGATTCCTTACTTGCATGATTGATTGATTGCCTAGTTAATGCTTGCTTGCGATTAGTGTAGCTTGTCATTGCTCCTCTAGCCTCTTGATTAAATTCTGAGGACGGAATTCTTTTAAGGTGGGTAGAGTTGTAATGCCTGTGTTCGTATTGCATATTCTTGGAATACGTGTACGTATTTATCTTGTGTTGCATTGCTTGGCCATGGTTCATCTTGGTTCGGTGTGGCTTGGTTCGGTTTGCTTTTGGGTTCATCATGAACCAAAAGAAAACCCTCTACCTACCACCACTTACCCCCATTTATATCACAACCACCTTTCTCTCTCCTTATAACTCAGCATTTATTCTTCTTCTTCTTCTTCTTCCTCTACCCAGCGTAGAGCTCCACTTAACCCCACCGGCAAGTGCAACTTGCTTCATGGAGGAACTCAAATTTTATTGTTTCATTTTCTTCTCCATACGATTCTAGGTCCCTTTAGTACTTAGTGTTTTCAACTTCCATGGCTCACTTCATGCAGATCTATGTTTATTTTATTTTTGAATTTCTTGGTTTGATCTACTATAATGGCTTGTTTTCGAAAACTAAGAGTTCCATGGAGTAGGCCTCATGATTTTACACAAGTTTGGGTCATGGAATGGCCGGATTTCACCAAGTCCTGGCCGAGATGGAGTTTATCAGCTTTTATGCATGGTTGCATTGACCGTGTGGAGAAGATGGAGTTTTACGCCCACGCATTGCGTGCCAGCGTATTCCTCAGCTTTTACGCCCACGTCTTAACGTGTTAGCGTAGTTCCCTTTTACGCACACGTATCGCGTGACAGCGTACCTCGTTTTACGCTGCTTGAATTTTACGCCCGGGGCTTACCCGCAAGCGTAAAATCGAGCTAGCGTAAAATCGAGCTCTGCTTACGCTGACTGATTTTATGCTCGGGACTCTCCTGCCAGCGTAAAATCCTGCTAGCGTAAAGCCTTGCCAGCGTAAACCCTTGACCCGAGCCAACCCTCGCTAGCGTAAAAGTTATGCTCAAGTGTTCCTCGTATGGAATCTCAATTGCAGAGAGTTTTACGCACGTACAATCCGACTAGCGTAAAAACCCCTCCCGCATGCACCTTGCTAGCGTAAAGCTATTTTACCTTGCTCTTGCCTGCGTAGTGCTGTTTACGCTCGGGCTTAATTGGCCTAGCGTAGTAGTACACGCGTTAACTTGGGTTCCTATAGCGTACTCTTATTCCTTTTTTTGATATTTTATGCCCATTTTATATCCTTACGCCTTTTGTTCTAAACTTGATAAATCATGATTTGATTGACATAATTGGAATGACTATTGTACTTGACGTGGTGTGACAAGAATTGACATGGCAAGGCACGACAGTAACATGACATGACATGATAGCGGCCCGTCGTGGCGCACTCCTGACAAGTATACCTGGCACGATTTTCTCGAATAGCTGTTGCGACGGCTCCATGACATGACATGACACGACCTGATAAGAATGAACGACCTGGACACCGTGGGCGATTGTGCTTGTACAAATAAACTATTATTGTCTTGCATCATGTCTAGGACAGGGACCCCTGAGTACCACGGTCAGGGGTACCTACTAAAATGGACTAAGGTTAATAACTAGATTTACACAGTAGTCATGAAGAGATTTCCCAGCTACAGGCAATCCCGTTATCTGGGCGCTCCTGGGATCTGTAGTCTGCCGTCGAGTAGGGCACATTTCCAGCACACTGTCATGTGTTGCTCCCTTCAAGCTACTTAAGGGTACATACATTTCCTGGACTATGTATCCACCTGAATTCAACCCTAATCTTTCGACCTGGGTAACTTGGATGGTCTGCAGGGCTTGTGGCTGTGGAATAATCTTACTGCATCTTGTTAGTAATTAGGCTTGTGATAACCCTAGTTAGTTAATGTATCAAGCCGTAATTCTTGCTTGGCCGTGAAATGATTGGATGGAGTCTAACCAGTCTAGTCTTGCCCTGATCCTGTTCCAGATTACTGCATGACCAGAATGCCTGTGTTTATTTTACCGATAAATGGTGAGAATTCCAAGTTCTGTTCAGACGAAGGGTTACAACCCCGGTCCTTGTTTGGTTTACGGGTTGTAACATGGCTATCTGAATAGTCCCATGGTTATCTCATCGTATATCACCCTGTTATGTTTTTTTTAAACTCTTGTCTTATTTATTACCTTATTGTTATCTTGTGCTAATTGCTGGTTTTAGTTCCTAAGTAAAGCATCCTTTGTGGCACTTGCTCTTTCTGGGGTCTGACCCAGCTGGTTTTGTATGGCCAGATTTTGGAGCAGCTCCAGAGGATCTACCGACCTTCCAGCCAGATGGTGGCCACTAGACGGAACCCTGGCAACGAGTGGGTTTATTCTTGATCTCCCACTTTATTGTAAAAATATTCTTTTGAGGCGTTTAGCCGACGAGCACCTGTTTAGCTCGATTGTACTTTACTTACTGTCTGCCTACGGGCTGTAACATGATTGACAGATCCTAGGGTTGATCATATATGACTAAACTCTTGCTAGTCCTAACATTTTGTAACGACTAGCTTCATGATCAGCTGAATATATAATATTTGGGACGCCTTATTATTGTATATTTAATGATCATACATCTTGAGACTTGTACCTACTTGCTTGTGATTGAGACACTAGGCTTGTTCATGACCATAGAAGACTGTTGGCTTGTAGTAAACCCTCATGTATCTAGACAACCGTAACCGTATAGCGAGATCGATCCCATTTCATATACGTAGCTGGCTATGTCTGCCCCCGCTCTCCAGTATTCTGGTTCTGGGGCGTGACAAGGCGTAACCCTGGCAACGAGTGGGTTTCTTTTGTTCTCTCACTCTATTGTAAAAATACTCTTTTGAGGCATTTAGCCGGCGAGCACGTGTTAGCTCGTATTGTACATTTATTTACTGTCTGCCTATGGACTGTAACATGATTGACAAATCCTAGGGTTGATCATGTATGACTGAAGCTCCTGCTAGTCTTGACATTTTGTACGACTAGCTTCATGATCCTCCAGTATGTAATGTATAGGACGCCTTACTATTGTATATTTGTGTTTTGACATCTTGTGAATTGTTATTGCTTGTTTGAGATTGAGGCAATAGGCTTGTTCATGACCATAGAAGACTGATGGCTTGTAGTTAAACCCTCATGTATCTAGACAGCCGTGACCGTATAGCGAGGTGGGTTGCACTTCAGTATACGTAGCTGGCTATGTACGCCCCCGCTCTCCAGTATTCTAGTTCTGGGGCGTTACATGGTTTAAGTGGTGGCCCATGTAGGTCTTGTAAATCAAGATATGTGTAGATGTCTCAATCAGTACTCGCCCTTGATCTCTGCTCGTATCTTCTAAATCCCTAAAATCTTGACCTGATCATATGCTTGTATCTTTGATCTGTCCTGGTCCTTCCTTATTATTCCCTATGTCGTCTTCTTCAGCGACATTATTCTTGGTCCTACCGATCGACAAGGTGGAGCACCTCCCATGGACCAGCAGCAACCAGGAGATCAAGTCCAGCATTCAGGAGTAACCTCCAAAGTCATGCCTACTGGGGGTCAAGAGCCACCAGTTCAGCCCGTCCAGCCTGCAGAACCTGATGACGGTACCTTGGTGGGTCTTATCAGGACATTGTTAGCTTCCCAATATCGTCGAGGAGATGCCTTGCACCAGGCAGTGACAGATGCTCTGACCAGAAGAGGTCATCAAGGGAATAACGCGGCCAACAGCTTCAAGCGCTTGAACCCTCTATTATTCGATGGTAGCGAGGATGCTATTGTCGCAGATGCATAGCTTCAGGACACAGAGGTGATTCTAGAAGCAGCCAGGACTCCAGAAGGCTAGAAGGTAGCCGTGGTGCGCCTGCAGTTATTGGATCTTGCCCGCAGCTGGTGGGCGGTGCAGGCCATTGGATTAGTGACACCTATTGCCTGGGCAGTATTTCGTGAGAGATTCCAGACCAAGTATTTTGATGCTGTAAATCGGTATAATTTACAGATGAGGTTCACCAATCTGAAGCAGATGGGCAGGACGGTCGACGGATATACGATCGAGTTTTTGAGACTTAGTCGGTTTGCTCCCACCTTGGTAGCGACCGAGTTCGATAGAGCCCAGCGGTTCCAGCAGGGGCTCCATCTAAAGATTTTATTGGCAGTGGAGCAGTTTGAGCATCAGACTTTTAATGCGATATTCAGGGCAGCTAGGAGGCATGAGTTGTCACGACCCGCACCCGGTTTTCGGATACGAGACGTGTCCAAGCCAGCCTATGCCGCAGAGTCGACGGTAGAACGCTGTCAAGCCCGCAAGAAATAAATGCTCAAATATCACATTGCTGCTCATTCACATTTCTAAATTTATTACAACAGTTACAACATTTATATTTAAAGGAAAAATACAAAGTTTTACAATTAATAAAATGATACAATGGCTATCTATTTCTAGGTTGTCTTCAGCATACCCAAGTTCTCCCAGTGCTAAGAGTGATCGCGGCTAAACCTGAAAAATATTGGTTATCCAGTCAGGATTGGAACAAGTACACAAACCAACGGCAGTGCAAAATACAATAGAATTATCAAGACATGAAAATAGCATATGAGAAATAAAAACTGTAAGATAAAGTGATGTCATAGCACGATAGAGAAATAAACAAGGAAAAGCTAATAAAAGACATCTATCTAAGTGGTGTGAAATATCCTTTCGCCATGTGGACGACTAGGGGGTAAAATCCGGCATACTGCACGTGTCGTGTGCAGCAGCTATCGTTCAAGAATAGACTCATGGGATATTTCTAGGTAGTCCACATGTATACTAAGATATTTCCCCTCCCGACTACTCCGTGTGACGAGCGTGTCAACAAGCAGCAAGATATATGTATAGACATGAAATGAAAAGACTACTATGAATCGGAAAGCAATCAGAAAGTGCACTTGCCTGAGGTCCTTAGCTGGAGAAACCAATAATAAATACCACTCACGAGCCACAATCAATCAACACATGCAGAAGCCTCCGGATGCTGAAATAAACATTACCAACGTTCTCAAAATAGTTAAATTAGCTAGGATTGCCTGTCCTTAAGTCCAATTCTGGACACAGGGGCAAAACGGTAATTTCGGGCAAAAACGATGTCCGCCGTTGGACCAACTTTGCACCGAAAAGTGTGCCAGAGTCAACGGTCTCTAAAGTCATCAAACTACATGTCTACGGATCCAGTTTTCCGATACGAACCCAACCGTATGTCCATTGTTGGATTCCGGCGGGCCGTGCACAAAATCGTCCGTTGAGTGGGATCGTGGGGCCCGCAAAACGACGTCGATTTTAACTGCCTCAGAATCGGACCAAACTTGGCATACAGGACCAAAAAAACGATACGGTTCTGTTGGTGCAAGTTTCGTCTCGATCTGACGAGCGTGCACAAACATATGACTGAATTTGTATTGGACGGATACGGGGCGATTCCGACGGATACGCGTCGAATTCGTCGCGCACACGCGACCAATTTGAATTCCGTCAAAGCCCACACGACCACGAAGCCGTTACACAGCTTTCGATGTCTTCGGTGCGCGACCACGTCGTCCGGATTGGCGTGACGCACGTCATGTGGAATAATTTTCAAGTTTTTGAAAACAGGTTTTTTCCTGAAGTTTACATGTGAATAATTCTCTGTACAAAGCAATTCTTTACAAACTTCCTACTGGACTTTTCTAGCCCTACATGTTGTGATTAACTTCCTTTCAGAAAGTTCCCTGATTCGAAGGATAGGTTGGTAGGAATTTCGATGTGAAGTTGGGTGTTTGGGACCAAAGTACTGTCCTGTTTTAAACAGGTTTTTTCGGCCACTTTGGCCTCGATTCTCGTCGCGTACACCGAGAAATAAAACTTTCTATTTGAAGGGAAGCAAAGTCGGTTATATCGAGATCGTACCAGCATTTACGGGACAGAAAATGATCGCACGATCGTTGAGTTATACAGCCGCGAAGTCGGTGCGATCCCTGCCATTGCTGCTGTCGCTGCGTTCCAGTCTTGTGCGCGCGAACGCGCACCCGCGCGGCCATGGTCGGGCTGCGAGGCCGCGCGCGGCAGTCCCAGGTTGCGCCACGTCGGCTGGGGGTGGTGGCGGTGTTGTGGAAGGCTAAGGTTTTCGTTTGTCGAGGTTTGTTTCCTCTATATATATACCATCGTATATATATGGTTCCCTCAGTTCTCGGGTTCGCGTGAGGTGAGACTTGGGAGTCTCTGCTGTTGTAAGGTTTGAAAGGAATGGCCTTGATGGGCCCGGCCTTCTTGCTAAAGGCTGGGTTTCCAAGGGTCGGTTTGGGACTGGGTGTTGAAGGAGTTGCTCGGGATGGGAATATTTACTCGGCTGAGTTCGGTTTGGGGAATAAGCCTGGGGGCGGGCTCTGCTTGGAATTATTGTCTACTGCTTCTGGTTTGTGGGGAGTTTGCAGTGGCTTGGGGTGTTCGGGATGTGGGCTTGGTCGCATTCAACTCCTATTAGTAGGAGAGGGAAATATTAAACTACCAGGACCCTTTAACAAGAGCAAAAGTTTCTAAGTAGGCTATCTAAATAATTGCATATATATATGTAACAAACAGAAAGTACTGCACCACACAAATAATTAGCAATTCAGTCTATATTACATTAACAATTAAAATTCATTAACAATTAAAATATTTTAGTCATTATTATTTGCAACCTATATTATTAATATTAGCAACTAAGATATATAATTATTATATTACATTTGCTTATATATTAATTAGATATTCTAATAAGGTTGTAATAAATATGATTTAAATACAATAAAATACACAATACTCTGTTGAAGCACAACTAAGTCTATATATTTACACATATACACCCACGTAAACATATTAATATATAAATACTCGTATACATATATATATATATATATATATATATATATATATATATATATATATATATATATATATATATATATATATATATATATTTACAAATACATTGACACATACATGTATACATTTGTGTATATGTACACATACACAATACACCATATTTATTTAGATACACATACACACATATAATATATATTTATATATACTCGTTTATACATATATATATATTTCTATAACTCTATATATATATGTATTAACACATTTATCTGACCAGGATAACATAAATAATAAAATGGTAATATTAAATAATAATAACCTCAATAACAAAATAATCATAATGATATCAAATAAACCAATATTGGGGTATGTACCATTTAAAACAATTAAAAAATAATAAATAAAATATTTTAATAATTTCGGGAAAGGGAGTTACAAATCTACCCACCTTAAAAATAATTTCGTCCTCGAAATTCTAACTTATAAACATGCCTAAAATTAGAACAAAATAATAATAAGTCCACTATTACCACAATCTTCTTAAATTTAATTCCTAATAATATTTTACGGCCTTCTCTCGTCATTTCGTAACTACGAATCCTCGAAGACTTCTACCCACCTTTGGTCACACTACTCCCCACAACTAAAATCTATAATCCTCTGGCTAGTTGCTAATAATCCTACCAACAGATATCTACTGCATGTGGCGTCTACAACCCTCTCTTATCTATCCAGTAATCCAAAATTTAACAGGCAACAAATTTACACAAGTAGCTAAGAAATATTGGTAAACTCTAGTAAGCACGACTATTCGTCGCTCCAAAGCAGGGAGGACAGGAAGATAAGGCAGAATAATCGGGGCAACTGTGAAGTTTCAAGAGAAGTGGAGAGTACCCAATGTTACAGATAGTAAATGAGTTTATGACCCACTGCCCTATTTGCTAGATTATGCTATTATAGTTTAGTCACTTGCTACGTCGAATAGCCCTTCGTTATGGCCTACAATCCATGCAATACAGAATTCTCGTTCTCGAAATTTCTAATTCAAACAAGGTTCCATAACGGAATTTGAGAATTCAAGACTGTGGTCTTAATGGGTTCTCTATTTGGATATCAGTCGTTGGTTGGATGAACTTGCATTTCAATCTATATTGACGGGACAAGATTCCAATGATAAAACTATTCCTACTAGATTAGGGTAACCTAGAATAGGACTCCACCCGAGGGGTTGAGCTAGTTGGCAGTCGGGTTGGTTGGCTAGGTCTTCTCAAGCTCAAAAGGCGCCTTCCGTGACTTTTGTGTTTAAGTAGCACATGGGGCCTCAATTGGGTGGCACACTAGTGGCATACGCGTAGTGGGCTTTGAGTAGATCACAACCATATTTTGGGTCACAGGAATTGAGTCGAAGTTGAGGCTTTGGTGGAAGTTGGAAAGTGTATCGGTACTATGGTAAAAGTTATAACTAGTCCTTTTAACCTGAAAATCGTATCCCAAAAATAGAGTACAAGGGGATGGATTTGAGTGGGACATGATATACCTGGATGAAGGTGGACTCGTCTAGGTCTTACATGTGAAATTGGTTGGGAGATAACAGCTGGTCTCATGCTCCGAATATTAATGGCATGGCCGGGGACACAAAATGATCTAAGTGAAAAGTGGGAGTCCAAGGGCACTAATTATCATTCTAATGAAAAACTATTCTAATCAATCAGTAGTCTTCGTATATCACAAAATTTTAGAAGTCTTACAGTCTACCCACCTTAGAGGCTAGGATAGGGTGGCAAGGTTCCTGTCACAGGGCTGGCCGATGGTAGCTACACGGGTGTATACCACTTTGTATCTATCTATCTATCTATCTATCTATCTATCTATCTATCTATCTATCTATCTATCTATCTATCTATCTATCTATCTATCTATCTATCTATCTAACAATTGCGAGCTTTCGTCTTTCCAAATCAGTGAAAGACAAAACAAATAAGGAGTTCAAGAGAGGGGTCACCGAGTACGATTACGTGATTCAAAGGCGAAGGTATTATTTCAAGAGGGATTGTCAAAGTAGTCGCGGGTGAGATCCTAGATACATCTATACCTCATTCCACGTAGAGTAATTAAATAAAAGCGAACCAAATGCATCATGGTTGATCAGACCGTAATACAATGATTCTGATTAGACAATATGTTAGCTAGACATATGTCTTGGATCAAGCTCGATAAAACAGTAAGCTTGCAAAACTAGGCCGTAATAGCAGCGTTGGTCAAGATAGTCAAAATATAAGTAGGCAAGATTTTTGGAAAGGGGACAAAAGTTTGAATTTTGAGAGAATCAAAACCTTACCCGGTGTTATTGCCTATACAGTCAACCTATTATCTTCTATCCATAAGGCCTTGGTCGACTAATGGGTTATGGAATTCTAATTCCTATAGTCTGGATGAACCTGTTATTGTCAGTCAATTACCTTGTTAATAAAACACAAGGGCCACGGGTTGGGAGACATGCTACTCGACGTACAGAACTTACACTAGTATTGGTTTCGGATCTTAGGGTCATACAGGGCAGTCTCTATTCTCTATAATATCCTAAACTTGTAATCACATCTGAAATTGTTTCACCGAGAATTATGCCTTGCCCGTATACTCTGGCTACGGCAAACCCTTGGTTCCGTGATTCAGGGATGATAAGCTATCATGTACTCTACTTTATATTTGTCACAAGGGTATCTAAGATCTAAAGAAGTCAACGATAACCTAGTTTCTGGAATGTTCCATAGACTATGATTCTTCGAAATGATTTCAATTCTATGGGTTGTGTCTCGCCAGTGCGCTGCTGGCTGGCCATTGCAGTCGTAAAGTTTATTCTAACTATTTTCCTGAGACTTCAAGGATACCTAAGGGTCCAATCTATTTGACTAGGATAGATAGTGTAACATCTGCTTATAATTCTCATTCCTTAAGGTAAAAGGCTGGTCGAAAAGAAAGGTCTGAAGACAAATAAAATAATAACATCCTAATCTTGATTTCATAAATATTTCAAATGGTTGAGGGGAAAATCTCAAATAAATCTACTTCGAGATTCGTATATGATTAGCAGGATTAGAAATTATAAACCAGTTCCTTACGACAAAATAGAATTTAAATAGGCAGTTCTAACTTATGCTATAAAATTTACATCTAATAAAGCAAAAGAAAGTTAAACATTTCATCAAGATCAAAGCCTTAATTCTAGATAAGCCTAACTAATCAAGTGAATGACAGACTATCATTGAAGCATATCATCGTATCAAAAGCAATTATGTATCTAGCAAGCTATCCAAAATCAATAATTCCTTATCTAAATTGCATGGCCTGCCTGGCAACCTTAACTACCCAACGGTCAATTTGAACAAGGGACTCCTAGTCCTAGTTATTCTCCTAAATTATTTAATCCTATTTGTGAATGAGCATTTCTTGAGGGCAGGCTCGCAATAGTACGACTAACGTACCATCACGAGTTCGCATGGTTTACAAAAACTGACCTGCATGGGCCACCACAAAAACTTGTCACGACCCGCACCCGGTTTTCGGATACGAGACGTGTCCAAGCCAGCCTACGCCGCAGAGTCGACGGTAGAACGCTGTCAAGCCCGCAAGAAATAAATGCTCAAATATCACATTGCTGCTCATTCACATTTCTAAATTTATTACAACAGTTACAACATTTATATTTAAAGGAAAAATACAAAGTTTTACAATTAATGAAATAATACAATGGCTATCTATTTCTAGGTTGTCTTCAGCATACCCAAGTTCTCCCAGTGCTAAGAGTGATCGCGGCTAAACCTGAAAAATGTTGGTTATCCAGTCAGGATTGAAACAAGTACACAAACCAATGGCAGTGCAAAACACAATAGAATTATCAAGACATGAAAATAGCATATGAGAAATGAAAACTGTAAGATAAAGTGATGTCATAGCACGATAGAGAAATAAACAAGGAAAAGCTAATAAAAGACATCTATCTAAGTGGTGTGAAATATCCTTTCGCCATATGGACGGCTAGGGGGTAAAATTCGACATACTGCACGTGTCGTGTGCAGCAGCTATCGTTCAAGAATAGACTCATGGGATATTTCTGGGTAGTCCACATGTATACTAAGATATTTCCCCTCCCGACTACTCCGTATGACGAGCGTGTCAACAAGCAGCAAGATATATGTATAGACATGAAATGAAAAGACTACTATAAATCGGAAAACAATCAGAAAGTGCACTTGCCTGAGGTCCTTAGCTGGAGAAACCAATAATAAATACCACTCACGAGCCACAATCAATCAACACATGCAAAAGTCTCCGGATGCTGAAATAAATATTACCAACGTTCTCAGAATAGTCAAATTAGCTAGGATTGCCTGTCCTTAAGTCCAATTCTGGACACAGGGGCAAAACGGTAATTTCGAGCAAAAATGATGTCCACCGTTGGACCCCGCTTTGCACCGAAAAGCGTGCTAGAGTCAATGATCTCTAAAGTCATCAAACTATATGTCTACGGATCCAGTTTTCCGATACGAACCCAACCGTATGTCCAGAGTTGGATTCCGGCGGGCCGTGCACAAAATCGTCCGTTGAGTGGGACCGTGGGGCCCGCAAAACGATGTCAATTTTAACTGTCTCAGAATCGGACCAAACTTGGCATACAGGACCAAAAAAATGATACGGTTCTATTGGCGCAAGTTTCGTCTCGATCTGACGAGCGTGCACAAACATATGACTGAATTTGTATTGGACGGATACGGGGCGATTCCGACGGATACGCGTCAAATTCGTCGCGCACATGCGACCAATTTGAATTCCGTCAAAGCCCACATGACCACGAAGCCGTTACGCAGCTTTCGATGTCTTCGGTGCGCGTCCACGTCGTCCAGATTGGCGTGACGCACGTCATGTGGAACAATTTTCAAGTTTTTGAAAACAGGTTTTTTCCTAAAGTTTACATATGAATAATTCTCTGTACAAAGCAATTCTTTACAAACTTCCTACTGGACTTTTCTAGCCCTACATGTTGTGATTAACTTCCTTTCAGAAAGTTCCCTGATTCGAAGGATAGGTTGGTAGGAATTTCGATGTGAAGTTGGGTGTTTGGGACCAAAGTACTGTCCTGTTTTAAACAGGTTTTTCAGCCACTTTGGCCTCGATTCTCGTCGCGTACACCGAGAAATAAAACTTTCTATTTGAAGGGAAGCAAAGTCGGTTATATCGAGATCGTACCAGCGTTTACGAGACGGAAAATGATCGTACGATCGTTGAGTTATACAGCCGCGAAGTCGGTACGATCCCTGCCATTGCTGCTGTCGCTGCGTTCCAGTCTTGTGCGCGCGAACGCGCACCCGCGCGGCCATGGTCGGGCTGCGAGGCCGCGCGCGGCAGTCCCAGGTCGCACCACGTCGGCTGGGGGTGGTGGCGGTGTTGTGGAAGGCTAGGGTTTTCGTTTGTCGAGGTTTGTTTCCTCTATATATATATACCATCGTATATATATGGTTCCCTCAGTTCTCGGGTTCGCGTGAGGTGAGACTTGGGAGTCTCTGCTGTTGTAAGGTTTGAAAGGAATGGCCTTGATGGGCCCGGCCTTCTTGCTAAAGGCTGGGTTTCCAAGGGTCGGTTTGGGACTGGGTGTTGAAGGAGTTGCTCGGGATGGGAATATTTACTCGGCTGAGTTCGGTTTGGGGAATAAGCCTGGGGGCGGGCTCTGCTTGGAATTATTGTCTACTGCTTCTGGTTTGTAGGGAGTTTGCAGCGGCTTGGGGTGTTCGGGATGTGGGCTTGGTCGCATTCAACTCCTATTAGTAGGAGAGGGAAATATTAAACTACCAGGACCCTTTAACAAGAGCAAAAGTTTCTAAGTAGGCTATCTAAATAATTGCATGTATATATGTAACAAACAGAAAGTACTGCACCACACAAATAATTAGCAATTCAGTCTATATTACATTAACAATTAAAATTCATTAACAATTAAAATATTTTAGTCATTATTATTTGCAACCTATATTATTAATATTAGCAACTAAGATATATAATTATTATATTACATTTGCTTATATATTAATTAGATATTCTAATAAGGTTGTAATAAATATGATTTAAATACAATAAAATACACAATACTCTGTTGAAGCACAACTAAGTCTATATATTTACACATATACACCCACGTAAACATATTCATATATAAATACTCGTATACATATATATATATATATATATATATATATATATATATATATATATATATATATATATATATATATATATATATTATATATATATTTATATATATATATATATATATATATATGTATATTTTATATATATATATATATATATATATATATATATATATATATATATATATATATATTATATATATATATATATTATATATATATATATATATATATATATATATATATATATATATATATATATATATATATATATATATATATATATACAAATACATTGACACATACATGTATACATTTGTGTATACGTACACATACACAATACACCATATTTATTTAGATACACATACACACATATAATATATATTTATATATACTCGTTTATACATATATATATATATTTCTATAACTCTATATATATATGTATTAACACATTTATCTGACCAGGATAACATAAATAAGAAAATGGTAATATTAAATAATAATAACCTCAATAACAAAATAATCATAATGATATCAAATAAACCAATATTGGGGTATGTACCATTTAAAACAATTAAAAAATAATAAACAAAATATTTCAATAATTTTGGGAAAGGGAGTTACATGAGTATACCTCTCAGAGGATCATGGACAGGACCGAGGGTCGGAAGCGATCCTACAGTCAGATGAATCAGTCTTCAGCAGCAGTCCCAGCAGCTAGGGCTTTGACCATTGGAGCTCCGAGGTAGGCAGCCTTAGTAACGTCGGTTCAGCATTCAACCCCGATGTACCCTCAATAGCAGAAGTAGATGCAGTCTTCCGCAATAGGTTGTACTCATTATGGGAAGCCTAGGTATGTGGTATCAGAGTGTTGCAGAGCATAGGGTTTGTGCTTAGTTTGTGGTACCCCGGACCACAGGATTGGGAACTGCCCGAACAGGGGGAGTTCAACTTCATCAGCCTTTTCTAGTCCTTCAGGTAGGAGACCAGTTCCAGTACCAGTCCAGCAGCAGTATTACCCATTCTCGAGGCCATTGCCGATGCAGGCCCAGGCATTCCAGCAGCAGAGGTCGCAACAGTATGCCCAAGCCCAAGCCCTGATCCAGAGCAGACAGAGAGGTTTTCAGTAGAGGGGACCCGCACCCAGAGGAAATGGTCAAGTGCTGTCTTTGACCATGGGAGAAAAAGGATTGGCACCAGGAGAGGTAGTGGCAGGTACTATTCTCGTCAACTCCTTTACATTATCAGAATTATTTGATTCTGGTACATCGCATTCATTTATGTCTGTACGATTCACGACAAGGATAGGACTGGAGCCCGAGTCATTATCAGTAAGGCTCAATATACTTACTGGTAACAGACTTGTGGGAGTAGATAGAGTGTTTTCCTTGTGTCGGATCGTAGTTAGCGGTAGAGAATTCCTTGCTAGATTGATAGAGTTCCCGATGGCCGATTACAATATGGTCTTAGGGATGGATTGGTTGAGGAACCAGTATGCTAGGATAGACTGCCATATTGGCAGGGTTGTTTTTAGTATTCCAGGCAAGTCGGAGTTTTTCTTCTTCCGAGGCGAAGTTGAACCTTCTCCTCCAGTATTGCAGATGGCAGTGGCAGCAGTACAGTTACCCTGGATAGTTGAGAAGTTTCTAGATGTTTTCCCAGAAGAGCTTCCAGGAATGTCGCCAGAGTGAGAGATCGAGTTTGCTATCGACTTGATCCCAGGGACAACCCCAGTGTCAGAGAGAGTCTACAAGATGGCGCCGTCAGAGCTAGAGATATTGTACAAGATGATTGAAGAACTCAGGACCAAGGGATTCATTCATGCTAGTGGATCGCCTTGGGGTGTTCCGATGCTTCTTGTAAAAAAGATGGATGGTACATCCAGATTATGTGTTGACTATCGTACCTTGAACTCAGTGACAATCAAGAATAGATACCCTCTCCCGAGGATAGATGACTTGTTTGATCAACTCAAGGGGGCAGCAGTATTCTCGAAGATCGACTTGCGGTCAGGATATCATCAGATCCGAGTCAGAGAGCAGGACATCCCGAAGACAGCTTTCAGATCAAGGTACGGGCATTAGGAGTTCCTTGTTATGCCATTTTAAGCAACCAATGCGCCGGCTGTATTCATGGACCTCATGAATCACATCTCCATGCCTTATTTGGATCAGTTTGTGATTGTGTTTATAGACGACATCCTGGTCTACATCAAGAGTGAAGCAGAGCATGAGCAGCATCTCAAAATTGTCCTCCAGATTCTCAGAGAGCACCAGTTGTATGCCAAGTTCAGTAAATACGAGTTCTGGCCCGATCGTATTTCGTACTTGGGTCATATCATCACCAGAGGTGGAGTAGAAGTGGATCCCCAGAAGATCGTGGCTATCGAGACGTGGCCAGTACCAAGCACAGTTGTAGAAGTTCGCAGTTTCCTTGGCTTGGCCGGCTACTACCGGTGATTTGTTTCAGACTTTGCTCAGATTTCAGCGCCACCAGTTGACCCGCAAGGATGTGCAGTTTGCTTGGACAGCAGAATGTCAGGATTCTTTTGAGAAGTTAAAGCGAGGCTTGATGACCGTACCCATTCTTACACTTCCAGATGGGACCGGGGAATTCTCAGTGTATTGTGATGCTTCAGGCAGAAGCTTAGGATGTGTTCTGATGCAGCATGGGAAGGTAATAGCTTATGCGTCACGACAACTTTGTGATCATGAGAGGAATTACCTAACCCATGACTTGGAGCTGGCAGCAGTAGTGTTTGTACTGAAGTTGTGCAGGCATTACTTGTATGGAGATATGGTGGAGATTTTTACTGACTACAAGAGCCTGAAGTATGTTTTCACCCAGAAGGATCTTAACATGCGTCAGAGGAGATGGCTAGAACTAATTATGGATTATGATGTCAACCTGCAGTATCATCCTGGGAAGGCCAACGTCGTTGCAGATGCATTGAGCAGGAGAGCCGGAGTTTATTTTCTAACAACACAACCTGAGTTGTTAGCAGATCTTCAGAAGATGGATATTGAAGTTGTCCTTTCTATCAGTATGGCACTGATGGCCAGTATGCAAGTTTAGTCTACTATAGTTGAGAGGATCCGGATGGCGCAGTCAACAGACTCCAAGCTTCAGCGACTCAGAGCAGAGTGTGAGGCAGGACGTAGACCAGAATTATGCATTCATGAAGATGGTACACTTCGACACGGGAGGCGTCTTTGTGTACCCGATGAAGATATCAGACAGGAGATCATGGCAGAGGCTCACAGTTCTCAGTATCCCGTTCATCCCGGTGGTATGAAGATGTACCGTAATATCCGTCAGCACTTTTGGTGGAATGGTATGAAGAGGGAGATAGCCCAGTTTGTCTCTCGATGTTTGGTTTGCCAAAAAGTTAAAACTGAATATCAGAGGCCAGCTGGACTTCTTCAGCCCTTGCCGATTCCAGAATGAAAGTGGGAGCATATAACCATAGATTTTGTGACTGGATTACCTAGGTCCCCAGCCGGTAGGGATGCTATTTGGGTTATTATAGACAGCCTCACAAAGGTGGCTCAATTTCTCCCGTTCAGAGTTGGTCAGTCGACGGCTCAGCTAGCAGAGATGTACCTCAGACAGATCGTCAGACTTCATAAAGTACCAGTCAGTATCACCTCGGACAGAGATTCAAGGTTTATGTCACACTTTTGGCACAGTTTACAAGAGAGTTTGGGGACTCACCTCCACTTCAGCTCAGCTTATCATCCGTAGACAGATGGTCAGTCAGAGCGTACCATACGAACCTTGGAAGATATGTTGAGATCATGCACGCTCGACTTTGGTGGTTTGTGGAAAGATCACCTGCACCTGGTGGAGTTTTCGTACAATAACAGTTTCCAGGCCAGCATCCAGATGGCACCGTTCGAGGCATTATATGGTAGGAAGTGCCGATCCCCGCTAGCATGGGACGATATTGGAGAAAGGTAGATGCTCGGTCTGAAAATGATTGCTCAGACGGTAGAGGTGGTCAGAAAAGTCAGAGATCATCTTTGCGTTGTCCAAGATCGCCAGCGTCATTGGGCCGATTCTCTTCGACGCCCTCTTGAGTTTTCCGTCGGCGACCATGTATTCTTAAGGATTTTGCCTAACCGTGGTGTCATTCGTTTCGGCGTACAGGGAAATCTTAGTCCTAGGTATATAGGACCGTTTGACATTCTAGAGCGAGTAGGAGATGTATTCTATCGTCTCGTTCTTCCGCCGTCGTTACGTGAGGTGCATGACGTATTCCATGTATCCCAATTACGACGGTATATCCCTGACCCGAGCCATATCCTCGATCATTCAGAATTGGTTGTTGGTACCAACCTTTCGTATGAGGAAAGGCCCGTGTCTATATTAGACCGGAGAGAGAAGATACTCAAGAACAAGACTATTAAGTTAGTCCGTATTGCTTGGGGTCATCACTCTTTGGGTGAGTCAACATGGGAGCGTGAGGATGATATCCGATCGCGATATTCCGACCTGTTTGACTTGTAAGGTATAATGTCTTCCTTATGCCTTATGCTCTCAATTCCTTGCTTGAACGAATGACTGCTTGATTGATTGCCTTGTTATAGCTTGCCTGTGATTAGTATAGCTTGTCCCTGCCTCTCTAGCCTCTTAATTAAATTTCGAAGACGAAATTCTTTTAAGGTGGGAAGAGTTGTAACGACCGTGGTTTGTATTACGTATTTTGGTATACGTGTACATATTTTTACATGTTTCATGGCATGGTTTATCTTGGTATCGTAATTGCTTGCTTCTGTTCGGTTGTATGGCTCGGTTTGGCTTAGTTTTCTTGTGGATCAACCCCACCTACCCCCCTCTCTTCCTTTATTAACCATCAACTCCTTCTCTCTCCTCATTTACTTTACTTTTCATTTACTCTTCTTTTTTCTCACCATTTACTCTTCACCTACCTGAGAGAGAGGAAGAGCTTAGGCAAGTGCATCTTGCTTCATGGAGGAACTCAACTTTTGTTGTTCCATTCTCTTCCTTACAACATTCTGAGACACTTTAGTACTTAGCATTTTTAATTTCCATGGCTAATTCATGTAGATCTAAGTTTATTTTATTTTCGAATTTCTTGGGTTTTGATCTATTTAACCTTGTTGTTTCTATGTATTGATGGTTCCATGTTGTAGAGAATTTCATTTTGCCCTATTTTGACCTATGGAAGTTCAGATTTTAACCTCGGATGATGGATTTATGGAGCTTGGAAGCATGGACTTCATGGTTCTTCTTCTCAAAAATTTGGAGAAGAAGAACAGTGCTTGACCACATGGATTTTCATGCGGCAAGTTTTTTTCCTCAGCCGCAGGAATTTCCCAGCCGCATAAATCTTCCAGTCGCAGGGACCAATTTCTCAGCCGCATGAACTTTTCATTCCGAGCCGCATGATTCTGATTTAACTTCCAGCCGTATGAACTCTTAATCCTAGCCGCATGAGACACTCGTCCCTCCGAGCCGCATAAGACCCCCCTACTTCTCAACCGCATGCGTTAAACTTTCTCCGAGCCGCATAAGACTCATCCCTTTCCAGCCGTATGACATTATTTGGGTTCCTGGCCGCATGAGCTCTGATTGGTTCCAAGGCATGGACTTCTTTCCCTGAGCCGCATGCGCCCCCCTCTTTTCCTGGCCACATAAGACCCTGTCTTCCCCCAGCCGCATGGACTTCTGATCCCGAGCCGCATACCCCTGCTTCCCTCCTGGCCGCATGAAGTCATTTCCTCTAGCCGCATGAGCTTACTCCCCCACAGCCGTATATGCGCTCAACTCCCAACCGCATGAGCTTATTTTCCTTAGCCGCATGGCTCCTTCCATAGTCCTTGTCCTCTTTTATTATATTATTATTATTATTATTATTATTATTATTATTATTATTATTATTATATTTAATGCTACATTTATCCTCACGTTTCCTGACTCTCTGTGAATGTCACTACCACATTTCTAGTTTGAGGGTATTTTTATCATTTTTGGGGTTATTTGAATTTATTATAATTTATTTGAATTTATGGGAATTTTTTAAAATTTATTTTGTAATTGTTTGAATGAGGGTTGACTAGGTTGACTTTGACTAGCAATGACCATGGTAGACTAACCTAGGAGCTAACCCTAGTTGAGTTTGGACTTGGTTAGGTCATGCTACCCTAGTTAGACTAGAGTTGACCCATGGTATGGTTATTTGACTTAAGTTAGATTATTAAGTCATAAGCCATGACTTGTGATTGAACCCTTAATCAATAACTAGCCATAGAAGCCCAAAGCCCATTAACTAATGTCTAACCCTAACCCTAATCCCTAGTGGCCGGCCATATACACCCCATTGGGAATTTCCCCCTATAAATATCCTCTTCCATTTAGGGCTAGCCTCTTTAGGAAAGAGCAAGTTTAGAAAGAGGTATTTTCCCAACTTCAAAAATCTCTAGAAAATCCATTTTAACTCCTTTTTAATCCAAACAAATTGCAATAGGTTCTAATTGATGTTTTCTTGCTGTTGGAATTTGTTTATCTCAGTTTTCTATCAATTTGAGGGAGTTTGGTGGCTTTTGGGAATCCTCATTCAAGGAGTTTTTGTGTTGGAGAATACCATAGGTAAATTCCTATTCCACCCATTAAAATTTGGTTTTAATTGCATGAATGCCTAGCCCTAAGTGTCCTGGTCCTGTAGGAATAGGATTTGTAGATTTTTGTGTCCTGTACGTGTCCGTATCGGATACGTAACAGTGAGGGGTGTAAGTGTTCGACGAAAGGCCCCACTGGGCATTTCGTTTTGTTTTTGTAAAACTATTTGAATGGAAAATTGTATTTTAGTGTCGCTTACATATTTCTAGTGCACTGAGAGTGTATCGAGTTCGTGTCGTATCGTTTTGACACTCGTGCACATGTGTTTGGACACGCGCGTGCGGCCCAGGCGCATCCCCTGCTACACGGGGCTTCTACAGGACACGACACGGGATCAACTGATACGAAACTTGGTGGACTCGAGGGGGCATGCACTGACATCATGCCCCCAAAGTTTCATCGAGTCTCGTGCTCGAGTTGGGGAGTAATCGATCGCGCACGGGGTTTGCACTGTTCTGTGCACTGTGGTTTAAGCCACTGATACGGCTCAAAACATTGGACACGCGACACTTAGGACACGCTGCAGGCTATTGGACACGTGCACCTAGACCTAACCTAGGTGTGGACACAACCACGAGTCCTAGTTCGTGTCATATCGGGTGCACGACACGCGTGCACCTGTGCACGAGACAGTATACTGTACAGTATCTGTGTGCCCGATTGGTGTTTGTTTGTATGTGGATACGTCGTGTCACATTGTGGTGAACACGAAACACTCCCTAAGATAGGTGCACAAGTTATATTTACTTTACCAACCAATCTTTTGTATTTTAGTTTATATTTTAATCATCATTTCTAAATTTTTCCCAAAGTCTGATACAAGGGTTCATTTACTGTTTTTTTTCCAGTTTTTGATTATGAGTTTTATCATTCATTTTGATTAATCTAAATGCTGTTAATTACATATTTAAGTTCCTAAAACTGTCCTCCTATAAGTTATCAACAGGTGTGTCGAATTTGGGTTGAAATGATGGTGTATTGATTTTGAAAATGTGGGTGATAGGGAGTTGGACTGTTTTACAAAACTGAGATTTGAATTCTGAAATTTCATGATATTATGAACTCAAGTCTGAGATAGGTTGAACCTGAGGTTAATGGGGGTTTAATGATTTGATTTCCTTTTCTTTTCTCATTGATTTTATGTTGAAATCTGAGTTTAGGCTATATGTGGACTGTCACTTGGTTGGACTGAAACCTAGGTTTGACTGTAATGGGATGGTAACTTCACTATTTCCTGTGCAATGGTTTCCTGAGGTTTTAGGGCTCGTACACACAACACTCACATGTACACACACTTTGTGTTCCACTCTCTCACTCACAGCTCACTCACCCTTGCACGCACTCTAAATTCTGCACACACAGTTTCAGTCACACACTCACTCTCTCTATATTTCCTATTTTCCTAATGTACATGTATGTATATATGTAATGTATATATATTGTAATGTGTATCTATATATATAATATAGTTTGTGTAATATATGGGTATCTAGTATAGATACATGCATTCGGTGTATAGATTACATTAAGTATATATATACAAGTATCATATATATATATATATATATATATGTAACTAGTGTGTGTACTAAATATATGTATTATATTTATATATATGTGTATGTATTAGATTACATATATATATATATATATATATATATATATATTTTTATATATATATATATATATATATATATATATATATATATATATATATATATATATATATATATATATATATATAAGAGTGTATTGTTTAGATATAGATTTTGACTTGGGTATGTGTTAGGGTTGGCCTATAGGCATGATACAACATATGGCATATATGTGAGTTTGTTTGACTAGTGAGCCTAGATTGGGCTTGTATAGCTTTATTAGACCTAGAATAGACTTGCTAGACTAGTGTAGACTTGTTTGACCTAGTGTGGACTTGTTTGACCTAGTTTGACCATAGTTGACCTAGTTTGACTTCTAGGGTTGACCAGAGTTGACCAAGAGTTGACTTTGGCCTAGATTGACCTAGATTCATGTAGAATACATTGTAGTACTTCATTTTACCATTCTGGACTCGTCATGACCGAGCCGCATGAAGGATTTCATGACCGAGTCGCATGAATAGTCTCTATACTCGAACCGCATGAAGGTTGTCATGACCGAGCCGCATGAATATGTTCATGACCGAGCCGCATGGGGGTCTTCATGGCCGAGCCGCATGAGAGTCTTCATGGCTGAGCCGCATGGGTTTCTTCATGGCTGAGCCGCATGGGAGACCTTCATGGTTTGAGCCGCATAGATTTCTCTGCACTGGCCGCATGAACTCGTCTAGTCTGGCCGTATGGACCTGCCTCGAAGCTTGGTAGACAGCGCCGTATTGGTGAAGATTTTCCTCATTTCCTAGGAAAATTCTGCTTTTCGTGTCAGTCATTATGACAATTTTATGTCAGGTCTGTCATCTGTCAGCTGTCAGCCGTCAGAGCATTAAATGCGTCCAGACGTTGGGCACAGCTGTTTTGAATGCCACGTGGCCTCTCTCTCTGAGCCGCAGGGAGTTTACTCGAACTGCCTATGTGTTTGAGCCGCATGGGACTCTTGAGCCGTATGGGCCCTCCGAGCCGCATGAGGCTTTTTAGCCGCATGGACCATTTTTCTCTTCTTTTTCATGCTTCTACAGGTATGTCTTAGGGTTGGCCTATAGGCATGATACAGCCTATGGCATATATGTGAGTTTGTTTGACTAGTGAGCCTAGATTGGGCTTGTATAGCTTTATTAGACCTAGAATAGACTTGCTAGACTAGTGTAGACTTGTTTGACCTAATGTGAACTTGTTTGACCTAGTTTGACCATAGTTGAACTAGTTTGACTTCTAGGGTTGACCAGAGTTGACCAAGAGTTGACTTTGGCCTAGATTGACCTAGATTCATGTAGAATGCATAGTAGTACTTCATTTTACCATTCTGGACTTGTTGTGACTTGTGCTATTCTAAATAGGAGCCAGACACCACTCCTCGGACAGTACATTTCAATTGGACACTCAGATACCAGGCGAGTACATTCTCTGATCATTTCATATCCTGCTTAGAATTATTTTCCTGCATTAAATTACTTTACTTGATACTGTCACGTTGGTCACACGGATTAGTACTATATGGATCCTTTCTTGAGATGTTATCCCCTCAGGGAGCATCGTATACTACATGTTCTGTGCGTTTCACTTGCATGGCGTATCACTATGCTTCACGGTTCATTGGTCACTTGTGACATGTACTCTCATGATCAAAGATTCTTCTTTGAATCATCCCATTTATGGGCATTCCCAGATCACCCATTTATGGGCTTACCATGTATCACCCCTTGCGGGCCTTTGCATGGAATCATAACATAACCTGGTTGGATCCTTGTGTATTGATTGGGGGTACGGGGGAGTAGAAGTAGACATGTGAATAATTTCCAAGTAGTGTAATTCCCAGATCACTCTATAGTATAATTCCCAGAATCTCCTATGCCATTCACATGTTTATGTTGTACTCTGACTCACTAGCCACTGATAGTTCTCTATTACAGTATATATATTTCTAATACAGCTTTCTCTGTTTACATACTGCATTTTCTTCAGTATCTATATCTTACTTTACTGCATGATTATATTTTCTAACCTGCTATGAACTGTTGAGATGTATTGTACTCGCTTCTGTGCTGACTGGACCTGTTGAAACTATTACAGAGGACGAAGAGGAGGCTGGTGTGGATACCTATTACGGTGCTACCTTAGATGAGTGCCTGGACCTGGACCAGCAGCAGGTCCCACTAGCTGTGGATGACACACCCTTAGATTAGGATGTTTTTATTTACAGTATTCTATGGATGTTTGTACATATTGATACTTGGGATCTGGGATTATGTATTATCTTAGACACTTAGACTCTCTATTTGTACTTGGGGATTTCCTTCCATTTCAGCAGTTATATTTATCTATCTATCTGCTATTTTATCATTTGTATTTCCTTGAGTTCTATATCATATCGTGCTTCTTCTTCCTTAGTTGTAATTGAGTTTACTTTTATCATGTCACCCCCATTCGGGGAGTATAAACTGCTTAGTATATTATTGCTAGATGTTGTGACCTAGGACAGCATTCTACCGCCGACACTGTGGCGTAGGCTGGACGTACCCACGTCTCGAGCCCTTACTCTAGGGTGCGGGTCGTGACAATGAAGGCTTGTACTATGTAGATTTTGCACATATGTCCATTAACCCGATAATAGCTCGCCGTGACACACTCTTGACAAGAAAACCTGACATAATATATCTCGATATGTTGTTATGACAGCTAGCCTGACATGACAAGTATGAACGGCCTGGACTTATTGTCTTGCATCATGTCTAGGATAGGGATCCCCTGAATACCACAGTCAGGGGTACCTACTGAAATTGACTAAGACTAATAACTAGAATAATCCAGTAGTCATGAAGAGATTTCCCAGCTACAGGCAATCCCGTTATCTGGGCACTCAAGTGGACTTGTAGCCTGCCGACGAGTATGGCACATTTCCAGCACACTGCCATGTGTAGCACCCTCCACAAACAAGATATTCGACCTGGATAACCTGGATGGTCTACAGGGCTTGTGGCTGTTGGAATAATCTCATTGCATCTTGCTAGTAACTAGGCCTGTGATAACCCTAGTTAGTTAAAGTATCAAGCCGTACTTATTGCTTGGCCGTGATTGATTGGATGGAGTCTAGTATAGCTTTGTCTCGTCCTGATCTTGTATAAGATGGTGACATGACATGATTACTTATGTTTACCTTAATAATAATGATCAGGGGTCCAGTTCTGTTTAGGCGAAAGGTTACAACCCCAGTCCTTGTTTGGTTTAAGGGTTGTAACCCCCGGAACAGTTCTGTGTCCTCTCTTCGTTTATTGTCTTATTGCACCCCATGTCATGCTCGTCATGTTTTACCTTACTTCAATAGCATGATTATTTATGCTTGCTTTAACAATAATGATCAGGGGTCAAGTTCTGTTCAGGCGAAGGGTTACAACCCCGATCATTGTTTGGTTTAAGGGTTGTAACCTGGCTCCCGAAACAGTTTTGTGTCCTCTCTTCGTTTATTGCCTTATTACTTTACCAACAAGTATTTGAGACGGGTTTCTATTCAAGTGAAGGGTTGCAACCCCGGTCCTTGTTTAGTTTAAGGGTTGCAATCTGGCTACTTGAATGGTTTCTTCGTACTCAATTTATTATTGTTATTCCTGTTATTATCAGTATCTTTATAATTACCTTTAATATTCATTTATGATATGCTGGTTTAGTTCCTAAGTGAAGCCTCCTTTGTGGCACTTGCCCTTTCTGGGGTCTGACCCAGCTGGTTTTGTATGGCCAGATATCGGAGCAGCTCCAGAGGATCTACCTACCTTCCAGCCAGATGGTGACCACCAGGGGTAACCCTGGCAACGAGTGGGTTTCTTTTGTTCTCTCACTTTATTGTAAAAATATTCTTTTGAGGTGTTTAGCCAGCGAGCACGTGTTAGCTCGTATTGCACCTTTATTTACTGTCTACCTACGGGCTGTAACATGATTGACAAATCCTAGGGTTGATCATGTATGACTGAAGCTCCTGCTAGTCTTGACATTTTGTACGACTAGCTTCACGATCATCCAGATATGTAATATATGTGACGCCTTACTATTGTATATTTGGTGTTCTGATATCTTGTGAATTGTTATTGCTTGTTTGAGATTGAGACAATAGGCTTGTTCATGACCATAGGAGACTGATGGCTTATAGTTAAACCCTCATGTATCTAGACAGCCGTGACCGTATAGCGAGGTGGGTTGCACTTTAATATACGTAGCTGGCTATGTACGCCTCTGCTCTCCAGTATTCTGGTTCTGGGGCGTTACAGGGTAGAAAGAGTTTAGTCGATAAGAAACCACAATTTAAATCACCGGACAAGGAGTTCGAGGCGTAAGTTAGTAAAATGGGTAATTTAGATAATTCTAGTCGAATAAAATCAACAGCTCGAAGATGGTCAATGCATGACAACCCATGAGTGCTTAAATCAATCAACGCTACCATTATACTATAGACTTGCAACCTTGTCAATAGGCAATAACTTCCTTATCTCAAATCTTGATTACGAGATCGTTAGTTTCGAGTCATATACTTGTGGTTTTCAATTCCGTTAACTCATTGAATTTGTCATTATCCTTTTATCACTAATCTTCAAAAATTTTCTTCTCCAAATTGATATTCCATCGAACACTCTTTCCTAAATTTGAGATTTATGAACAAAACTTTAGATGTCAACCCATATACATTCGTTATCTCCTAATAGAATGCCTTTAATTTAAAGTTTTGGATTCAATTAAACTCTAGCAAATATTTTCCTCAAACCAAATCTCATTTTTCAAAATTTTTCAAAATAATTTAGTCAACCTTTACTCAATATAGTTGAAGATAAATCAAGGTTACTTCGATAGGAAATTATATCCATAATCGTAGGATTTTGATAAGTCTAACTTCCAATTCAATCTCTAATATTTTCTTTCAAGCTAGTTTCCCTCTTGCAAAACTTCCTTTAAGAATTTACATTAAAATTTCTTCACTTAATTTAGTCAAGAGTAAAATTTAGCTCACCTTATTATGACCTTTATATTTACCATCATCATATAGTTAAATTCTTAAATCATTAAGAGTTTAAGAAGGTGTACTCTTCTTGAAATATAATAACTTCAATCACCCTATCTATCATCTCAAAAATTTTCTTAACCAAAGATTACCATAAAGAACCAATTTGTCAATCAAGAAATCTACTCTCATTAGATCATCAAATGTACTCCGCCTAATAGGGTTTACCACAAGAATTTACTTATGCATATTCAATCATAATATTCAACTATACTACTACTCTCCTCTGGGGGTTTCCTAATCTAACCTCTACTAACCATAGGAGGTCATGATCAAATTTCATCTTCGCATAAGGGCTAATACAAGGAACAAGGTTGCATAAATTAGGGAGGAATCATAGTGAAATATGAATGAAGCAAATTAAATTAAAATGAACAAAAGTAAGGGTTGCTAATATTGCTTGAAGAGTAAATCAAGATAAAAATAAGATAAGTGGCAATCAATCAGGATAAAATATAAGTTAAGCATTTAAGGAATTAATTAAATCACAATCATTTATTGGGTTGAAAGGTTTGAGTCAAGATTAAGTCTCTAATTGAAGTCAGAAAATATATCGGTATCATGGTAAATATTATAGTTTAGCCTTTTGACTTGAAAGTCGTATCATAAAAAATAGAGTACAAGGGGACGTGTTTTAGTGGGACATGGTATACCTACATGAAGGTGGAGTCGTCTATGCCTTGCATGTGAAATTTGTTGGGATGAAATAGCTGGTCTTATGCTCCGAATATCAATGTCACGGTAAGGCACACCCAAAAGATCTAAGTAGAAAGTGGGTGTTCATGAGGTAATGATTAACGCACAAAAATAAAAAGATCAAGCTAAAGAACTAAAATAAAGATAATTAAGGAATCTAGTAGTTCAAAGTAAAATAAGTTAGTGACGCAGTTTCTAGAGAGAAGGTAGTCTTCTAGGTTGAGGTATAGTCAAGGAACGGTTCTAATCATTCCAAGTGTCAAACGATTAGAAGATCACTATCATAGATCTAGGCTGGAGGGAGGGTCGAGTAAGTTAATGTAAAGATATAGTCACATGGTTGGTTGATGGCTACTACACTGGTGTATATAAAACTTTCTTGGTCCTAGGACAACTAAAAGGGGACACTATGTGTCTATCTATCGATACGAGTGTGTCTATCTATCGATACGAGTGTCTTTCTAAAAATGGATGAAAGACAAAAACAAATAAGAGTTCGAAGAAGATATTATTGAATACGTGCTTCAATAGTGACTGAATAGTTTCAAAAAGGGAGTGCCAAGGCAGTCGCAGATGAGATTCTAGAGAAAAAGTTTAACTATGCCTTCATCTACGTAGAGCCATATATGAAAAAGCGAACCAAAGTGCACTAGGTTGATCAGACCATCATGTACCGGCTCTGATTAGACAATATGTTAGTGGAGGCCTCCAATAAAATATTGTCCTTGATCAAGCTCAAAAAACGATAAGCTTGCAAAACTGGGCTAAATAGCGGCATGAGTCAAGCTAGTCTCAAATATATGTAAGCGAGATAATGGTGATTGGGCCTATCTCCTCGTCCTTCTGTCTTCTTGTCGAAGGCTTTAGTTGACTAGACGGGTTAGGGATCTCGAGGTAATCCTATTAGTGACATTCCATTATACTACCTTAATAGGTCATAGAGTCAAGAAGGTGTTAGGTCGTGAGGCATCTACCCAACTTATAAGAGTTAAACTAGCAATGTGATGGGGCAATGGGTCAACTTATTAATCTCTATCACGTACGAAGGAAGAATAAGAATTTCGGTAAAAGGAATCAAGCAAGATGCAAATCAGATGGTCGAACGGGAGTTCAAAAAAGAAACAAGGAAGTCAAACGAGAGTTTAAAATTTGGAGTCCAAGAAGGAGGTCAAGTGTGTGGATGAGATTCCTGAACTCTAATCCTATATGCAGGCCCGCTCGATACAGTAACGTAACCAAAACGGTAAACTTGTCCTGCAAGGGCCACTATAAAAATATGTAACGCTCCAGTCCCAAAATACAAGGACTAAGTACATAGACATGCCAACTATATACATATGAAGTATATGGAACCCTCGTATGTATACATAAACTATAAAATGTAGAAAGCCATGAAACTAATCTCATCCACAAACAAATATATCATAAAATCAACTAACAAATATTATTTGTATAAAAACGTTGGGCGGAGATAAATCCACCACCAACTAAAGAGAGAGAAATACATAGCAACGATGGAAGAGTCGAGCGAAGCGAAGGACGATCCAAGAGCAAGCATCGCGAAGGTAGATTGTAAACTATGGCCTTGGCTAGAGCACCTACAAAAATCATAAAACACACCAAGAGAAATCACCAGGTCCTCAGAGGGACGTAACAAGATACATGATGAACATGCCATTATAACTGCAAATGTAAATAATATAAAACTACAACACAACTGGGTCCTTAGCCATCTATGTGATATGCACTTTGAGGACAACGTTCTACACGGGGGCTGTAGGATCATCGGAGTAAATAAACAGTGGCAATAAGTAGTGCTCATCCGAGTCACTATCGGCCATGGGCAGTAAGTAGCGATCATCTGAGTCGCTATTGGCCCCAGGGCAGCAAGTAGCGCTCATTCGAGTCTCTATCGGCCCAAAATATGTGTAAAGGTAAATGTAGCCCCTACGCTAATAGCTGTCCTCTCACCCCAATGATACTATACATGCGTCGTAACCACGACGCACCAACACATGTTGCTTCTACAATACTTTATAACCCTCCAACTAGTTGCTAAAACTTTATAACCCTCCATCTAGTTGCTAGATTCATTACCCATAGATATCTAAGACATATGGCATCTATAATCCCCCCATATCTATCAAACAACCAAAACTTAAATAATCAAGCAATATTACACTATAATTTAAGATTTTTTGATAAATTCTAGACAACACGATCGTTCGTCACCCCGAAATAGGAAGAGACGAAAATCAATAGTTCGAAAGGCAAGGAAGAATAATCGAGAACAAATATGAAATTCCAAGGATGTAGAGAAATTTCTAGGAGAATTTTCAAGGCAGTATGGATTGAGATTTCTATGGGTTTAGTCAGATGCGCAGGCTCGTATCAGTAAAGATACGTAACTGATACGATATGTTCTGACCTGCATGGGCCACTAAAAAAACTTGTAACGAGCCGTACCTACTTTTCGGATGAGAGATCGTGAGCAAGCCAGCTACGTATCAAGCGGACTCCAGCCCAACTCGAATACGTAAACGCTGTCTGGACTATGGTAATGGGCCTAATTAAGGCAAGTCAAAACTATATCTCAATCCACAATAAGAATAATAAACATGAATGAACAACTATGGGTCATGGTCTGCAGCCCACTAGCATACATGTTTGATTAGACTCCAAGAAATAATATGAGTCTATAAAGTAAGACAACAAGCAGAGTATATCATGAAAAGGAATGAAAGCACGAACAGATAATAAATGTAATATCAATACCTGGATCCTGCAAGTGTATCACCAACATCTACCATCCTGCTCTACTAAATAACCTCATGCAATCGCTAAACCTGAAGAGATCATCAGCTCCTCAGGGGACATAGTAAGATACATAAAAATATGCCTATCTATCAGTTCTATCATGCATAAGAATATAAACAGGCTATAAACAGGAAACAAGACAGAAACTGACAAGTGGCTACTACCAGGTGACTATGAACACTGATACGGGAAACAACTATGCATAAATGAACTGCTGGAAGAGAACTGGTGAACAAGAGATTAAAGGATATCAAACCCTCGTCCCGAGTGTGGACTCGATAGTTTGAACTAAACACTAACCCTCGCCCCAAATGTGGACTCACAGGTTAGTTCACGACAAACACCCTCGCCCCGAGTGTGGATTCGCAGGTGCAAACAGATCAAGACAAACACCCTTGCCCCGATGTGTGGACTCGCAGGTGCAAACGGTCAACCCTCGCCCCGATTGTGGACTCGCAGGTTGAGAAAATGAAACATAAATTAGCAGTTCATTTATACGCACGCACTCTACGATATGATACGACTCAGTCAAGGTACATGTGACGATCCGGTACAACTCAGTCAAGATATGTAAGGACAACTCTTGTATAGTCTATAATGTCAAACTTTGGATAACGACGGTATATAGACGGAACAATAACTAATATACATGATAAAAAGAAAAGCATAACAATCAAACCAATCCAACTAAATGATGATATATAACTACTAGATAAAGAAATAAGCATGCAATAAACTGTAGAGGGAGGCAAGGTATACTTGCCTGGTGGTAGCACGAAGAACCAACAATATACCGTCAACCAGTAAGCCATAAAGTCCAAATCTCACAACTGTCTTTGAAAGCTGAAATAGACATTACCAACATTTTTAGAATAGTCAAATTAGCTAGGATTGCCTATCCATAAGTCCAATTCTGGATACAGGGGCAAAACGGTAATTTCGGGTCAAAACAGTTTTCGCCGTTGGACCAACTTTGCACCGAAAAGCTTGCCAAAGTCAATGGTCTCTAAAGTCATCAAACTATATGTCTATGGATTCGTTTTGATGATACGAACCCAACGGTATGTCCAATTTTGGATTCCGGTAGGCCGTGCATGAAATCGTCTGCTGAGTCAGATCGTAGGGCCCGCAAAACGGTAATCCGATCAACTGTCTCAGAATCGAACCAAACTTGGCATACAGGACCAAAAAAATGATACGATCCTGTTGGCACAAGTTTCGTATCGATCTGACGAACGTGCACAAAGTAATTAGGGTTTTTGCAAAGTGGTCGATACGGGGTATCTTGACGGATACGCCTCGATTTCGTCGCGCACGCACACCGAAATCGAGTTCCTTCAATTCCCATATATCCGCAACATCCGTACGTGCCTTTCGATACTTAAGGGTTGCGACCACGTCGTCCGGTTTGTTGGGGCGCATGCCGTATCGGAAGAATTTTGAAGTTTTTAAAACTATTTTAAACCTATTTTTACTGATTTTCAAACAGACCTATCTTGATTTATAATAAATGAAATTAGAATCTGTAAATAGTGTTTATAAGGTGTATAGGTTGTCTTCAATCCTATTTAGGTGGATTTCTAAATTACTCGTTGGGTCAGTGATTTGTCGCCTTCCAAAATAGGTTTACGGACACGAGATTCTGTCCTGTTCGAGACAGTTTTTCGTCAAACTTTGTGTCGATTTATCTAATAATCTAGGGATGTAACCTACAATCTATTTGAAGGGGTTTGAAGCCCTATAGGTTGTGATCATACTTGAAGTGGAAGATCCATAGACGATCCACCATACAACGCAAAAACTTGCGACAAAGTCAGCCCCAAATCCACGAGTTCTGCTGTGCTGCCGCCGCTCCTCTGTTTTGTCATACGCGCGTGCGGTTCTGCCGTCGGTCTTCGAATCGCACAAGGCTGGGGAGGAGGTGCGGGAGGCTAGTGGTGAAGTTGGGGTGTTGGTTAGGGTTTGTATTTGGGTTTTGGTGTTCGAAAGTTTTAAAGGATACGTAGAGATATATGCAACATACTCGATTCTTATAGCTTGATGTGGATTCATATTTTTTCATGATTTAAACTAGGCTTTGGCCTATATTTAGGTCAATCTAAGGGATATTCGATCGTAGATTTAAATGCAAAAGATTGTATTTGATTCGGTTTAGTATGGTTCGAATTTTGCTAAGAGAAAACTTAAAAACTTCCATCAGCTCGTAGGGGTTGGGCACAGGGATGCACTGTTCACCAGTGTGAAATTATTATACTTCTATATACCTACAACTCAAGTATACCAGCATATACATATATTGTTTCTATGTACATACAACTCAATGTATACTTGCATATACATATATTTACCTATATACTTATATAGGCAGAATAGTATATGTGCAGCTATATGAAAAAGACAAGGAAAATATTCTAACTTATATAAAATATTCTAAGGTACCATTAGTTTACTATCAATCTTATTTACTACAAGTTTATTTATTTACTTTAAAGCTCTCTCTATACAGGCTTATATATAAATATATAAAACCTAATATATGTATACACTATATATTCATATTTATTTACCCGTGGGTTTTTAACTTATAAATTCCAAATCCAAAAGAAACTAATTTGGCAAATGTTATTATTACCAAACAAGATATCAAATAATATTGATAATACATACACACACACACACACACACACACACACACACACACATATATATTTTTATTTAATTTATTATTATTATTATTATTATTTTTTTTGGAAAATAAAAACTTTATTGAATGATAGGCGCAAAATGTCGAAGCCTATACAAGTAAGCGCGCCTCTTGCGAAGAACGACCCAAAACAAAGAAAGAAACACAAAGTGTTGCCCACAAAACGGTGACTGGACCGAGCATCAGAAGGTTAGGCGGTCAAAGCAGTGCACCAGGAAAGAGCGCCCCTGCCCCTGTCAGTAGTCCAGGGCAGCCCAAAACTGGTTCGAGGTGTGAGTGCAACGTCTCTTTCTTTTGAAGATTTGTCGAATCATCTCACTGTACAATTGAGGAGGCGGTAATTGGCGGCCCTCGTATCTGTATTTGTTTCTATTTTTCCATAGAACCCAAAATGCGGCGGCAGCGACGATCTGATGTCCGTGAGACGCGTTCCAGCTGGCCAGCAGATCGTTGATGCCCTCGGTTGTGGGGACCAATTTGCACCTATAGTGAAGTTGCGACCAAATGAGGGAGGCAGAATCCCCAGCAAGAAGAACGTGATCGACGGATTCTGGTTGGTGATCAACACAGCAGTGGCATCTTGACGCCAGACTGAAGCCGAAGGATTTGACGGCATCGTCCGTAGGAAGTTTCCGGCGCGCAGCACGCCAAAGGAGAATGGACCATTTCACTGGAATACACGAGTGCCAAATCTTGGCGGAAGGGGAGGTCGTTGCTTGGGACACACACACACACATATATATATTTATAAATATATATATAAAATATATATATATATATATATATATATATATATATATATATAAATATATATATAAAATATATATATATATATATATATATATATATATATATATATATATATATATATATATATATATATATATAACAATTATTATACCACTTTAATAAAGTACAAAATATGTACATAGACATAAAATATATCTACATGGGCGACTTTGTGCATATAACATCTCTACATGGGCTTGGGCTCGGTTCTGGTCCAGTTCGGGCTAGTTTGGTACAACGGGTCTTCTACAAGTCAATAAATTAAATAATAAATTAGTTAAAATATTTTTAGGGGGTCATGTTGCAACTTAGTCTGGTTTTCCTAGTTAGGACACACATATGGCTCAGCATTCCCTACCATAGCTAAAGCACTAGTCACGGCACACAACTACACTATCCGTGCTATGATTCCTAGTCACTTTGTACTCCAATTCCTAACCATGACTAAAGTTATCTACCGTAATAATTAACTAATTAATTATTTATAACCTTCTAAAAATTACTATTTAAATCAAATAAAAAAATATTTTAAATTTTTTGGGAAGAGGAGTTACAGAACTCTATGAGAAAATCTCATTAGGATCCGTAACTGCAGGGAGACCAAGTTCAAAAAGCAACATTCACTAACCGAACTCTGGCCGAGTTCTGTCAGGGTTGGTCAGGGTTTTTGCAATTTGTTTTTTGTGCTTTTTGAAATTGTTTTAAGCAGTTAGGAGCTTTTTATAAATATGGGTTGTTTTTCAAATCATGGGATATTTTTGAAACTTTTTTTAGGTAGCCTATTTGCCTGTACGACTTGGTATACAATGTATTCCTAGACTCAATAAAAGTAAAAATTACATTGCACTAAGGAAATACAAATTCGGGTGGCAAACACAGCTTCGGTCTTGAACATAATGGGTAGCAGATCTTTAGCAGTGTCCAAGAGTCTAAGACATCTTTGAGTAGCCCGTATATCGAGATAGAGTTTGATCAATAATTAAAATCAGGTTTGATCATGACCAATGGGCTAACAATCTCTTCTATTTTGATAATTGACAAACCTTGACCGATATAACATCTTCGATCAATAAGATTTGAAAGATAATCAAAATTGTACTGTATCCTGAAAAAAATGTTCCTGTATCCTACAAAAGATGTTAGATCCTATTTCTCCCCCGTTGTCACTTCGCAAAATAATTGCAAAGAGAGAAAGCTCCCCACAATTTATGCATAAGGAACAAGCAGTAAAGAAATACAAATATAATATATAGAAAAACAATATTTCAAAGGCAGTTTATATTTTACAGACAGTTTATATTAAAGCAAATAGTCATGAGAATATGAAGCTAAACTGAAATGATATAAAATGCTAAACAGAGCATAAAAAGATGTTCATAATACATCAGCTCAGAAAGTCACAATCTCAATGCAAAATAAAATAAAAGATAAAGTACTAGTGATATCTTAGAATGTCAGAGCATTTCCAAGTAAACAAAGACATAATAAAGTCTCAAAAAGTATGACATATAGACAAAATATAATGCGTCTAGATCACAAATCCTCATCACCATCGTCATCAGCAGTACTAGCACGTCCACCATGTCCGGATGGACCAGCTCTAGAAGTGCCAGCTTCAGAATGGTGTGGAGTAGCACCAGAACCACGGTACCAGTAATAAGCTTTACCAGTCTGAAAGAGAGAGTGTACCGCCTCATCCTTATAGCGGTATCTGGAGACAGTAGGATCTCTGGGAAGAGAGGAGGCAGAGTGTCCAGTCTGGGTAAAACGGAGATCGACAAAGGAGTTGGCGAGTGCCTGAAATTGGCTCACATCGCGGAACTCACGTTCCCTGGATGCGTCAGTGATGAATGTCCGCAGATCAGAGAGGTGCTGATGAATACCCTCAAAAGACATAGGGTTTACCTGAGGAGGTAGAGCAGATACAGAAGGAGGAGCAGGACGAGCGGTTGTGCTACGATGGGACAGCTGGAGATACTTGGGCTCAGGGTCTAGAGAACAAGTAGACAAATCGATGTCAAAATGCTGAAAGATGTATGGAATGAATATCGCATAAGAGAGATTTCGATCTCTTGTGCGACATCATCCCATCATCTGGATAATAGTCTTGGGAATCAAAAATGAAATTCTTTGATGATGTGGTAGAGGGCAGATAATTCAAGATTGGTAACATCATCTTTTGAAGTGGATTTTGGAAGAATAGTGGAACAGATGATGCGATGTAACTCATAGTTAAACAAGTTCAAGTTTGCAGCCTTGAACTTTCCCAGAAGAACACGCACAGGTGCACAAAGATCGTTCTTGAAGCTGAAAAGAGTCGTGCCATTGGGAAAATCGAAATCAGTGATATCATTGAGTGGGGCACCTTCGTTAGGAACACCAAAGATTTTTTCTAACAAGACATCATTGAACTCGATGTTAATACCTCCGACACGAGTCTTAACATCAAAAGTGTCTAACACAAAGTTGCAGTAAAACATTCTAATGGTATTAGTAGCTATAGGGAATTTTTGGTGACAAGTCGGTGTAACCCTAATGCCTCAAAGTAAGGACGGTGGTCAGAAAATGCAGTCCACTTAATCGGGGAGCCAGTGCATATGTTGCGCATGATAAAATTGCCAAACCATAGTAATGATTGGTCATGAGTTTCAAAATAAAACTCATTGTATGCACCATCGGCCGATTGGACTGGAGAAAAGAGGGAATCCTCTGGTGGATTCGAAGACGATGCTTTTTTACTGGCATTGGCCTTCTTTCTCTTGGAAGGAGTGAATCCCTTAGGCATTTCTGCCAAAATTGAATTAAAACTAATAAAATTAAAGGAGATGGAAGGAGAGAGTTATACCTTCCAAAAATTGAGTATGTTATAGAGACATGAATTCTTCGCATGAATCCAAAATTTGGATAGAAATCTCCAAATGGATTAGGAACAATGGATTAGAGATTTTCTAGGGTTTAGAAAAGCTTTCGGGCGGCTGCTGCTGCTGTTGGAAGGAGTTTGGAAGAGATGAAGAGGAGGGGGCCTCAGGTTCTGACTTAAAAACATATACCACCAACAGAACTCGGGCCGAATTCACCTTGGGTTCTTTTGATGAATTTTTGAATTTTTTTGTGGGCCACATCCTTTTTATCATCCCCTTTCAATTATTTAATTCTAAGTTTAGTAATTTTAAATTTCAATTAATATAATTAATATTATTTTATAAATTAAATTTTGTTACACAGCGACTGTTTTAGATTTTCTGTAGGGGTACTGTCCCAGCTAACGGGAGTTCACCAGGGAACAATTAAATACCGCTTTACTTTGACCGTAGTCGTGGTGATAGACATACCCTTTTTAGGCTTGTATCAAAAATAGTTTTTGAGTATTAAAAAATAATTATATAAAACAAAATTAATTAATATTATTGACATCTAAAATTTCTAATTCCTGACGTAAATAATTGAAACGATCTTCCGCTAGAGGTTTTGTGAAGATGTCAGCTAATTGATTCTCTGTGTCTTTGTATACAAGGTTTATATCTCCATTTTGTTGACGATCTCTAAGAAAATGATGCCGAATCTCGATATGTTTAGTACGAGAGTGACATACTGGATTTTTAGTCAAATTGATAGTGCTAGTGTTATCACAGAAAATGTATATGTGTGTGTATAGTAAGCCAAAGTTTTCTAAGGTCTGCTTCATCAACAAAATTTGTGCACAACAACGTCCTGCGGCGATATACTCAGCCTCAGTTGTTGAGAATGCGACATAATTTTATTTCTTACTAAACCAAGAGACTAAAGCTTTGCCTAGGAAATGATATGTACTGCTGGTACTTTTTCTATCTACTTTACATCCAGCAAAATAAGCATTCGAATAACTGGTTAGGTCAAACGACGTGGTTTTGGGATACCATAAGCCGAAAGAGGAAGTGCCTTTAAGGTATCGGAAGATACGCTTAACCGCACACAAATGTGATTCCTTAGGGTTGGCTTGAAAACGTGCACAAAAGCAAACACTAAACATTATACCAGGACAACTAGCAGTTAAGTAAAGTAAACTACCAATCATACCTCGATACTTACGTATGTCGACCGATTTGCCTTGTTCATCAATATCAAGCTTAGTTGAAGTTGCCATCGGTGTGCCAAGTGGTTTGAATGCTTCCAGATCGAACTTCTTTAATAAATCTTTTGTGTACTTGGCTTGATTTATGAACGTTGCATTGTTGATTTGTTTGATTTGTAGTCCGAAAAAGAATTTCAGCTTTCCCATCATGCTCATCTCAAACTCATTCTGTATACACTTTGAAAATTCATGACAAAGAGATTCATTAGTAGATCCAAAAATGATATCATCTACATAAATTTGAATCAAAATAAGATTGCCATTATAAGACTTTATAAACATTGTAGTATCAACCTTCCTTTTTGAAAAGCCGTTGTCAAGTTGAAAATAGCTTAGATGATCATACCAAGCACGAGGGCTTGTTTCAAACTGTATAATGCCTTCTTCAACTTGAAAACATAATCAGGATTTTTGAAATCAGTAAAACCTAGAGGTTGAGCTACATAAACTTTTTCTTTTATAAAATCATTCAAAAATGCACTTTAACATTCATTTAAAATAACTTAAAATTATGAAAACATACAATGCACATAACATGCGAATGGATTCTAATCTCATAACTGGGGCATAGATTTCATCATAGTCGATACCTTCTTCTTGATTGTATCCTTGAGCTACGAGTCGAGCTTTATTACGAGTCACTAAACCATTCTCATTTAGTTTACTTCGGAATACCCAGTGGGTGCCAATGACCGGATGATCAATGGGCTTGGGAACAAGTTCCCAAACTTGATTCCATTCGAATTGGTTCAATTCCTCTTGCATAACATCTAACTAAGAAGTATTACTACATGATTCTTCAATATTTTTGGGTTCAAGCTGTGAAATAAAAGCAAAATAGGAAGCTATATCTTTACTAGAGGAACGAGTACTTACACTTTTGATAATCTCACCAATTACCAAGTCCTTTGGATGGTCTGCCAAAAATCTCATTTCTTTTAGCATATCCTCTGGATTGCTGGTTTCGACTTCTGGTTCTGTACGTGATTTGCTTAGAGAATCAGCTGGTGCTTTGTGTGAGGGTTCTACAGGAGTAGTACTTGGTGTACTTATGTATTCATTATCATCATCGACTGAGTGTTGATTGAGTTCATCAAATTTAATATTTATTAATTCTTCGATGATCATAGTTCTCTTGTTGAAGACTCTGTACCCTTTGCTTTTTGCCGTATAACCTAAAAATATACCTTCATCGGTCTTTTCGTCAAATTTTCCTAAATTATCTTTAGTTTTAAGAATAAAGCATTTACAACCAAATACTTTGAAATAAGAAACAGAGGAAGTTCTATCAAACCATAATTCATAGGGATTCTTCTTTGATATAGGTCGAATTAGAACCCTATTGAGAATATAGCACGCTGTATTTACAGCTTCAGCCCATAGGTATTTAGGTAGACTAAACTGATTTAACATTACTCTAGCCATTTCGGATAGAGTCCTGTTCTTACGTTCCACAACTCCATTTTGTTGTGGAGTCCTAGGGCAAGAGAACTCATGCAAATAACTGTGTGTGTCACAAAATTTCTTGAACTCTACATTTTTAAATTCGTCGTCATGATCACTTCGAATTCGGGTGATCATGAAACCCTTTTTATTTTGAACCTTCTGTTGCAAAAGGTGACGAATTCTAATAATACATCGTTCTTGCGTGCAAGAAAATATACCCACGTGTATCTAGAGCAATCATCTACTATTACAAATGCATATAACTTACCACCTAGGCTAGCAATTCTACTAGGTCCAAATAAATCCACATACAACAATTGTAGAGGTCTAGTAGTACTTACAACGTTCTTGGACTTAAAAGTGGATCGGGTAGCTTTGATCTTTTCACATTTGCTACATACCATATCCTTCTTGAAAGAAATGTCCGGTAAGCCTCGTACCAACTTCTTTGTGGATATTCTTGAAATTGTGTCCATATTTGCATGACCGAGTCTCATATGCCATAGTTGACTCTCATCACTTTTGGCCATCAAGCATCTATCTGCATTGTTAGCATCTTCTAACAGATAAAAAACATATATATTGTCTTTCCTGATACCTTCAAAGATAGTACTACCAATTGAGGTATCAACTATAGTACATTTGTCTTTGACAAAGTTAATGCCATAACCGTGATCAACTAAATGGCTTATGCTGAGCAGATTATGTTTTAACTTGGTAACTAGACATACATCTTTAATCACAGGGTAGGAAGCCTTACTAATATTACCAATACCAATTATGTACCCTTTCAAATTATTACCGAAGGAGACGTATCCTTTTTTCTTCTTCGACAATGTTACGAATAATGAGGCATCACCGATCATATGCCATGAGCAACCGCTGTCGAGGATCCATTTGCTTCTAGTATGTGAAGGACGTTTCACCTACAAAAGAATTTACAGATAAAAACTTTGGTACCCATTTCTTGTAGGGTCATAGAGTGTTAGTTTTTGGTATCCATGCACATATTTTCAAATCAACAAGCTTTCTAACTCTACATGAAGAAGGAATATAACCAATGGTGCCATAATAGTAACATCTAGCATGCTGAGTGTTGAAAGCAGAGTGCTGTACATTATTGGTAGGTCTAGGTTTTCTAGTGTAAAAGAATGCATGCCTATTTGTCTTCTTTGGCAATGTTTGGTTTGGTTAGGTCTGACAGTATTGGGTTTGATCGTGTTCCGATGATTCGGTAAGTGACACGTGTTAGGGTAGGAAGTAGCAACTTCAGGCTGTTTTTCTATCCTAATTTCCAACTTTTTGGAGGTGTCATATAACATGCTATATTTAGCAGCGAGTGCATCATTTCTAACAGTAGCTTACTGGAGACTTTTATTCTCTTTGAGTAAGTCTTCCTCTAATTGGGTAATGTTCTTGTCCTTCTCTTCGGATAGTCTTTGGGTCTCGTGTAATAACAACTTTACAGAAGAAAGCTCACCTTCCTCACTAGAACAATTACTACTTCTAACCTCAGCTAGTAGGTCGGTAGGTTTTCCTATTTCACTTTTGTTCTCTTTGAGTACCTCCTTAGAGGTCTGATATTTACTACACAGTCTTCTGTAATCCCCTAAGAGGTCAATAAAGGCTTCTCCTAGTTGCTCAAAGGTAAAATCATCATAAGCATCAAACAGGGGGTTAGTGGTTACCTGATCGTACGCTATCAAGCATACATTTGCAGCGTCATCTGATTGCTCATCTTCTGAGTCGCTAGCTTCACTTTCATGCCATATACTTGTATTGGCATATCTTTGGGATATAGACTTCTTCAGGTAGCCCTTGTCGTATTTGCTGTTCTTCCTGGTTGATGATGATGCTGTTGGACAATCCTTCTTCATATGTCCTTTCTTCTTACAGCCATAGCAAAAAGGATCTTCATCGTTGTTGTTGTTGTTGTTGTTGTTGTCCTCCTTTGTTCTTCTGTTGAATCTCATGAACTTCTTGAATTTTCTCGCCATAAGAGTTTGATCCTCAGTGTTAGAGTCACTATCGTCGGAATCATCTTTTACACCTCTTCTATGTTGAGCCTTGAAAGCGATCGACTTCTCTGACTTCTTCTTTGGTGTAACATCTTCAAAGTCTTGAAGTTCCAGCTCGTGAGTGAGTAGCTTACCCATGAGTGTTTCAAGAGACATTGTTGAGAGGTTGTTCCCTTCAATAATTGCAGTAGCCTTTGGAATCCAATTTTTCGTGAGAGCTCATAGAAGTTTGCGAATCTTCTCATAGTTACTGTAATCCTTGCCTAATGATGATAGAGCATTTACAATATCTAGGAATCTCGTAAACATCTGGGTGACAGATTCATTTGACTTCATCTTGAACGCCTCATACTCCTGAGTAAGTCTGCTGATCTTTGACTCCTTGACCTGCGTCGTACCTTCATGGGTTACTTTAAAAAGTTTCTACACTTCATTTGATGTTATGCAAGTAGACACTATGTTAAATTCAGTCCTGTCTAAGGCACAACATAAAGTGTTAATAGCACGTGAGTCAAGACTGGCATTTTTTTCCTCATCAATATATTTATCATGCAATTTTTCAACCAAAACAACTTCAACAAGAATACGAGAAGGTTTTTTATAGCCATCAACAACTATAGACCATAAGTCAAAGTCTAGAGATTTCAAGAAGAAACTCATCCGTGTTTTCCAATAGGTATAATTTGTACCGTCAAACAGAGGAGGTCTGTTTGTGGCTTGGCCTTCACTTGTAAACTTCACAGTTGCCATGTGTTGTGCTATGATCTATGTAACAGTTAAGAATAGTAAAATTATAACTGCAATGTTACCTTACTTTACCTATATAATCCGCTTTGATACCAATTATAGGAACAAATTTGTAAAGCACAATACTCTAGAGGGGGGGGGGGGGTGAATAGAGTAGGCAGCGAAATATAGCTAATTTAAAAAGTTAGCATCAAGATTACAGAGAAATATATATATCACAAGTAAATAACTATAAAAGCAGAGATCAAAAAGCAAACACAAAGACGACGATGTATACTGGTTTCCCTCTTGCAAGGACTAGTCCAGTCGGAAGAACTCTAGCTTCCAGTTGAATCCACTATTGAAAAATACTGCAAGTTTTCATACGAAGTCCTTCCAACTTCTACAAATGCGATCTTTGATACGAAGTACTCGACCAACTTCAATTATGAAGAGTCTTTCTTAAATTAAGCCTCTAATTACAATCGCTCTGAAGCTTCTAGACCATACCGCACTAAAAAATCGACTAGAGGATTGTAACTGGCTTGGGATTTGAAAAGTAAAGCTTAGAACTCTTTGGAATAGAACAATAGGCTTTAGAGAGAAGAGATAAAAGTGAATGAGTGAATTGAATTGATCTAAATCTTTTTCTATTTATAGTTTTTCCAAAGACAGAACTTTGTCAGAATTTTGGCAGAATTCGGACATAATTCTATGAGAAAATCTCGTTAGGATCCGTAACTGCCGGAAGACCAAGTTCAAAAAGCAACGCTCACTAACCGAACTCTCGTCAAACTCTGGCAAAGTTCTGTCAGGGTTGGTCAGGGTTTTTAAAATTTGATTTTTGGGCTTTTTGAATTTTTTTAAGCAATTAGGAGCTTTTTGTAAATATGGGGCTATTTTTCAAAAGATGGGATATTTTTGAAAACATTTTTATGGTAGCCTATTTGCCAGTACTACTCAGTGTACAATGTATTCCTAGACTCAATAAAAGTGAAAATTATATTGCACTAAGAAAATACAGACTCGAGTGGCAAACACGGCTTCGGTCTTGAACAGAATAGGTAGCAGATCTTTAGCAGTGTCCAAGAGTCCAAAACATCTTTGAGTAGCCCGTATATCGAGACAGAGTTTGATCAATTATTAAAATCAGGTTTGACCATGACCAATGGGCCAACAGACCATTCCTATGAGTATCGATATCGAAATCGGTTTCAGACCATTCCTATGAGTATCGATATCGAAATCGGTATCAGACCATTCCTATGAGTATCGATATTGAAATCAGTATCAGACCATTTCTATGAGTATCGATATCAAAATCGGAATCAGACCATTCTTATGAGTAGCGATATCAGAATCGGTGTCAGACCATTCCTATGAGTATCGATATCAATATCGGTATCAGACCATTCCTATGAGTATTAATATCGAAATTGGTAATATCGAAATCGGTATCAGAAAATTCCTATGAGTATCGATATCGAAATTGGTATTAGACCATTACTATGAGTATCGATATTGTAATTGGTAATATCGACCATTCCTATGAGTATCAATATCGAAATTAGTATCAGACCATTCCTATGAGTATCGATATCAAAATTGGTATCAGACCATTCCTATGAGTATCGATATCGAAATCGGTATCAGACCATTCCTATGAGTATCGACATAGAAATTAGTATCAGACCATTCCTACGAGTATCAATATCAAAATCGATATTATACCATTCTTATGAGTATCGATATCGAAATTGGTATCAGACCATTCCTATGAAGTATATGTTAGGAGAAAGGGAATACATACATGAACCTAGATTAATAGTAAAAAGGAAACGTTAAAGGGAAGATGAAACTTTAAAAGAGCGAACCAAACTGATGTAAATAATATACCATTCAAATAGGTAATTGATAGATAATGAATCCAAGTTCCAGCCCTTCAATGTGGCACAAGAAACCTCTAACTGGAAACATTATGCTTGTAACAACATATGCTCGTGTCCAAGTCTACCAATATATCGTGTCCAAGTCCAATATCCAAGTCTAACATGCTCGTGTCCAAGTCCAATGTATCATGTTAGATTCCAATATATAATATGCTTGTGTCTAAGTCAAATGTATCGTATCTATATGTGTCCAACACCAAAATCTAAATTTATATTGACCCCCCCAAATCACAAATACAATAACTTAAATAAAATAGCTATGTGGGATAGGGTTTACCTTCGACGGATGAAAAGGGTCTGACCGGAGTAGGAGGAGGGGGGTATTTGTGCGAGGGAGGAAGAGAAAGGGGTGTCTGTTCGGTATAGGAGGAGTAGGGGACTAGGCGACAGAGGAGGAGGAGGGGACTAAGCGGCGGAGGAGGAGGGGACTAGGCGGAGGAGGAGGAGGGAGAGGAGGTCGTGAAGACAGAGAAGGGGACGGCGGTCACCGGAGGAGGGAGTCGGGGGTCGGTTGTAAGGGGGGCGAAGAGGATGGGCGACGAATAGGGGGGCTGTAGAGGGGCAGAGAGGGGGGCTGTAGAGGGGGGCGGAGTGGGGGGCTATAGAGGGGCGGTGGTGAGGAGGGTCTCCGCTGTATAGGAGGGGGTCGAGAGGAGGAGGAGGCCAGAGGAGGAGGGAGGTCGGGAGGAGGAGAAAGAGTTTGGGAGAATATTTTCGTTTGGATGAAAATTTGAGGATGAGGAGGGAGGGTTACTGTGCCAGTTTTTACTGATGGCCAGCGATGAACTTTTCTGTCAGTAAGTTGTCGATAATAATTTATGAAGGACCAGTGATGTATATAGCGACGTAGTTTTATAAGTAATTTTACATAAAACTTCAGTCGCATGTCCATTGCTAATCCGTCGCTATTAGCGACCAATATATTTTCGTCGATAAACTACAATATTTTTGTAGTGATATATAACTGTTGTTACATAGATCACTATATCACATATGACAACTGTGAAATTTACAACTGAAGGCCAAGTCACAAACAGACCCCTACTGTTTGATGGTACCAACTATACTTACTAGAAAACACGTATCAATTTTTTTTAAAATCTCTAGATTTTGACTTATGGTCAATTGCAGTTGACGGCTATAAAAAGCCTCCACATGTTCTTATTGATGGAAATTTATTAAAAAGTACATGACAAGTATATTGATTCTAAAAAAGAAGAAGCTAGCCTTGACGCATGTGATATTAATGCTTTATTTTGTGCCTTAGACATGACTAAATTCAACATGGTGTCTACATGCACAACATCTAATGAGGTATGAAAACTTCTCGAAGGTACGACACAAGTCAAGGAGTCCAAGATCAGTAGACTTACTCAAGAATATGAGGCGTCCAATATGAAGCCAAACGAATCCGTTACATAAATGTTCACAAGATTTCTGGATATTGTAAATCCTTTGTCCTCCCTAGGCAATAATACAATAACCATGAAAAGATTCGTAAGGTGCTGCGAGCTTTCACAACGAACTGGATTCTGAAGGCTACGACGATCGTTGAAGGAAATGACCTCACTACCATAACTCTTGAAACACTCATAGGAAAGCTACTCACTCACGAGCTGGAACTTCAAGACTTTGAAGATACTGCACCAAAAGAAAAATCAATCGCTTTCAAAGCTCAACAATGAAGAACTGTCGAAGAAGATTCTGACAATAGTGATTCCAATACTGAGGATCAAGCTCTCCTAGTGAAGAAGTTCAAGAAGTTCAACCGAAGAACGAAGGAACACAATAGCAACAACAACAATAATGAAGAAGATCCAATCTTCTACGGTAGCAAGAAGAAAGGACATATCAAGAAGGACTGTCTAACAACATTACCATCAACCAGGAAAGGCAACAACTTGAAGAAATCTACTTCGAGAAGATATGCCAACACAACCATTTGGCATGAAAGTGAAGCCAACGATTCAGAAGATAAACAATCAGACGACGCTACAAATGTATGCTTGATGGCATATGATCAGGTAAACTCAAATCTCCTATTTGATACATATGATGATTTTACCTTTGAACAGTTAGGTGAAGCTTTTAGTGACCTCTTAGATGACCACATAAAACTGCTTAGCAAATACTTAAACTCTAAAAAGGTACTCAAAGAGTACAAAGGTGAAATAGGAAGACTTATCGACTTACTAGCTAAGATTATAAATAGTGAAAACCCTAGTGAGACTGGTGAATTTTCTTCTGTCAAACTGCAACTACACGAGACTACACGTTTATCTGAAGGAAAATACAAGACCATTGCTAAACTTGAGAAAGATTTACTCAAAGAGAATAGGAACCATTACTGTGCACTAGTCAGAAATGATGCACTCACAGCTGACTATAACACACTTTATGACCCCTCCAAAAAAATTGGAAATTTGGTTAGGAAAATAGTCTGAAGTTGCTGCTTCCTACCTTAACATGTGTCAATTACCGAAACATCGAAACATGGTCAAACCCAATACTGTCAGGCCAAACATAGCCAAACCTTTGCCCAAGAAGACTAACGACATGCATTCTACTACAAGTATCCAACTAGAACACCAAGACCTACCAATCATGTACAACATACTGCACCTAACACTCAGCATGCTAGATGTCACTATTGTGGCACCATTGGTTATATCTCACTTGCATGTAGAGTAAGAAAATTAGTTGATTTGAATATATGTACATGGATGCCAAAGACTAACATATCCGGATCATACAAGAAATAGGTACCAAAAATTTTATCTACAAACTTCTTTGTAGGTGGAATACCCTACTCATGCTATGACCAAGTGGATCCTCGACAATGGTTGCTCACGGCACATGCCCGGTGATGCTTCTCTATTCGCAACACTGTCGAAGAAGAAAGAAGGATACGTCTCCTTCGGTAACAACTTAAAAGGGTATATAGTAGGTATCGACAACATTGGTAAGGCTCCTTACCCTGTAATTAAAGATGTCTGTCTAGTAACTGAGTTAAAACATAACCTACTCAGCATAGTCCATTTAGCTGACCACAGTTTGTTGGCCCATTGGTCATGGTCGAACTTGATTTTAATAATTGATCTAACCCTGTCTCGATATAAGGGCTACTTGGACGAACTGTTACAGATTATGCCTGCTATTGTTCAAGACTTGGAGCCGTGTTTGTCATTGTCTCTATATTTTCAATTTTCAATTTTCAATTATAATTATATTTTTATATTTTATAGAGTCTAGGAATACAATATAAACTGAGTCATACTGGCAAATAGGCTATCCAGAAATATTTTCAAAAATACCCATTTGCTTTGAAAACTAGCCCATAACCAAAAACCTATTTTCTAACTGCTTAATAAATCTTTAAAAGCCCAAAACCTGAGTTGCAAACCCAAAACCCAATTCATTCTGGACCAACAGAATTTGAAGCGAATTTGTTCCGAATTCGGCCTGAGTTCGGTTAGTGGTACATTTGATTTTAAACTTAGTCTTCCTGTAGTTACAAATGCAACAGCTATATGCTGAGATTCTCTCATAGAATTCTGTCCGAATTTTGCCTATTTTTTTTGGGAAATCCTATAAATAGAGAAGAATTTCTACCATTTCAACACACCAATTCACTTTCATATATCTTCTCTTACTACGTTCTTCCATAGCCTTCAAAACTTTTATTTTCAAATCTCAAGCTAGTTATAATCCTCTAGTCAATTTGCCAATGCGGTATGGTCTAGAAGTTCAGAGTGATTGTAATCAAGAGGCTTGATAGAAGTAAGATACTTCACAATTGAAGTTGGTCGAGTGCTTCGGATCAAAGCTCGGGTTTGTAGAACTTGCAAGGACTTCGTATGAAAACTTACGATTTTTTATAGTGGATTTTAACCGAGAGCTAGAGTTCTCTCGATTGGATTAGTCCTCACAAGCGGGAGACCAGTATACATCATCGTATTTAAGTTTGTTCTTTGCACTTTACTTTTACTTACCCATATCTGTGATATATTTCTGTGATCTTTCTACTAACATTTTTTTTAATAGCTAATATTCTGCTGCCTATTCTATTCACCCCCCTCTAGAGTATATCGCTTTATATTTCGTTCCTACATCATTTACCTAAATGAGATTACTGGTTATGACAAAAAAAACTTGAGACAAAAATTTGTAAAACGTATTCGTAATTGAAGGGGTAGTGATATAATCAAGGACAAATCCTACATCAGGTTAGCACATCCTGAGCTTCAGATGATCAGTCAGACAGAGATTGTCGAACTTTTACTCTTACTAGAATGTTGGCTTTTCTATCAAGGTTTTCTAGATAGCATTTAATTCTTGAGACTATGTCTCTCTAATATTTTAAGGTCATGACCTAACTTATAATGCCCTAGACTTCTTATCTCTAACCCCTTTGCTCTCTGCTATGACATGGTCTTGTTAGATGTTACCTTCAATAACATGGTATTACACACTAAGAACGCAGTCCGCTAGGTCCTAACCCTCTTTGATCTCTATTATTTATTTCGTATATTCGTAGTGCTACTTCCATGATCCCTCCTTCTTCATAACCACCACATGTAACATAATCTGACACCACTGTTCTATGTACAAGGTGTTTTAGGATTTCTACTAACAAATATCAATGTGTATGGTTTCTTGGTCTTCTTAAGGTACAATTTCTAATTCTACTTTTTAGTTCACTCATAGGTCTAGTCACAAAGGATATAAATACTAAATTCATTTCTTAAACTCTATGCCATACTTCTATTGATCATATATCATGTAACCTCCTTGAACCGAATTCCGAGATTTTTTTCGAATTCTTAAAATTTCTATTTTTCTAAATTTTCTTAAATCTTCAAAAACACAAAATTTGGTTTTGTAATTAGCTAAAAGAAATATATTTTTCGATCACAATATGTTATAGTTTTATTATCGGGTTATTGGCTTTTCGAAACATTTTATTAAAAAATTGTATAGTTTTTGGGTTTATGTAGCCTAGTAAATAAGATTAGCTATTTCGAACTCTTATTTCTAAAATGGGCTCAAACCCATTAGTGTAATTTTCTATATAAAATAATATGAATCGGGTTTTATATAAAAAAATATTTGGACCATTTTATAAATTATATTTAGCTGCTAATATATATGTATTGGCCATTGGGCCTATTGGGTTTCAACTAGTTTTCGGCCGAGAGGCCAAATAAATAGTAATTGTTATATTTAATTATTATATCGAAAAATACTTATTTGCATATGAGCTTGAGATTAGTAAACTATTCTATATATATTTTGGGCCGGGAATTAATTTTACATAAAAGTAATTTTAGTTGCTAATAGATTTTATATAAAGGGATTTTCTTTGGATTTGGTTCTTATTGGACTAATGGCCCAATTCATGGAAGAGCTTCTTGGAAGCTTCATCTCACAGGTTTGGGAGCATGCCCTCACAATTATTTAAAGGGGACTCCCCATTCCTCATCCACACAAATCCCAATGTATTCCAAAGAGCATCGTGTCCGTGTCCGTGTCCACCCCATTTCCTTTCATCATTTTTTTAACATTTACATTTCACTCTTATCGTGTCCATATGCCGGACACACCCAATACCAAATCCCTGTGCCGTGTCGACAAGCCGACACGATACCCACACATCAGATCCCTGGCCAGACACACCCCAACTGCAGCCTCCGGCCACCCTCTGGCCTACCACCTGACTCCCTCTCCTCCCAGTCTCCTCCACCCTTATCCTCTTCTCCCGATCCCACCACCGCTAGCCGCCACCATCAACCGATCATCGCCACCATGGTCTGTACCCTCCGCCTAGCCAACCAACTCTGCCACCACCACCAGAAATCATGCCTCCACCTCCAACTTCATCACCTCTACCACAAACCCTATAGCCCGACCCTCTCCATCGGTCCCCGACCACCCCAAGAACACCACCACCAAACCCTAAAAAATAAACCAAAAGCCATAAACTACCACCCACCTGCGACCGTCGCGGGAGCTCATCCTCCTCCAGATCTTGCGGCCACATCCACCACCGCCCCCGTGCATAACCGGATCTGAACATCCTGAGCCTCCACAGTCGCTTAACCGAGGGCGCCGCCACGAGCCTCCTCCTGGGAGCACCGTCGTTCTCGTCCCCTCCTCCATCCACTGTTCGTCACCAGCGCCAGATCAGCCCCACCAGCGATCGAACCATCTTTAACTGAGCTGCCGCCCCCTCTCGGTTCAGTTTCAGCTGGACCCGATGCCGCACCGCCGTACCGAGTGCCTGTGTCTCATCGTCGAGCGGAGAGCTCCACCACTGACGTATGGAGAGGTATCGTCTACCCTGCATCTGTGCTATCCTTCGCCGCTCTTCGATCTCCCCCTCTCTCTTTGTGAGCTCCCCTTTCATCCCTCGATCCCTCTCTCAACAAATTTCGAAAATAGTGTGAATGAAGCAGCAACTTCAATTTCCCTTATACTTTCATTTGTCACTCCCCGTTCCCAGAATACGTATTTTAATACATGTACTGCTTGAATGTATTTATTTAATATTTATCATGCATTTAATTCTTTTAATTTTTTGCTAATTATTTTTTTGTGTTTTATTTTCGGCTCTTGGGTTCGGCTTGGTTTGGTTCGTTTCCATATTTTTATGGTTCATTATGAACCGAACCCAACTTTCCACCTACCACATCTTCATTTAAAGCCCCAATCCTTTCTCTCTCTTCATTACTTTTTCTTTCTCATTTACTCTTCTTCTTCCTCATAACTCTCTCCACCTACCAAACCCATAGGCAAGTACATCTTGCTCCACATGAGAACCAATATTTTTATGGTTCATTTATCTTCCTCTCGTGATCCTAAGATAATTTAGAACTTGATATTTTTTATTTTGAAGTTCCGTTTTTAGTAGATCTAGAAATTGTCATTTTCGGATTTTGTGGGTTTGATCTATTAAACTTCTTTGTTTTCAAGTTTTGATCGTTCCAGGCTGTTGAGATTCGTGTTATACACCATTCTAACCCATAGAAGTTCCATTTTTGCTTGGGATGAAGGTTCCATGGAATTTGGAGTTCGGAAGGAGTTTTACGCTGACGTTATACGTACCCGCATAAGCATTAAACTTTACGTCCATTTTCATACGTGCCCGCGTAATATCAAGCTCTATGCCCACGATCAATCATGTCAGCGTGAATCTGTTTTACGTAAGTCGGCTTGGCTTTGCGTATTATTCTTTTACGCGTATTTATTCGTGCGTAAACTTGACTCTTTACGCGTGGCTCGACCCTTTACACATACCATATTTTACGTATAACTCGACTCTTTACGCGTACAGTGTTTCATGTGTAACTCTATTCTTTTACGCGTACAAGTCTTACGCGTAACTATGTTCTTTACGCGTAGCTCTGTTTTACGCGTACTCTTGGCTCAGCGTAAGACGAGTTTTTACGCGCAACTTTGTTCCTTTATTTGAGCGTACTTCCTTTACGCGTATTCATCCATGCGTAAACTTTGACCCTTATGCGTACGAGTTTACGCGTAACATTACTTCTTTATGCGTACTTTCTTTACGCGCGTATTTGCCTTAGCGTAAAGCTTGGCGTAAACCGGTAGCCTTAGCGTAAAGCTTTGGCGTAGACTAGTCATGGCATAGATTAGCCTTGGCGTAATCCAACCTTGGTGTTCCTATTGCTCTATACTTTATTTACTTTATGTCGGCATAGCATTTCTCCTATTATATCCTTACGCCTTTTTGGCATGAACTCGATATAATCATGTTATGCTAATATTTTAATACATATTGTGGTGGGGAATGTGCCCTGTGTCCCGATTGGTTTATGGATACCCAGTATGACTGGAACTTAACCCTGAGAGTTATAGACTCGACCATACTAAATACTAGTTTGACTTTCATGCCTTGGCATGAATTGACATTGATTGTTATCTTGACTAAATGATTGATCATGTGTTCCTAGTTGGAACTAAAGAGACTGGTTAGTCGTCTTGCTGAAACTGAATGAGACATGTTCATATTAACTATGAACCATTGCAATCGACTAGCCGATCCCGAACATTGGCATATGGACACGTGCATGCTTCAATTGATTTTTTTACAAAAGCGGCATGTGTACTTTACAGTCAAGGCATGATTATTCCATAGCTAGGTTTGATTGTTGCATCACGCTATGTAAGACCTACAACCTAACCGTACGGGCATCGTTGTAGAATTGTGTATATCGTACTTTGTACGAAAGTACTCATTCTGAATGACCATGATCCACGGCATGGAATTTCAATTAACATAGGGACTACTAAGTTAAATAAAATAATGATTGCATGGAGAGAATGGATTCCCGAGTTCTTATATGGCAGCCATCCTTGGGGCAATTAGTGCCTTGACATGCCGTCTGGTTCCCACAGATACGGCAAATCTGCCACACGGGCAGTGAGCGGTATCTGCTTATATTTATTTACTGCATACTGATGACGGGCGTCCCGCTGGGACTCGTCTAATTTATGACTGGCGCAACTGATTATTGGGTAGACTAGCCTTACTTACACATAGTAAGAACTGAGGAATCCTTATTGCATATTTCCAGGATAACTTGAAACTCACAGTTAGCAAGCCGTAGTAGTTGTATTGCCGTGAAATTGATTTGTTTGCATATTGTACCTACTCTATTAACTACTGAGATGATCAGAATGTCAGGACATGACGGGTCAACTTCTGTCCTTGTTTGGTTGGGAAGTTGGTTTGAAGTATCGTGATGTTGTGTGAATCACAGTAGCAAGCGAAGACTTATTATTATATTCTTAACTCTTATCACTGGTTTTAGTTCTCATATCGTACTTCCTTGTGGTACTTGCTATTAGAGGTCTAACCTCTCTGGTTTTGCATGGCCAGATATAGAGCCAGTTCCCGAGGACTCAGCTTACTTCTACCTCCAAGATGGTCAATACTAGAAGGATGATCGCAGGAGCACACAAGTGAGTTCTTTACTACCCTGCTCGTTTTGCTACTTACTTTACATTTTACCGTATGGCACCGATATATTAGTCGAATTGTCTTGTACTTATTTTTATGTAATTATAACTAAGTCAGGCTGCAGCTGATAACGATTGTGTATACCTTGCTGTACCATCTGGCTATGTTTTGTACAGCCAGATCTCATGAACATTTTGACTAAGCATTTGGGATGCCTTACTGCTTTATCTTACATGTTCTCTATTATTGCTTCTTGTTTGAATGATTAAGACAATAGATGTTGAGTAACCATAGCGAGACTTTCATGTAGTATGCACCCCCTCGTCTTTTAGACAACATTGATCGTATTATACGGTATTCATCTACCCGTAATACGTAGCTGGCTGAGTCACTCCCCTGCTCTCTGGTATTCTGGTTCTGGGACGTGACAATGTTTTAGTGGTGGCCCATACAGGTATGATTTCAGACTTGTGGGGTGTTTTAATTTATAGAATGTATCAATCACACATGTTTCCCTTTGATCTTATGATTCATTATTCTCGACTCTAGCTTGACATTCCGGTATTCTTTGACTTTTTTGATCTTTCCTGTCCGATCGTTTGATTGTTCTCTTGTCCCTTTTCTTAGGGGTACCTCGTCCGCATCCGTCAGAGCTGGACATCAACAACAAAGGCAATACGAACAACCTGATCATGTTGGTCAGCAACAAGGGCCGGTGCTACCCCAAGAGACCATCCAAGAAGAGGTGATAGTGGAACCAACAGCTGGATCGCAGTATCCGGAGGTTCCAACACCACCAACAATTCCACCTACCCCCGTGGAAGTAGACACACCAGCCCTTCTGAAGATCATGAGAGAGATGATGGCTACTCAACAACATCAGATGTTGGTCCAGCAACGCATGCACACTCAGCTACAAGAGCAGAATGTGTTGCTCAACCAAGGATTGTAAACGGCTTTGGAAATGGGAGTAAGGACATATTCAGGAGCCTCGACCAGATTCTGTAAGTACAACCCCCGTCGTTTTGAAGGCACGGAAGATGCCATTTCAGCAGATGCATGGCTTAAAGATATTGAGGCTATTCTGACAGCAGCCGAGGTACCGGTAGAAGAACATGTGGATCAAGTGAAGTTGTTACTTCAGGACCTCGCACGTGATTGGTGGAAATCAGAAGAAGTGGGCATCAGACATCCTATAGCTTGGGATGATTTTACTACGAGGTTCAAGATGAAGTACTTTAGAGTTGTGGCACAGTTTGAGCTAAAACAGAAGTTTATCAACCTCAAACAGGCTGGCAAGACGGTGGATGCTTATGCAGCAGAGTTCTGCAGACTGAGTAGGTTTGCCCCAGAGATGGTAGCAACAGAGAGCCAGAGGGCTATGAGGTTTCAGCAAGGGTTTCATCTTGAACTATTACAATTAATAGAGGGCACAACTACTAGACCTTTGATGAGGTATTGACGGCAACCCGGAGGCATGAGATCACCAATCAAAGGATCACAGCAAGGACTGGAGGTCAGAAGAGACCTCACAATCAGATTGAAGGAAGAGGGGGAGTAGCGCCCCGAATAACAGCACCATCCCCTGGCATTCGCATTCACGATGTGGCGATACAAGGGCCAGCACCACCAGTCAGGCAGCAGCAGCAGCAGCAGAGGAAGAACCAGCAACCCCCAGTGGGTTGCACCTATTATGGAAAGGCAGGGCACACTAGAGGTGTGTGTCGGGCATTGAACGGACATTATTTGGTATGTGGAAGTCCAGATCATCGGGTTTCTACCTGTCCCATTGGCACGAGGTCAGAAGGTCCAGTATATCCATCTCTGCCAGCACCAGGAGCAGGCCAGCATCAAGGGCCAGCGGTAGCAGTGAGGCCGTTGGCACAATGCCCGTTCATGTCCCAGGCTCAGATATTTCGGCAGCAGGGACCACCGATGCAACAGCAACAACAAAGACCACCCCAGCATCACCAAGGCAGGGGCCAGCAGCAACACCAGGCTAGGCTGCTGCATGGGAACCAACAAGGAGGTTGAGGGTAGGCATTCAATCTGTCCTTGGAAGAGGCATTGGCATCGGGAGATGTTGTGGCAAGTAACATTCTCGTCGCCACATATCCCGCAGTAGCATTGTTTGATTTGGGAGCATCACACTCATTTATATCTGCACAATTTGTGACGTGACTAGGAATGGAATTCGAGACATTGGCAGAAAGGTTGAATATACTCACTGGTAATAGGCTCGTAGGAGTCAGTAGAGTTATTCTAGCGTGTAGAGTTGTAATTTGCGGGCATTCCTTACCCGCCAGGTTGATAGAATTTTCTGTTGGAAATTTTGACGTTATCTTAGACATGGACTGGCTGAAAGATAGTCATGCGATAATAGATTGTCGTAGAGGAAGTGTATCTTTTGATATTCCAGGCATGAAGCGGTTCACCTTAGTCAGATCAATAGCAACTCAATAAGAAGAAGGAATAGTAGCGACAATGGAAGAAGTTCAAGTTCCGAAGATAGTGGAAGAGTTTCTAGATGTATTTTCCGAAGAACTTCAAGGTCTACCCCCGGTTAGGGATATTGAGTTCAGTATAGAATTTGCACCTGGAACTAAACCGATATCAGATCGAGTTTACAGAATGGCAAATTCAGAGCAGGCCAAGGTGTATCAGCATATAGAGGAACTGAAGGAAAAGAAGTTCATTCGAGTTAGCGAATCACCATGGGCAGCACCAGTGGTACTTGTAGTTGAGAAGGATGGGTCATCAAGATTGTGCATTGACTACAGAAAGCTCAATGCGGCAACAGTAAAGAATAAGTACCCACTACCAAGGATCGACGACTTATTTTATCAGTTGAGCAGAGCAAGGGTTTTCTCCAAGATAGATCTTCGATCAGGGTATCATCAAGTGAGGGTTCGAAAAGAGGATATTCCTAAAACGGCATTCAGGTCCAAGTACGGGCACTACGAATTCTTAGTAATACCGTTCGGTTTGACCAATGCTCCAGTAATATTTATAGATTTGATGAACCGCATCTTTATGCCGTATTTAGATCAATTTGTCGTTGTGTTTTTCGACGATATTCTTGTATACTCAGCTAGTAAAGAAGAGCATAAAGATTACCTCAGGAAAGTGTTACAGGTTTTGAGAGAGAACCAGTTGTATACCAAGCTCAGCAAGTGTGAGTTTTGGACGGATCATATTTTATTTTTGGGATATATCATATCAGGGGCTGGAGTAGCAGTGGATCCTAAGAAAGTGGAAGCAGTAGAGAGTTGGCCAATACCTAAGACCGTAGCAGATGTACGGAGTTTCTTGGGATTGGCAGGATATTACAGAAGGTTCGTATCAGACTTTGCAAGACTCTCAGCACCCACCCACTTGACATGGAAGGATGTGCCATTCATTTGGTCGTCAGAGTGCCAGGCATTATTTAAGAATTTAAAGCAGAAGTTGATCACGGCACCTATTCTTACATTACCAGTTGGACCCGGAGGTTTTACTGTATATTGTGACGCGTCAAAAAAGGGACTTGGGTGTGTCCTAATGAAACATAGGAAGGTGATAGCGTATGCATCTAGGCAACTTCAGGACCACGAGAAGAATTATCCGACTCATGACTTGGAGTTGGCAGTAATAGTATTTGCTTTGAAGCTATGGATGTATTACTTATACGGTGATCGAGTGGACATGTACACAGACCATAAGAGTCTAAAGTACATCTTTAATCAGAAAGAACTGAACATGAGACAGAGAAGATGGTTATAATTGATCAAGGATTACGACGTGGAGCTTCAGTATCATCCAGGCAAGGCTAATGTGGTAGCAGACGCTCTTAGCAAGAGAGGCAGCACATTTATGTTGACATCACAAAAATAAATCTTAGAAGACCTTCAAGAGATGGGTATCGAGGTTATCCTTTCTAGTGATGTAGGAATTCTGGCAAGTCTACAAGTTCAATCCGACTTGGTAGACAAGATCAAGGCAGCTCAGGCACGGGACCCAAGGATTCAGAAGCTTAGGACAGAATGTGAGTCGGGACTCAGGAAGGAGATAAAAATTCATGAAGATGGTACACTTAGATTTGGATCACGTCTATATGTGCCTAGTGGAGATATCTGACAGGAGGTTATGACAGAAGCCCATAGTTTCCAGTATTCTATACACCCTGGAGGAACCAAAATGTACAAAGATATCAAGCAGCACTTCTGGTGGAATGGAATGAAGAGAGAAATAGCTAGATTCGTTTCTCGTTGCTTGATATGTCACCAAGTGAAGGCAGAACAACAAAGGCCAGCTGGATTATTACAACTGCTTCCTATCCCGGAATGGAAGTGGGAACATATCACAATGGACTTTGTGACCGGTTTACCAAGATCACCAAGTGGTAAGGATGCTATTTGGGTGATAGTAGATCAGCTTACGAAGGTGACACATTTTTTTCCTTTTAGAGTAGGGCAATCTACAGAAAAGTTGGCAAAATTGTATATGCAGCAGATAGTCAGGCAGCATGGGGTCCCTGTCAGTATTGTGTCAGATAGAGATACCCGTTTTACGTCATATTTCTGGAAGAGTTTACATCATAGTCTGGGTACGAAGTTAAGATTTAGTACGGCTTAACATCCACAGACGGACGGGCAATCAGAAAGAATAATTCAGACTTTAGAAGATATGTTACGAGCTTACACCTAGATTTTAGAGGGTCTTGGGAGAGTCACCTGCACTTAGTCGAATTCTCATACAACAACAATTATCAAGCCAGTATCCAGATGGCACCATTTGAAGCACTATATGGTAAGAAGTGTAGGTCGCCACTGGCATGGGATAATATCGGGGAGAGGAAGATGTTAGGCCCAAAAATAATTGTTTAGACGGTTAAAGTGATTAAGAGAATTAGAGAGCGACTTTGAGTTGCACAAGATCGACATCGACATTGGGCGAGCCAGCATCGTAGGCCACTGGAATTTTCTGTTGGGGACCACGTATTCTTGCGGATCTCACATACTCGTGGGGTCATTAGATTTGGCATTCGCGAGAAGTTGAGTCCGCGATACGTAGGCCCATTTGCTATCCTCGATAGGGTAGGCGATGTTGCTTATCGTTTATCCCTTCCACCTTCGTTACGAGAAGTGCATGATGTGTTTCATGTATCTCAGTTGCGTAGGTATGTATCAGACCCAAGCCATATCCTCGATCATTCTGAGCTAGTTTTTGGTACCAACCTGTTTTACGAAGAACAGCCGGTGTCCATTTTGGACCAAAGGGAGAAGATACTCAAGAACCGAACAATTAGCCTTGTCCGTGTTGCATGGGGCCATCACTCCTTAGGAGAGTCAGCGTGGAAACATGAGGATGATATCCGATCACGATATCCGTACCTATTTGACTCACAAGGTATATTTCTTTCCGTGTACCTTGATTGTCTTGATTTCTCATGCTTATCACCCTATGAGTAGAAATTGCTTGATGGCATAGATTGATAAACATAGATATATTACTTGCTATTTGGTATTGTAAGATGATTGCTTGCTCGCTAAAATTATTGTAGTTAGATTAGTTTAGCCCTGATATTTCTATCCTGCTTGGATTTGAAATTCCGAGGACAAAATTTTTCTAAGGAGGATAGAGATGTCACTCCACGTTCCCAGAATATGTATTTTAATACATGTACTGCTTGAATGTATTTATTTAATATTTATCATGCATTTAATTCCTTTAATTTTTTGCTAATTATTTTTCTGTGTTTTATTTTTGGCTCTTGGGTTCGGCTTGGTTTGGTTCGTTACCATATTTTTATGGTTCATTATGAACCGAACCCAACACCCTACGTACCACATCTTCATTTAAAGCCCCAATCCTTTCTCTCTCTTCATTACTTCTTCTTTCTCATTTACTCTTCTTCTTCCTCATAACTCTCCACCTACCAAATCCATAGGCAAGTACATCTTGCTCCACATGAGAACCCATATTTTTATGGTTTATTTATCTTCCTTTCGTGATCCTAAGATAATTTAGAACTTGACATTTTTTATTTTGAAGTTCCGTTTTTAGTAGATTTAGAAATTGCTATTTTCGGATTTTGTTGGTTTGATCTATTAAACTTCTTTGTTTTCAAGTTTTGATCGTTCCAGGCTGTTGAGATTCGTGTTATACGTCATTCCGACCCATGGAAGTTCCATTTTTGCTTGGGATGAAGGTTCCATGGAATTTGGAGTTCGGAAGGAGTTTTACGCTCACGTTATATGTGACCGCGTAAGCATTAAACTTTACTCCCACGTTCATACGTGTCCGCATAATATCAAGCTCTACGCCTACGATCATTCGTGTCAGCGTGAATCTGTTTTATGCAAGTCGACTTGGCTTGGCGTATTATTCCTTTATGCGTATTCATTCGTGCGTAAACTTGACTCTTTACGCGTACAACTTTTACGTGTGGCTCAACCCTTTATGCATACAATATTTTACGTGTAACTCGACTCTTTACGCGTACAATGTTTCATGCGTAACTCTATTTTTTTACGCGTACAAGTCTTACGTGTAACCCTGTTATTTACGTGTAGCTCTGTTTTACGCGTACTCCTTGGCTTGACGTAAGACGAGTTTTTACGCGCAACTTTGTTCCTTTATTTAAGCGTACTTCCTTTACGCGTATTCATCCATGCGCAAACTTTGACCCTTACATGTACGAGTTTACGCATAACATTACTTCTTTACGTGTACTTTCTTTACGCACGTATTTGCCTTAGCATAAAGCTTGGCGTAAACCGGTGGCCTTAGCGTAAAGCTTTGGCGTAGACTAGTCATGGTATAGATTAGCCTTGACGTAATCCAACCTTGGTGTTCCTATTGCTCTATACTTTATTTACTTTATGTCGGCATGGCATTTCTCCTATTATATCCTTACGCCTTTTTGGCATGAACTCGATATAATCATGATATTTTAATACGTATTGTGGTGGGGAATGTGCCCTGTGTCCCGATTGGTTTATGGATACCCAGTATGACTGGAACTTAACCCTGAGAGTTATAGACTCGACCATACTAAATACTAGTTTGACTTTCATGCCTTGGTACGAATTGACATTGATTGTTATCTTGACTAAATGATTGATCATGCGTCCCTAGTTGGAACTAAAGAGACTGGCTAGTCGTCTTACTGAAACTGAATGAGACACGTTTATATTAACTATGAACCATTGCAATCGACTAGCCGATCCTGAACATTGGCATATGGACACGTGCAGGCTTTAACTGATTTTTCTACAAAAGCGGCATGTGTACTTTACAGTCAAGGCATGATTATTTCGTGGCTAGGTTTGATTGTTGCATCATGCTATGTAAGACCAACAACCTAACCGCACGGGCATCGTTGTAGAGTTGTGCATATCGTACTTTGTACGAAAGTACTCATTCTGAATGACCATGATCCACGGCATGAGATTTCAATTAACATAGGAACTACTAAGTTAAATAAAATAATGATTGCATGGAGAGAATGGATTTCCGAGTTCTTACATGGCAGCCATCCTTGGGGCAATTAGTACCTCGATATGCCGTCTGGTTCCCACAGATACTGCAAATCTGCCACACGGGCAGGGAGCGGTATCTGCTTATATTTATTTACTGTATACTGATGACGGGCGTCCCGCTGGGACTTATCTAATTCATGACTGGCACAACTGATTATTGGGTAGACTAGCCTTGCTTGCACATAGTAAGAACTGAGGAATCCTTATTGCATATTTATAGGATAACTTGGAACTCACAGTTAGCAAGCCGTAGTAGTTGTATTGCCGTTAAATTGATTTGTTTGCATATTGTACCTACTCTATTAACTACTGAGATGATCAGAATGTCAGGACATGACGGGTCAACTTCTGTCCTTGTTTGGTTGGAAAGTTGGTTTGAAGTGTCGTGATGTTGTGTGAATTCCAGTAGCAAGCGGAGACTTATTATTATATTCTTAACTCTTATCACTGGTTTTAGTTCTCATATCGTGCTTCCTTGTGGTACTTGCTATTAGAGGTCTAACCTCTCTGGTTTTGCATGGCCAGATTTAGAGCCAGTTCCCAAGGACTCAGCTTACTTCTACCTCCAAGATGGTCAATACTAGAGGGTTGATCGCAGGAGGACACGAGTGGGTTCTTTACTTCCCTGCTCGTTTTGCTACTTACTTTACATTTTGCCGCTTGGCACCGACATGTTAGTCAGATTGTCTTGTACTTATTTTTACATAATTGTAACTAAGCCAGACTGCAGCTGATAACGATTGTGTACCTTGCTATACCATCTGGCTATATTTTGTACAGCCAGATCTCAAGAACATTTTGACTAAGCATTTGGGATGTCTTACTGCTTTATCTTACATGTTCTCTATTATTGCTTCTTGTTTGAATGATTGCGACAATAGATGTTGAGTAACCATAGCGAGACTTTCATGTAGTATGCACCCCCTCGTCTTTTAGACAGCATTGATCGTATTATAAGGTATTCATCTACCCGTAATACGTAGCTGGCTGAGTCACTCCCCCGCTCTCCGGTATTCTGGTTCTGGGGCGTGACATCATTACTATAGTTAGGTTGATTAATTAGGGTATAATGGAATTAGTAATGATTAATGAAAGTAATTAGAGTTTTCTAACTAATGTCATTTGGTATTAATGATGAGGGATTTTAATTATAGCATCAATGTTATTATTATTCATTATTATTATTAATAGTATATTTGTATATATAATTATTTTGGGATAATTTTTATAGGAATATGTATATATATATATATATATATATATATATATATATATATATATATATATATATATATATATATATATATATATATATATATATATATATATATTTGGGTAAAGCCCGAACTTTATTGAAGTAATAGGCATAAAATGCCGAAGCCTATACAAGTAAGCGCACTCAACGCGTCAAAAAGAACAGAAAAGAAACCGCGCTAGACGCGCACAAAATTAAACCGGACCACAACAGTACCCGCAAAAGGCGATGCAGGGAGCCCGGCTAAGGGCCTAAGCAAGGGCCTCCCAAAGAGAGTTGGGGGTGTGGGAGCAGCGCCTCCTTGCTTTGTGAATTTGTCTGATGACCTCTCTGAACAATTATTGAGAAAGATGTTGTCGGCCTTCATATCTGAATTTGTTCATGTTTTTCCATAAAACCCAGATACCAGCGGCTAAGATGATCTGATGTCATATATATATATATATATATATATATATATATCCCACATTGTTAATGTATTTTCGATGAAACTGTGGTGGAAGCTGCACACCACTCAGAACTTATGGACTAGATTCATGAAGGCCAGATACTTTAAGAACATCCACCCATTGACAGCTATATCCAACAACAGATCTTCCGCAGCATGGCATCGTATGCTCATCGGGTGCTCCCTTGCCGAACTAGTTATGCGTCTCAAGGTGGGCGACGGAGAATATCAGGCCTTCCAGGAACGATGGGTTAGAGATACTTTATTTTCTATCCACTCAGAAGCCCACAGGTTCTGTAAGGTCCAGGACATGTGGGACTCCATTGGGGAACCTTGGATCTGGAACAAGGTACGGGATTGGGCCAGTTCCGAGATGGTTGACCTTATTCGTCGTAAAGGATTGGCGATCGGGACAGACGCTGACGAGCTCAGGTGGCTGGATGGCGCGTCGGGCTGCTTTAAAGTCAAATCGGCCAGAAAAGTGATCCGAGGCACGGGGACGCCTCTCTCTTGCATTGTCCCGTTCTCGCAGACTTGTATCCCCAAGAAGTGGTCTTTTATCATTTGGAGGGCCCTGCGCAAGATCCTTCCTACTGACGACACCCTCTGCACTATAGGCTTCAGCCTTGAGTCCGCATATACTTGCTGCACCGACCGCAACTCAGAATCGGTGGACCATATTTTTTTCAGGGAGATCTCCCGGCCAAGGTTTAGAGATTTCTCTCCCAATGCTGTAGGATGGATATAGATGGCGGGTGCTACGAAGACCTTATCACGGCATGGAGCTCCGGATCCCGTGGCCATCTGATCGTTGCAGCTGCTGCGACGTGGGTTATTTAGAAGAACCGCAACAAGACGAGATATGAAGGCCATCAGTACTCCACCGATCAACTGATTAGGGAGATCATCAGACAGTGCAGCAAGCGGCATGCACACTGCAATCACGGCCAGATGGCCTTCTGGAACTCCTTCCTATCCGGGGTCTAGTCGGTTTGGGTTTCCTTTCTCCCCTCCTTTCGTTAGTATACGTGTATAGGCTTCGGCATTTTGCGCCTTCTGGTATACTTGTATAGCTTCGGCTTTTCTTCTTATAGAATAATATGGAGAGCATTTTATTTTATAATATATATATATATATATATATATATATATATATATATATATATATATATATATATATATATATAACACAGCTTCCCGATTGTCTTCCCTTCTGCGCTCATGGCAAGATGACTCCCTTCCTCTCTCGCAGGCGGCACCGGGGCAGAGCTGTCATGAGAGCTCGCCGGATGCCGCACCCGCTATCCCCCGTCGACGGACGAGTTGGGCAGCCGCTGCAGGACCCGCAGCTCGCCCTGAGCAGGTGAGTTATGGCGCTCGCACGTCGGCAGCCACGCACGAGCCTTCCGCTTGTATGAGCGACCAACTCGCTTTGGTCGACCGCGCCCTCGTCGGAATAGCGTCGAAGCTCCGATGGCCGCCCCTACTTCCCGTCCATGGCCTTGTCGAGGCATTCCCGTGCGCCCTTCTGCAGTCGTCGAGCGGACATCACTGGCGGGCTTCGCTCCGTCCAGGAGTCGCCACCCCTCTCAGGTGGCCCCACCCCCCGAAGATCCTCCGTGGAGCCCCCATCCTGTCTAGCTCGAGTGGTCGGGCCGTTGTAGCCTAGACGGACGAGGGCCCGGACAGTTTCCGCCAATTGTCCCCATTTTTCGAATTTCAAAATTTGAAACCCAAATCTCCCCCCTCTCCGCCCGTGAGTCACCATGCGCCCTCTCCATCCGAGAGTAGCCATGTGCCGTCTATCCATCGCGGCGGACATGCGCCCTCACATCAGGGGGCCGACTATGCGCCCATGGTCGGCTATGCGCGCCCGTCCCCCGACGCGGGCGGTTATGCGCCTCTTTCCATGGGGGAGTCCATGCGGCCCCCATCGCCGGCCTATGCGCCATCTTCGGCGACCCTGCCTGACGGAGTATCCCCCGAGCATGTGCCACCTGTGGGCGAGCAGGCACCCCCTCCCTGCTATTGCCCATTCACCATGCACCCACCCCCTAATCGCGGACGGCCGTGTGCTACCGCCTATGCGCCAGGCGCCACAACCTGTCACCGACCATGCGGCCCCTAGCTCCCTCTCCAGTGCATGCGCTCACCCTACGGCGGGGCGCATATCATTGGTTCATGAGAATGTAAGCTATGCGCCCACCCCCTCCTATCCTCCACTTCTGCCTGGGCAGCTGTCATCTCCTCATCCCGCTAGGACCACTAAAACCCCTTCCAGTGCAGAGATTCTGTGACCAGACCGCGGGTCGCAGCTTCCATCCCAGACAGAAGACACCTCCTGTCAAACATTGAGCTCCTGAGGTCGACTGACGGTCAGAACATCTGCGTGCCATTCTCTTCCGCAGAAGTATCATCCTTATCAACCTGTTTCGCGAGAACTTTCGTGTTGAAATTCCTCGCTGGATGTCCCAAGATTTCTATTGCCCAAGAAACTATCACTGGATGGGGTCTGGCATCAGCATACAAAATTGCACCGTTGGATCCTAAACACATGCTACTCCACCTATCCTCCAACCCCGACTACTCTTTAATATGGGCCAAAGGTGTAGGGTGTGAAAATTATGACACGCTGACATAAGATTCAGCCCAAGTCATACGCTCAAGGCCTTACGCTCAGTCAAAGTCATACGCTCAAGGCCATACGCTCAGTCAAGGCCCTACGCTCATCTAAAGGCCGTACGCTCAGTGAATATTTTAATATTTCTTGAGATGACAGCACAGCATGTATTTAATGAAGGATTTTGTCTCTTACGAGGTATTTGCTTTGAAGCTATAGAGGTATTACTTGTACGGTGATCGAGTGGACATATACACAGACCATAAGAGTCTGAAGTACATCTTTACTCAGAAGGAACTGAACATGAGACAGAGAAGATGGTTAGAGTTGATCAAGGATTACGACGTAGAGCTTCAGTATCATCCAGGCAAGGCTAATGTGGTAGCAGACGCTCTTAGCAGGAGAGGCGGTACATTTATGTTGACATCACAAAAATATATCTTAGAAGATCTTCAAGAGATGGGCATCGAGGTTATACTTCCTAGTGATATAGGAATTCTGGCAAGTCTACGAGTTCAGTCCGACTTGGTAGACAGGATCAAGGCAGCTCAGGCATGGGACCCAAGGATTCAGAAGCTTAGGACAGAATGTGAGTCAGGACTCAGGAAGGAGATAAAAATTCATGAAGAGGGTACACTTAGATTTGGATCACGTCTATGTGTGCTTAGTGGTGATATCAGACATGAGGTTATGGCAGAAGCCCACAGTTTTCAGTATTCTCTACACCCTGGAGGGACCAAAATGTACCAAGATATCAAGCAGCACTTCTGGTAGAACGGAATGAAGAGGGAGATAGCTAGATTTATTTCTCGTTGCTTAATATGTCAGCAAGTAAAGGCAGAACAACAAAGGCCAGCTGGACTATTACAACCGCTTCCTACCACGGAATGGAAGTGGGAACATATCATAATGGACTTTGTGATCGGTTTACCGAGATCACTAAGTGGTAAGGATACTATTTGGATGATAGTGGATCGGCTTACGAAGGTGGCACATTTTCTTCCTTTTAGAGTAGGGCAATCTACAGAGAAGTTTACAGAGTTGTATATGCAGTAGATAGTCAGGCAACATGGTATCCCTGTCAGTATTGTATCAGATAGAGATACACATTTTACATCACATTTTTGGAAGAGTCTACATCATAGTCTGGGTACCAAGTTAAGATTTAGTACGGCCTACCATCCACAGACAGACGGGCAATCAGAAAGAACAATTCAGACTTTAGAAGATATGTTACGAGCTTGCACCCTAGATTTTGGAGGGTCTTGGGAGAGTCACCTGTACTTAGTCGAATTCTCGTACAACAACAGTTATCAAGCCAGTATCCAGATGGCGCCATTCGAAGCACTATATGGTAAGAAGTGCAGGTCGCCACTAGCATGGGATGATATTGGGGAGAAGAAGATGCTAGGCCCAGAAAGAATTGTTCAGACGATTGAGGTGGTTAAGGGGATTAGAGAGCGACTTCGAGTTGCGCAAGATCGACATCGTCATTGGGCAGACCAACATCGTAGGCCGCTAGAATTTTCTATTGAGGACCACGTATTCGTGCAGATCTCACCTACCCGTAGGATCATTAGATTTGGCATTCGCGGGAAGTTGAGTCCGCGATACGTAGGCCCATTTGCTATCCTCGATAGGGTAGGCAATGTTGCTTATCGTTTGTCCCTTCCACCTTCGTTACGAGAGGTGCATGATATGTTTCATGTATCTTAGTTGCGTAGGTATGTATCGGACCCAAGCCATATCCTCGATCATTCTGAGCTGCTTGTTGGTACCAACCTGTCTTACGAGGAACAGCCGGTGTCCATTTTGGACCGAAGGAAGAAGATACTCAAGAACCGAATAATTAGCCTTGTCCGAGTTGCTTGGGGTCATCACTCCTTAGGAGAGTCAACGTGGAAACGTGAGGATGATATCCGATCATGGTATCTGCACCTATTTGGCTCACAAGGTATATTTTTTCCGTGTACCTTGATTGTCTTGATTCCTCATGCTTATCACCCTATGAGTAGAAATTTCTTGATATCGTAGATTGATATATATATTACTTGCTATTGATATTGTAGAATGACTACTTGCTCGCTAGAATTGCTTGTACTTGGATTAGTCAAGCTCGGATGTTTCTGGCCTGCTTCGATTTGAAATTCCGAGGACAAAATTTTTCTAAGGAGGGTAGAGATGTCACTCCACGTTTCCAGAATACGTATTTTAATACGTGTACTGCTTGAATGTATTTATTTAATATTTATCATGCATTTGTTCTGTATTTAATTCCTTTAATTTTATGCTAATTATTTTTCTATATTTTATTTTCTGCTTTTGCTTAGCTTTTGGGTGGTTCATCATGAACCCAACCCTCTACCTACCACCATTTCCATTTAAAGCCCAACTACTTTCTCTCTCTTCACTTATTTTTATTTACTATCCTTCTTCTTCCTCATAACTCTCTCTACCTACCAAGAGCTTAGGCAAGTGCATCTTGCTTCCACATGAGAACCTATTTTAATGGTTCAATTATCTTCCTCTCGTGATTCTAAGATAGTTTAGAACTTGACATTTTGCATTTTGAAGTTTTATTTTTGTAGATATAAAAATTTGCCATTTTCGGATTTTGGTGGTTTCGATCTATCAAACTTACTTATTTTTATGTTTTGATCGTTCCAGGTTGTTGATATTTGTGTTATACCCCATTTTGATCTATGGCAGTCCCATTTTTGGCTTAGATTGAAGGTTCCATGAAATTTGGAGTTCTGGAGAAACTTTACGCCCACGTTTATACGTGCCTGCGTAGTATCAAACTTTACGCCCACGTTTATACGTGCCCGCTAATATCAAACTCTACGCCTACGTTTATTCGTGTCAGCGGGAAATCTGGATTACGCAAGCCAAGACTGTTTTATGCGTAAAATAAAGTTTACTCTGCCTTGGCGTAAAACAAGTTCACGCGTAAACTTTACTCCTTCATACATACTCCTTTACGCGTACTTCCCTTACGTGTAAACTTTATTCCTGCACGCATATTCCTTTACGCGTATTCCTGCACGCGTATTCCTTCATGCATATTCCTTTACACGTACCTCCTTTTCGCGTATTCCTGCACACGTATTCCTTCACGCGTATTCCTTCAAGCGTACCTCCTTTACGCACGCGTATTTCCTTTATGCGTACTCCTTGGCTGGCATACTCCTTTGGCGTACTCTCCTGCTCGGAGGCTTCCTAGCACTAGCGTATCTTACCCCCTTGCCCGGCGCAGTATGGCCCTGGCATCTATTGCCCTAAATTCACCTTTATTGGGCACATGTCACCCCTTATTATATCTTTATGCCTTTTTGGCATGAACTCGATATAATCATGATATGTTAATATTTTAATAGATATTGTTGTGTAGAGTGTGCACTGTGTCTCGATTGGCTTATGGATACCCAGTATGACTGGAACTTGACCCTGAGAGTTATAGACTCGACCATACTAAATACTAGTTTGACTTTCACGCTTGTCACGAATTGACATTGATTGTTACCTTGACTAAATGATTGATCATGCGTTCCTAGTTGGAACTAAAAGACTGGCTAGTCGTCTTAGCGAATTGAATGAGACACCTTCATATACTAACTATGAACCATTGCAATCGACTAGCCGATCCCGAACATTGGCATATGGATATGTACATACTTTAACTTATTTCCTAGGAAAGCAGCATGTGTACCTTACAGTCAAGGCATAATTATTCAGTAGCTAGGTTTGATTGTTGCATTACGCTATATAAGACCTACAACCTAACTGCACGGGCATCTTTGTAGAGTTATGCATATCGTACTCTGTACGAAAGTACTCATTCTGAATGACCATGATCCACGACATGAGATTTCAATTAACATAGGGACTATTAAGCTAAATAAAATAACGATTGCATGGAGAGAATGGATTCCCGAGTTCTTACATGGCAGCCATCTCGGGACAATTAGTGCCCCGACATGCCGGTTGGTTCCCAATAATACAGTAAACCTGCCACACGGGCAGGGAGTGGTATCTGTTTATATTTTTATATATTGATGACGGGCATCCCGCTGGGACACGTCTAATTCATGATTGGCACAATTGATTATTGGGTAGACTAGCCTTGCTTGTACATTATAAGAACTGAGGAATCCCTTGTTGCATGCTTCCAAGACAACTTGGAACCTATAGTTAGCAAGCCATAGCAGTTGTATTGCCATTTAAAATGATTTGTTTGTGTACTATACCTACTTTGTTAAACTACTGAGATGAGCAAAATGTCAGGGCATGACAGGTCAACTTCTGTCCTTGTTTGGTGGGGAAGTTGGCTTGAAGTATCGTGATGTTGTGTGAACCCCAGTAGCAAGCAGAGACCTATTTACTAGATTCTTAACCCTTATCACTGATTCTAAGTCTTCATGTCGTGCTTACTTTGTGGTACTTGCTATTTGAGGTCTAACCTCTCTGGTTTTGTATGGCCAGATTTAAAGCCAGCTCCCGAGGACTCATCTTACTTCCACCTCCAAGATGGTCAATACTAGAGGGATGATTGCAGGAGGACACGAGCATGGGTTTCTTGCTTTCCTGCTCGTTTTACTACTTACTTTATATTTTTCCGCTTGGCGTCGGCATGTTAGTCGGACTGTCTTGTGTTTACTTTGCATAATTATAACTAAGTCAGACTGCAGCTGATAACGATTGTGCATACCTTATCATATCATTTGACTATGTTTTGTAAAGCCAGATCTCAAGAACATGTTGACTGAGCATTTGGGATGTCTTACTGCTTTATCTTACATGTTCTCTATTATTGCTTCTTGTTTGAATGATTGAGACAATAGATGTGAGTAACCCTAGTGAGACTTTCATGTAGTATGCACCTCCTCGTCTTTTAGACAACATTGATCGTATTATACGATATTCATCTATCCGTAATACGTAGCTGGCTGAGTCACCCCCCGCTCTCCGGTATTCTGGTTCTGGGGTGTGACAGCAAGATCGTCAAAGACCAGCGTAGCATCAACATGGCTGCCGCGAACTTCTGCACCAAACTATTCTCCAAGGAGGACGTCATTAAGGATGAAGTGTTCTTAGCGAAGGTCCCCAGCTTGATCTCAGAGCAAGAGAACGTGCAGCTCCTGTCCCCTCCCTCAAAAAAGGAAGTCAAGTCCGCAGTCTGGGCGCTCAATAAACACAGCGCTCTCGGACTAGATGGTTTCTCCGGGGTTTTCTTCCGCTCTTGCTGGGAAATCATAGAATCTGACTTTCTCGAGGCTGCTGTGGCTTTCTTTCAAGGCGCATGCTACCCGAAAGCCATCTCCCGCGCCAACCTCATCTTAATCCCAAAAAAAGAAAACCCGGAGACCTTCAAAGACTTCAGACCCATCAGCCTTTGCACCTTCACCAACAAAACCATTTCCAAGATCATCGCGAATCGTATGTCCACTCTTCTTTCCAAGATTATATCCGAGGAACAAAGCGGCTTCGTCCCGGGGCGGAACATCACTGTTAACATCTTACTCGCTCAGGAAATGATTACTTGCATGAAGTTCCCGTCTAGAGGGAAAAACGTCGCCATAATGTTCGACATGGAAAAAGCTTATGACCGTCTAGACTGGCAATTCATGATTTAGGTTTTCCGAGGGTTCAGGTTCTCGGAGAAGTGGATAGATATCATCTTCAGATCCATTAGCAACTCTTGGTTCTCTATGGTCATCAATGGACAAGCTGAACGTTTCTTCAAATCCAGCCGCGGGGTCCGTCAGGGGGACCCTCTTTCCTCTACCATCTTTATCATCGCAGCCGAAGCGCTCAGCAGAAACCTTAATAGCATGGCTAACACCCCCAGGTTCCACCACTGGCTACCCTCTAATTACTCATCTGGCCTACGCCGATGACATCCTCATCATCTCATCCGATGATGTCAAATCGGTAGAGGTAGTCTGCAGTACGCTTAAGAGATACACCAGATGCTCCGACCAACGAATCAACGCAGATAAAAGCGTCATCTACGTCCATCACAAAGCTGACAGGAACCATTCGACTTTCTTCACCAATCTAACCTCATTCTTAATTGCTTACCCACCGTTCTTCTACCCGGGGTGCCCGCTGGTGTACGGTAAATCTAACTCGGGCATCTTCGATGGCATGGTGAAGAGAATCAAAACAAAAATTGAGGGATGGCACAATACGACCCTCTCTCCGGGCGGCAAGATGATACTGATCAAGCACGTCCTATCCTCCATCCCCATATACACCTTAGCCGTGTGCGCCCCCCCAAGAAGGTTATATCCTTGTTAGAGTCCCTTTTCGCCAGCTTCTTTTGGGGACATCACGACGACAAAGACAAACACCATTGGGCCAGCTGGGATACCATGGCCAAACCAACCGAAGCGGGCGGCCTGGGCTTTAGCAGAATAGCTCATATCATTGACGCCTGCTCAATGAAGCTGTGGTGGAAAGTTCGATCGAAAAACTCCATTTGGACTAGATTCATGAAGGCCAGATACTTTTGCCACTCCTACTCTGCGACAGCCGTCGCCAACAATCGGTCATCGGCTTCCTGGCGAAGGATCCTCCACAGCCGTCACCTTACAGAACCCAACATCTGCCTACAGATTGGCAACGGTAGCTCGTTGCTTCGCCACGAACGCTGGCTCGGAAATGCTCTCCTTCAAACTTTTGCAACCGTGCCCCTGAACTGCACCATCCGAGATTTATAGGACATTGACTCCGGGTGGAGATGGGACCAGGTTAGAGAGTGGCTGGGTCCGGCGGTGTCGGCTGTCCTCGCCGCTGCAGACGTTAAGCTCAATGGCATCCCCGACGATATGACATGGGCCGCCTCGCCTGGGGACACCTTTTCGTTGGCCTCCGCCAGGTGCATAATGAGAGGACCTGACACGACTTATCCATTGATCACCCCTTTTTGGAAGTCTTGCATCCCCAATAAATATTCTATCGTAATATGGAGTGCTCACCAAAGGAAGCTCCCCACCGACGATTCCCTCACCTCCATCGGATACAGTCTGGCCTCTAAGTGTCATTGCTGCTATTCGTACCACTCGAAAACCGCAGAATACATCCTGGTCTCCGACGACCTCGCCACTCAGACGTGGTCCAACCTCTCACGCCGTTGTGGACTAGATCTCCGTGAAGGGGGCCTCAACGATCTCCTCGCCAGCTGGAGCAAATCCCACGAACTTCAGATCGTCGCGGCCGTCAGAATTTGGGTTCTATGGAAGAACCGAAACAAATACAGATACGAAGGACGCCAATACAACCCCTTTCAGCTGATCTGGGAGGTCCTCCGTCAGAGTCTCAAGAGAAGCAGACGCTGCACACACTCTCCGGCGAGTTTCTGGAGTGCGCGATCCTAACCTGAGTTCCGGGCTGCTAGTCTTGTTGGCAGCGTCCGGCCTCCTTTTGCCTTTTGTTGTCTTTTTGCGCTGGTCGCTTTTACTTGTATAGGCTTCGATATTTTGTGCCTGATACATCAATAAAGTTTGTCCTTCAATATATATATATATATATATATATATATATATATATATATATATATATATATATATATATAAAATATATATATATATAAATATATATATATATATATATGTATATATAAAAATATAAAATCATATAAAGATGGCTTCTGTCCCTCCCCTCCCTCGAGGTTGTTCCCTGGTCCCGGCCGGGATCCCTTGGTAGTCCCTCTCCGCCGGCCTCCCGCGGGGTCGCCTTCCATCTCAGCAGACCCGCCCCGACGTTCTTCTCCTTCAGCCCTCCTCGCTCCTTTTCCCCCTCGCTTTTACAGCATGGGTCGTCCTCCTCTTGGTTCTTTGTGGACGGTGCCTTGGCCGCCAGAACTCCTGGCATTGCTGGGGATGCCGCCCGATTCTCCTCCATCCGGCTCTTCTTCCATTTTGGCTCCCGGTCAGACTCGCTCTGACGTCCCCACCATCGCCCGCCCTGACCTCCCCGCAACCGCTTTGCCCTATGCCGTCTTTGGTCCGACCGTCCTTTCCTCTACCCCCTCCTTCTCCGAAAAGCTTCCATGGGGTGTAGGCGCTGGTCCCCAAGCTGCATACCTCCCCCTCGGAGAGCGAACCTGATGCCTTGGGTTCCCCCATGCCTGCTCTTCGAGGAGGACTGCTGTCCCGCCTTCTCTAGTTTATTTTTTGAATCCCCGCACTCTTGAGTTGCATTCGATGGTGGGACCTCCCTGTCCCAGATGGAGCACAGGCCCCCTACCCTACTGGGTGGCGCCGATCAGGGTGCCAGGTCCTTATATGGTGCCTATCTCCCCGTGCACCCTGTGGGTGACGCGCTATATCCTCCAGGTGGTGCCTCTGGCACTTACTTTCCTGCATACCCTGTGGGTGGTGCACCCTCCTTTTCTACCCCAGATGTCGCTATTCAGGGGGACCACCTGCCCGCTCCCGCGCATCCTGTGCATGGCAGTGCCCCAACTCTTTATCTACTGGCGCACGTCCGAATCTCCTGGATGCGTAGGCCGCTCAGCCACCCCTCGTGGCACGGTGCAGTATGCTTTCGACCGGTGACCATGCCGCTGAGGCCCCGCACCCCACCAGAACCTTCCTGATGACCTTCTGGCGCTGGTGCCATTGATTTTATCTATAGATTTCACTGGAGTAGGATCTCTGGACCCTCCACCCATGCCCTCCCCGTAGGCTCGGATCAATGTACCCTCTTCCAAGCATCCTTCTGAGCTGGCAGTGGCACAGTCCTCCGCAGCGTCTCTAATAACGTCTGTGGCACATCAGAAAGTCTCCAACCTCGCTCCAGCAGTACACTTGTCTACCAACCCCAATGCCTTGTCTTACGTGAATAAGCTCAGGCCGGATCGCTTAGCCAACCACTTTTCTCCTTTAACAGAAATTGCTCTACAAGACATTGACTACCCCTGCCCTATAGATACCCGAAAGATTAATGTCCCTTTCACCCTGCTGAAATCTCATCCCTGTTTGCCTCATTTCCGCATTCTTTTGTCCTTAAATACTTGAGTGGCTGCCCGAAGCAGTGTAACCACAACTTTTCTAAAATGAGGGTAATTTTGAACTTTTATAAACTTGACCATGTTTGTTATTAAATAATATATTTAAATCTTGTTAATAAATAATTGGTGAATTTAGATTATTTAAATACCATTAAAATTGGTGCATTGTGATTTTGATGTTTTACAAGTCTAACCGTAGAACTACTTAGCCTAGAGACTAACCATGACCATGGGGGCCTAACCATGCGATTAGATAAGCTAATTACAACTTTTTAGATTAAGAGTATTTTGGTCATTTTTGACTTTTGGTGAAATTGAATTTTTATTAATTAAATATGTGCTAATTAATTAATTAAGCCTTAACCTAGAAGTATCCCTAATCTAGATATGGTAATGAGCCTAGATATTAGATTAGAAGCTTCCATCATATGACAAGGTTAGTAATATCTAGATATATAGTTAAGTTAGATATTTAGCTAAGGAACCCTAATAACTACTTGGGCCTTTAGCTTGAGGGCTAAGTTTACCTTGTAGAGAGAAGCCTATAGCCTTCATTTCACAAAACCCTAGCCCTAGAGAATTCATGACAGCCAAGGGTAGCCCCTCTCCCCTATATAACATATCATTAGACCCCCCTTGCCCCTTTACATAGCCCCCTAAATCATCCCTTTTTTCTCAAATCACCTCCAAATTGAGCCTAGTCTTTTGCATTGCACTCCCTTACTATAGAATGTTGGCCCAATGATTGTATCATGTTTTTGAATATGGTTAATATGTTAAGTTTAGCATTTCATTATCACTAATCTTTATACTATCGCTATAGCATTTCTACTTATACTTATACCTTTGGTGATATGTGCCTATTGGTTTATATATTAGTGATATGAGCTTTCTATCTTAAATTTAATCGGATTGCCAAAATCAAAACTATGTTTTTGATTGTGGTTATTCAATTAAGTTTAATCATTATGATATTACTAATATTTATGCTATCACCTTAGTACTTATACTTAAACTCAGCATTGTCCTAATGTGCATTAAACTTATCACACTTGCTACTATGTATATTGCTTTGTTCATCTAACATGTACATGCAGAAAAGTAATAAGAAAGATCAATGTGGACATATGCAATAAAAAAATCATGGTGGGCCAAAGACGACGGATCCCACAAGATTTTACTGAACCACCCGACGACATCTCCGGAGCCACGCACTCGGAGGTTCTGCTGCCCGGTCAGCGAACGGGGGTAGAAGGGGCAGTGCCCCTCGTTGGGGGTTCGGAGGCGAAGCCCCCGAAAGGTATTCAGTTTTCACAAACTGGATATCTTTGGACAGCTGCCGCCAGGGAAAAAGCCAGCACCTATCAAAGGAAGAAGCCATGCCATGCCATCATCATTTAAAGACTCTGAAGAAGCCTGCACATGCTATAGTATTTCTGGAGTCTGTGATGAGTCTTAGGAATATTTGTAAACACAAAAAATGGATGGTAAAATCGAAAGCTAGGGTAGAAATTAGCCCAGGATCATTTTCGGATGAAAACCGGCATACCGACGGTATACCGGTAGTCGGTATACCGATTTTGTTCACAGAAAGTTTCTATCTACAAAATCAACATACCGACGGCATACCGGTTCATACCAACGGTATACCGGTTTAGTAACGTTAAAATTCCAACGGTCGAAAATTCGAGCAATTAATTATCCCAACGGCTATATTTCTAGTCGTTGTATTCCAGACTGGTATACCGCCGGTATGCTGGTTCATACCGGCGGTATGCCGGTTCACTGACTGAAAAGTTTCCTTTGGCTCTTTTCAATACTTTGGTTATAAATAGCCTTGAACCCCTTCATTCAAGGTTGATGCTTTGAGCCTAAAAATTTTTAAACCACCAAAGCATATCCACAAACAACTCTACAAAGCTTTCATTTGCCATCCACAAATTATGTTAGAGTTATTGAGTTGAAAAGTAAGATCTTCATCTTATTGTATAAGGAGATCAATACCTATTGTGAAAGGTTGAAGTTGGAGAGTCTTCGTATCCAAACTCTCGGTTGAAGTCGGAGAGGCCTTCGGATTAAAGCTCTCATGTAAGAAGTTGGCGAGTTCTTCGGATCCAAACTCGTGTGTAATTATTTACTCAAATAGTGGATTAAAGCCCCAGAGAGAGTTTCGGGACTGGAGTGCCTCTTGGGAGGATACCAGGATATATCGTGTGTCGGTATTATTATTGCTTCTTCTCTTGCACTTATATTTTTAAATTGCCCATTAGCTTGTGCTAAGTGCTTGATTAGTTAGCTTGACCCTATTCACCCCCCTCTAGGGTTCCTATAATTGGTATCAGAGCAATGACTCTATTGTTAGGCTTAACATCCTTAGAGTAGATCCTTGTTATTTTTCTATGGCAACCTATTCCTCATCCTCCGATAAAGAGGATTTTATTTCTAGTAGCATAGACAATCATGGTTCTTCTAAATGCAAGAAATGCTCTAAGTGGAAAGCCATGGCTAACCAATCCTTAGAGATGCTTGATGACCTTCATTCTACAAATGAAGAACTTTCAGAAAAGGTTATTCATTTAGAAGAATCTAATGAGTTTTTGAGTAATAAAAACAATAATTTATTATCTAGACTTGATTCTCAAAACTCAACTTGTGTTTCTTTAAAGAGTTTGAATGAGGCTTTAATTTTGAAAATTAAATCTCTTTCCTCATCAATAGAAGATCTCAAGACTCAATCACATGAGTTATCTTATTTGCATGATTCTTCTATTGATGATTTAAAGAAACAAAATGATGCTTTTATCTCTAGAATTGCTTTATTTGAAAAAGAGAATGATATTTTAAATGCTAAATTTGATTCTCTTACTTGCATGCATGATGATTTGTTATTAGAACATAATATTCTTAAAACCAAATCTTCTCATGCTCACTCTAGAGATATTCAACATTCTAGTATGTCACATGTTCATAACCATGCTCATTCTGATACATGTGCACACACTAGCATTAGGTGCTTTTATTGCTCTCGTATTGGACACATGAGCTTTACATGTCCTATTCGTAGGACCTTTACTACCAATGCTAGAGTAAGTGCTATATGGGTCCCTAAAGCTAACAAATGTGGATCCAAGTTTATTTGGATACCAAAGTCTTCGCCTAATGTTGTAGGTAGAGCTTCTTATATCGGGACATAGGACCGAGGAGCGTGTTGGTGGTTGCAAAGCTCAAAGGTCATCTTCCAAGCAATTATACCAACACAAGCGTGGCCACTAGAGCCACTTTGGTAACATGCTGAATGATTATCTTTAAATTGCTTATATTTATAGAATCTAGCATGTTTCTCTTGATGTTTTGCTACTAGCTCATATTGATATCCTTTAGTTGTCTTTTATATAAATCAATGTGAGATTTAATACTAGCATGCTTAGTTAATTTTCTTATTAATTCTTTTATCTAGCATGACTAGTTGCTCAACTTAAATGATTAGTTCACATTATATAGTTTATCACTCATTTTCTATTAGTGTGACACATTTATAAAGCATGTATATCACTCTAGTCCGTAGGACCTTGGTTTTGATTTGAGTTAATATGATTTTAACTCTCCGTCTTTAAAGTTTTCGAAATAGTTACTTCTTGCCGGTTTGTATTTAATATGTCATATTTATCTTAATCGGTATTTGTGAATATATGTGTTTAGCACAAGCTTCTTATCACTTGACAAGTATATACTTATACTTTGACTTTAACCTTGTGCTCACATAATATATTCATTATTGATTCTCATATTTTATTTTGATTAAACCTCTTATGAATCAATTATGTCTTTGCCTAATAAAGCTTATTTATATGTATTTTGAATTTGTGATAGTTTTTCAAACATTTATTAAGGATACATGACTATATTCATTAAAATTTCCATTTACATGTAGATCATGTATTTCTTATGTTGATATTTTTTTTTGTATAAATATCTTTATTTGGGCATATGAGTTAAGCTAAAGTTTTATATTGACTTGAAGAGTATTTAAATATACTTGTTACCTTCAAACTTGTGCTTATCTCATACCTTAGCTATTGATTCCTTTGACCAAATTTGTTCTTCTTGAATCAATTAGCTTCTTCCTTAATGTCTTCTTTTGATGATATCTTCTTGACTTTTTGGTTGGCATTATGGATACATGTTCTTAATTAATTTTTTGATCTTTTCATGTATGCCTATTCGTGATATATATAGTTTCATATATATAAATGATTCCTAACTTTTGATATTTATTTGTTTTATACCTTTAAGTTAGGATGTTGAGAGAAAATGTTTATTAGTGTCTTGTTCATGACTATTTATGGAAGTGCTTTTAAGGATCACATGGCTTTGTGCTCTACCTTGCTTATTAAATTCACCTCCTTAATTAGTGCATTTTTTGTCTATGTTTTTATATTTTACTATGGTGCACTATGAAAGCTTTTGAAAAATGTGTCTCTTGCTATCTTTAGCACATTTATAGCTTTCTTGATCTTAATGATCCATTCTTGCTCATTCCTTGGATTTATGCTTCTTTTGAATTATTGTTGCCCAATGGTTTTTGTAGCATATAAGAATACATGTAATTGATACATCATATTTCTTATGACTTTAGCTACTATGGTTTGAGCTTTTGTGTTGAGATTTTCTATTTCTAGAGAATACACTTATTTTATAATGGTTATAATATTTTGTATTCTCTAGATCGATCTATCATTTTATTATCTTGGATTAATCTTAATACTTGGCAAAGAGATTTATTTTATTATATTTTCATGAGTATCGCTTTTGGACTATACTTGATAAGAGATTAATTCATTTATTTGTCATCTAATGCTCTTATCCTTGCTTAGTAAAGAGTCTATAAATCATTTTGTTCATTCAAAATGTATTGTCCTCTTTGTGAACTCTATGCTTGAGCAAGTATCTTTAGTGTTAGTGACTTAAGATTAAATGAGCACATTTATCTTGTTAATGACCTACCTCATTAATCTTAATTAGTTATGTAGCTTCCTTATTTATGATATATTGTTAAGCTATATAATTTGGTTCACTTTCACTCATCTAGCAATTGTTTTTCTTTTCAATCTATATAAGATGTGCTAGTTTACATAAACAAGATCTGTGATTCTTCTAAATGTAATTTGTATTCTATTTTAGATACATATGTTTGTTCTCTAAAACTAGTTTTACAAATTCTTGATTAGATCTTGTTTCTCTTAGAGGTTTGTGATTCCTTTCTTTTAGTCTCCTTCCTTATTAGTCATTAGCATGTATCTCTTAAATTTCTTTCACTTTTGAGTCATAATTTTATCGTATTATCATTTACATCTCTTCTTGATTATGTTTGCAATCATTTAAATGAGAATGACTCTTTTCTATATTTTTCATTGTTTTATAAGATTTTATCATAAATATGGATTTGGGATTTTCTTTATGAGATTTGTTAGATCATGTTTAATTTGTTTATTTTTATTGATAAAAAATCCTAATGGTTGAGTAGTCCTATATTATCTTATTATATGATTATCAAACTAATTTATTACTCTACTTTAACTACTCATGGATTGCCACATATGGGCCTTTGCTATTTGAACTTTATGGTTTATTATTTACCATTAGCAAGGTTTGGATTTTACCCGTTGATGGGTACATATATGGTAAAACATACCAAGTCCATGTAAAGTAATAAATTGGTTGATTCTTTCTTAATTAGATAATCATGGACATAATGTTTGAGTTTTATTTTTATTTTATTTTTTAGCTATATTCTATCTATCATCATGAATGTTCTTAATTGACTTTATTCTTTTTCATGATGACATTTTCTCAAAGGATAACATACATTGATCTATCATATTTAAATATGAGATCCTTCTATATAGATTAATGTATGCCATATTTTGATTATACGTGCTAAATTAGAATATTCTTTTGATTTCTCATCTTTAGTGGCTATTAATTGGTTACCTCTTCTTGACTAAAGATGATATTATTCGTCTTTTGACGATATTGTAGCCTTATATGCATTGAGCAAGGGGGAGAAATCCATAGTTGATTTACCTCCAAATCTTTTAGTTATATATTTTATGCTATAAGTGCTTTGGAACTATATACGCATATTTTGAGGGGGAGCAAATCAATTGATTCATTTTTTTATACCCTTAAATATGTCGTATACCTAGTTCATCATGGACCCATATTTTCTTCTATTTTATATCATATTGATTGAGGTCATGATATTTTTATTTTGTGAAGGATTTATGAGAGTGTATGCAAGTGTCTTTATTAGTTATCTCTCTTTTATATGGATTAAATAAGTCATCTTGTTAATATTAACTTTCATATCTTATCTTGATGACTATTGTGCTTTCATTGTTTTGGCTTTCCTTATATGCTTAATTGATTTGGCTTTTCTTATTGAGGACTTACCTAAAATTCTTGTCTATCTATATTTTTCTCCTTTACCTTCATGTTTATCTAAAAGGGTATGCATATAGCATGATATGGTAATTGAGTTCAAATGCATGAACTTGGGTAAGCATATAGATTTTGCAAATAGTGAGATTAGTCTATATCAATTGCTCTATTTTTCATTGATTATTTCTTTATTTTGTTCCACTATTTATTTATGGACAATTTTGACTTTCAAATGGCTTTTTGATCAATGTTTCAAATTTATATTTCAATTGGTATTAAGTTTATATCTTCCAACTATCTCAATTGGTATTTTTTTAATATCAATTATTTTGCAATTATCTAATCCTCATGGCTTTTGACTGAAATCCTTTATATCATAATTCTTTTCCAAAACTAGAATAATATTTCATATCATATTATATTTTGGATTTCTTTCTTGGATTTCATATTGGTAAACTATCTATTGATTATTTTCAAATTCTTTTAGTTTTACCAACTATATTGTGTTTTGACAAGCTATTCTCTATTTGGTACTCTACATTTGACATGTAGTTTCTATACTTGTCTTTACACCCTTCTCCCATTATTTTTCATTAGTATATCTTGATCATAATTGTCTATGAGTTCCCCATGCTCTGATTTCTTCGCTTGAGATTGATTTCTTTTTATCTCTTAGTACGGGGGAACCTATTTTTGATCATGTCAAAGGGGGAGAAGTAAGTTTAAGTATGTATTTATAAGTAATCTTAGTAGTATACTTTTAGTGATATTGCTTATGTCCTTTGTATATTAGTGATACATGCATCTATTATGTCTATACTAAACTTAACCGATTTGCCATAATAAAAAAGGGAGAGATTGTTGGCCCAATGATTGTATCATGTTTTTGAATATGGTTAATATGTTAAGTTTAGCATTTCATTATCACTAATCTTTATACTATCGCTATAGCATTTCTACTTATACTTATACCTTTGGTGATATGTGCCTATTGGTTTACATATTAGTGATATGAGCTTTCTATCTTAAATTTAATCGGGTTGCCAAAATCAAAACTATGTTTTTTATTGTGGTTATTCAATTAAGTTTAATCATTATGATATCACTAACATTTATGCTATCACCTTAGCAAACTCAGCATTGTCCTAATGTGCATTAAACTTATCACACTTGCTACTATGTATATTGCTTTGTTCGTCTAACATGTACATGCTGAAAAGCAATAAGCAAGATCAATATGGACATATGTAATGAAGAAATCATGGTGGGCCAAAGACGACGGATCCCACAAGATTTCTCTGAACCACCCAACGACATCTCCGGAGCCACGCACTCGGGGGTTCCGCTGCTACAGTATTTCTGGAGTCTGTAATGAGTCTTAGAAATATTTGTAAACACAAGAAATGGATGGTAAAATCGAAAGCTAGGGTAGAAAATAGTCCAGGATCATTTTCGGATGAAAACCGGCATACCGACGGTATACCGGTCCATACCGACGATATACCGATTTTGTTCACAGAAAGTTTCTGTCTACAAAATCGGCATACCGGTTCATACCGACGGTATACCGGTTTAGTAACATTGAAATTCCAACGGTCAAAAATCCGAGCAATTAATGATCCTAACGGCTATATTTCTAGCCGTTGCATTCCAGACCGGTATACCGCCGGTATGCCGGTTCATACCGACGGTATGCCGATTCGCTAACTGAAAAGTTGCCTTTGGCTCTTTTCAATGCTTTGGTTATAAATAGCCTTGAACCCCTCATTCAAGGTTGATGCTTTGAGCCTAAAAATTTCTAAACTACCAATGCCTATCCACAAACAACTCTACAAAGCTTTCATTTGCCATCCACAAATTGTGTTAGAGTTATTGAGTTGAAAAGTAAGATCTTCATCCTATTGTATAAGGAAATCAAAACCTATTGTGAAAGGTTGAAGTTGGAGAGTCTTCGTATCCAAACTCTCGGTTGAAGTTGGAGAGTCTTCGTATCCAAACTCTCGGTTGAAGTCGAAGAGGCCTTCGGATTAAAGCTCTCGTGTAAGAAGTTGGCGAGTTCTTCGGATCCAAACTCGTGTGTAACTATTTACTCAAATAGTGGATTAAAGTCGGAGAGAGAGAGAGTTCCGAAACTGGAGTGCCTCTTGGGAGGATACCAGGATATATCGTGTGTCGGTATTGTTATTGCTTCTTCTCTTGCACTTATATTTTTAAATTACCCATTAGCTTGTGCTAAGTGCTTGATTAGTTAGCTTGACCCTATTCACCCTCCATCTAGGGTTCCTATATAGAAGAGATCATTGGAGGCTAGCTACCAAGGATTGGGAGCTAATTGAACCATATCAAATAGAGAAGGATTTTATTTCTAGGCTTGTTCATTGAGATTCCAACTCTCAATAGGTAATGGCATCTAAACCTATTAAAATTTTGATTTCTTTCCATAGATGCATTCATTTAGGGTCCCATAGCTGTAGCCCAAGTTTGGTGAGAAACCGAATCCATTTGATATGCGTATCGGAGGCGTATCGGAGTGTAGTGTAGAGTGTTCGATAAAATGTCCCTTAGAAATAAATTTTAAAAAAGTTCAAAACAAATTACATGGTGTAGCCCTTGGTGTGTGGATTCCAAATCTATTTGAATGATTCGAAGATTGTGTCATTTTCGTGTCAAAATTGGATACGGGGAGGCCTGCACCCACCGTGGTGCAGTGTCCTGCTACCCGTGTCATGTTTCTCTCTATACACGACACGAGATGACACCAAATTTGGTGGACACGTGGGGGCCATGACTGTCAGGCCACCCACATAGTTTGAGGGGATTTTCTACTATGGTCGATGAGTTCTCGAATCCACAGAGGTTTTACAGACACATACACACGAATCTGGCTTCTGATATGCACGCATAACTTTGACACGACAGAGCTTTGACTCGATTCAGGGTGTCGAATACCTAGACCTATAACTTGTCTACCCATGGGCACGAGCACGAGGCCTGGACACGTGTGTATCGTGTCCTTTGGTGATTTACATGTCAGCACGAGGTTTGCCTGTGCATAATTTAGACACTCGGTTCGACACTGGCTTTTGGATACGGCTTTGACACATTGTTTGGACACAATGTAGACACGTGTGTGGGCACACTTTTCCCTAATTTTCCATGTATATATATATATATATATATATATATATATATATATATATATTATATATATATATATATATATATATATATATATATATATATATATATATATATTGTATGTACATATATATAGCTATGTAATTACTTTTATGTTTATACTTTGTTGTGAGTTTTTAGTTGATTTCTGAGACTTGATTTTAGGTTCGATTTCATTCTTGTATGTGTTGATCAGTAGACATGTTGGTAGTTAGTCTATGTAGTCTACGTAATATATATATATATATATATATATATATATATATATATATATATATATATATATATATATATATATATTTCAAAAACCAGTAATTTTATTGATAAAAGAGGAATTACAGGTTACAAAAAAGAGAGCTATCCAACTCCAATAAGATGCCATGACATAGGGATGGACGGATTGTGTTTGCAGTGCCTCAAAGCTTTCTCGATCTGTCTCTGAATCTCAACTAGCAGCTGAGTCACCGAGTATGAGTACTCCTCGTATCGCCATTTGTTTCTGTTCTTCCAAGTCACCCAGCACATAGCAGCCACCACAATTTCCTTTAGATGAATGTTGGGTCTCCTCCACCACTCATCAAGATAGTTGAAGAGATCCAACCTCCTATGCTTGACCTGGAGATCGGTTTGGAGTTGACGCCAGACTTGGACAGCTAAGTCACCTTCTCCGAAGACATGTTTAGTTGTCTCCGCATTAGGGCTTGAGCTACAATGGCATTTCGACACTAAATGGAAACCCAATGTTTGAATATTGTCATCCGTGGGCAATTTGTTGTTCAGTATCCGCCATAGAAAGATGGACCACTTGTAAGGTATACAAGAGCTCCATATGTGCTTGAATTGAGGCCTGATAGTGAAGGGGATGCGAGTTACCTTCCAAGCAGATGCTACAGAGAACTTCCCTGATGATGCAGCCAACCAAGCCCAGTCTCCCGAAGCCATACAAGTAATATGATGATTAGCCATATCCCGCCCTTACAACATCCTACGCCAGACATGAGAACACTTTTGTGGAGCTCCAGCTGGAGTCCAAATCCTGAAATTTACAATACCTTGCTTTGATGAATTGCTGCCATAAGCCATCCTGAGTTTTCAATTTCCACCACAATTTGAGTGTGAATGCCTGCATCATTTCTTGCAAAGTTCTAATACCCAAGCCTGCTTCGTCGATCGGACGTGCCATCGAGCTCCAACTTGCCCAAATGTGTTTTTGTAATCCATCATTTGTACCCTAAAAGAAACGAACAAACATATTCTCCAACCTATTAAGCACAGTCTTCGGGGGATTGCAAGCCGCTATCGTATACATCGGGATAGATAGCAAAACTGATTTTAATAGTGTTAATTTACCTCCATATAAGAGAATTTTTTGTTGCCAACCTTCCAGGCGCCCTCTAATCTTTGCAACTAGATCATCATATAACCGGGTTGTTCGAACTCCAACTGCCATAGGGCAGCCCAGATAGGTAAATGGAGGCTGTTTGATTTCAAAGCCAGTTATAGCATGAAGCTCTTCCTTTCTGTCAAATGATGGTAGTGTATAGATAGAGGACTTAGAGACATTGATGCTCTATCCTGACGCTCGCTCATATCTCCTCAGCACCCCATGCAATAGATTAACCGAGTGTACATCCCCCGCTGAAAAGAGCAGTACATCATCTGCAAATGCCAAATGGGTAATAGCAGGACAACCACTAGGAGCATAGTAATGTTTGAAAGATGCATTGTCCAGAATTTTATTGAGGTTTCTGGATAAGACTTCTGTAGCAATAATAAATAACGCCGGCGAGAGCGGATCACCCTGCCGAACTCCTCGAAAAGCTTTGAAAAAACCTGAAGATATCCCATTTATAATAGTGGAATACCAGACATTGTTCATTAAACGAAACACCATGCTAATCCAACCTTCAGCAAAACCAAACTTCCGCATGACTTTTATTAGAAAAGTCCAGTCTACTCGATCATACGCCTTGGCCATGTCAAGCTTGATTGCAATATTTTCCCCTCTATTATTGTTGTTCATCAGGCTAAGCAATTCTTGATCTAATAGAATATTGTCAACTATCTCTCTTTCCCGAACAAAACCACTTTGTTCGGGAGAGATAATCCGAAGAAGTATAGGTGCAAGACGTAATGCCAACAACTTAGAAATAACTTTGTTAAAAACAGTACATAAACTGATAGGACGAAAGTCAGTCATGTACCTGGGATTGTTGTGCTTGGGAATCAGAACCAATGATGAGCTTGTGATAGCCTTTGGCAAATCGAAACCTGCCATGAATAAGGATATGGCTGCCAACATATCATCTGCAATGATCGACCAACACGTCACGAAGAAAGCAACTGTAAACCCATCAGCCCCCCCCCCCCCCCCCGTACTACTGACATCCATACTTTTAATAGTATGTAAAATTTCGTCCCTTGTAGGCTCGGCAATAAGAGCAGCATTATCATCCTCAGAAATAAGACAAGGAACAACCTCCAGCAAATCAGCATCGTCTTCAGTTCGAATGCTTTTGTATTGGGCTTCATATATATATATATATATATATATATATATATATATATATATATATATATATATATATATATATATATATATATATATATAATTCCAACAACTTAGAAATAACTTTGTTAAAAATAGTACATAAACTGATAGGACGAAAGTCAGTCATGTACCTGGGATTATTGTGCTTGGGAATCAGAACCAATGATGAGCTTGTGATAGCCTTTGGCAAATCGAAACCTGCCATGAATAAGGATATGGCTGCCAACATATCATCTGCAATGATCGGCCAACACGTCACGAAGAAAGCAACTGTAAACCCATCAGGCCCCCCCGCACTGCTGACATCCATACTTTTAATAGTATGTAAAATTTCGTCCCTTGTAGGCTCGGCAATAAGAGCAGCATTATCATCCTCAGAAATAAGACAAGGAACAACCTCCAGCAAATCAGCATCGTCTTCAGTTCGAATACATTATATATATATATATATATATATATATATATATATATATATATATATATATATATATATATATATATATATATGTATGTATAAAAAATAAAAAAAAGTATGTATGTATATATTTGTACGTGTATATATGTATACTTATATATATATGATATATAGGTTTGGGTTTAAGTTTGGTGTATATATATATATATATATATATATATATATATATATATATATATATATTTGATGTTGTATATGATATACATATTTGTGTGAATCCCAGATCTCTGGGTTGGGTTGTGTATATATATATATATATATATATATATATATATATATATATATATATATATATATATATATATATATATATATATATATATATATTTGATGTTGTATATGATATACATATTTGTGTGAGTCCCAGATCTCTGGGTTGGGTTGTGTGAGTTGTTATGTTGAGGTCAAGGGTTTGAGATTTTGGGTTGATTTAGTTGAGTGAGTTTGTGTGTGTGTCTTGGCTTGGTTTTGCTTGATCTTGCCATGCCTACAAAGCACAACAGCAGCAGTTGTTGCAAGCCTTGGCAGCAGCAGTTGCAGCAGGGCATTACCTTGCCCTGCAGAGTAGTGCAGTAGTAGCAGTAGCAATAGCAAGGGGAGCTCGAGTGTTATTGAGGGGATGGTATAACAGCAGGCCTACTGTAGGAATGAAGGTTTTGGTTCCTATAACAGATTGGAGTTAAGAGTGTATGTATATTATATAGGCACACAGGTATGTATCAGAGCTCACTGGCCAGTCAAAATTTGTGTGGTTTATTATCTTGTGGTTGTCATATATATGTTAGATGTTAGTGAGTTTTTAGTTAGACATCCTAGTACTAGTGTCCTGATACACTGTGTATAAATCCTAGTGTGTTAGTGATTGCTATGCATTAGATGGTGTGTGTTTAGAGGGGACTGTTAGCTAACTGTTCCAAGCCCCTTGTTGTGACCAGTCTTCACTTTCTAAATGGATTTGCCCTGTATTAGTCTGACTCCACCATACCAGTTTCTTTGGCTATGTGCATGGGATCATATATCAGTGAAATAAAGAGAGGATTGGTGTATGTGTGTGTCTGGTAGAGAGGAGTAGGCAGGGAAGAAGACAGTAGTAGAAGTGATTAGAGGGGATTTTATTGAGAGAGGGGTCAGGATATAGAGTATTTTCAGCTAAAGACTTGGGGTTGGACATGTAGGTGTCTCTAATGCAAGTGGTATGTGCTAGAGAGGAATAGCAGTTGTGCACCTCTGGATGCATAAACAGGTGGTAGTGTGGGCAGCCAGGCTAGAGTGGAAGGATAGTAGCTTGATAAGGTTTGGTTGGTAGCCAAGGTATGGTTAGGGAATTTTATATCAATAATACATGCTAAATATTAGTTATTATAGGTTTTGGTACTAGGTTTAGTATTACCTTGAGATAAGCCAAGGTACCCATATAGAAGCATTAGCCATAAGGATTGAGTATAGTAACATATAGATACACTAATGAGAGTAAATAGGTAATGTATTACCTAGGTTAAACTTGAGAAGGGATACCATAGTACCCTAGACAGTTTGACTAGATTGTTGACCAGAGTTGATCAAGAGTTGACTTTGACTTAGAATGACCTAGAATCATATAGAATGCATTATAAACTTCAAATATTACCTTCTTGTATACATCATAACTTGTGTGCTCTACTTAGGACTCAGACACCTCAGTTCAGATATCTATTTGCACAGTCATTCAGGATCTCAGGCGAGTACATGATCTGATCGTTTTCATACTTGCTAGAACTTATATTCATGCTTTAGATAAATTACTTCATGCTGTCACGATTGTTATCACGGACCAGTACCCTATGGATCTTGTCTTGCGATGTTATCCCCCCTCGGGTACATCAAATACATATTGTCATGTGCTTTTCATGAACATATTGTATTTCTTGTACACCCATATTCATGTATACTCTTGTGCAATCTTTTACTCTCATGATCACATGAGCCCATGGATAAACTATTGTACATGTAACGTAACTTGACTGGATCCTTGTGTATTGATTGGGGAGGGTGAGTAGGACATGGTTATGTGATCAAATCCCATATTGTGCAAATATTGTGTATGTCCATTATGCTCTCACGTATAATGGAGTCTCATTTTATTGTATATCCCGGCCTGTTTACATAACCATATTGTGCTCTAATCACTTGTATTACTTACAGTTCTTATTTCATATATAAACTGTCTCTTATACTTAGATTGTCTATTTTACACTGTTCTTGTACATGTCTTTTTCATGTTAGTTTACTCTACTGCTTGTTTTATATATTCTGTCATGATATGATCCTGTTTCAGTGTTATGTATTCGCTCCTGTCCTGACTGGACCTGTTAAAAATATTATAGATGATACTGAGGACTTCTGTCCAACCTCTTATGGATCCCATCTAGACGACACCGGTGAGTTGGACCCACAGGAGGATCCAGCTCTAGCTGAGTACATCAACCCTATTACTTAGGCTAGATTAGCTAGGCTTTATCTTATTTTATTATGTTATTTGTATTTGACTTCTGAGTTGTATTATTTCTGGATGTTTGAGATGTTGTGTCATTTAGACACTTAGACTTATTTTCTTCTGTTTGTATGTTCCCTTTTGAGATTTTATATTTATCATATCGTGCTATTTCCATCTTTAGAATTGTGATTGAGTTGTACCATCTGTGATTGGCCTCCGTTTGGAGAGTATATCATATTGTGGTTAGTTGTGACAATGACCTAGAACAACTTTCTACCGTCGATACTGCAACGTAGGCTGAACGTACCCACTTCTCGTGCCCCTATACTGGGTACGGGTCGTGACAAGTAGACACGGGTACAGAAAGTCATTGCCGGCTGGGGCCTCACCTCAGGGTACAAGGTGGCGCCCATGGAACCTAAGCACATGTTCCTCCACCTTTCCTCTGACTACGATCACATGATCGTATGGAGCAGAGGCACCACCAAAATTGACTCGCACATCATGAAAATTGTCAAATGGATACCGGATTTCATCCCTAAGGTTGACTCTGAGATCGTCTCTGCGTGGGTCACCCTATCGAACCTCCCCCTTGTATGTTTCGCCCCTGCGGCTCTGAGAAGGATCGCCAACTCTTTCGAAACTTTCGTGCCATTACCGACGAGACAAGAAACCTATCCAAAGGGAATTACGCCAAAATCTGTATGGAACTCGATCTATCGAAGGACCAACCCAACCATATCCAAATTCACTAGGCCACACCACTCATATTCAACAGATCACTTACGATAACAATATCATTTACTGCAAACATTATTATATGCGAAGTAACGCCACTGAATACTACTTCCGTGCATACCCAAAACTAAAGAAGAAAGTTACCCGAAAGAATAGTCCGCACCAATTGAGCAGGTCCCTTCAACAGTCGCATCAATCCCCCTCCTTCCCTTTTATCCAATTCATATTTCAAGCCAACCCCGAAAACTCTCAATTGCACCCACAACAATAAACATCCATCGAGAAAGCCATCGTGCCATTCACTTCACCAGCTATCAACCTGACCAACAAATTCGATATCCTAGCACCTCACTTCCCAAACAGATCACAGGATACAGAAACCAACGAAACACACAACTCGGAAGGGAACCTGGAGAATAGAGGTGAGCAGGGAGGGGATGTTGTCCCCCTCACATCGGGGACCCACTTAGTCCAGACAGGCAGAGTCAATCCTAGCCTCCCCATATCAGAACTGCCTAATACTTCCCAGTCTGAAGCCACCATCTGCGCTGAAGCTCTGGCCAACATTGGCCAAGCCCCCGTGACTAGGATGAAATAAGCCATAGAGGCGGGCCTTATCAGTTCGGACAGCTACTTTGGAGCCCTGGCTGAAATAGTTAGAGAGGTCTACCTGCATCCGTCCGAGGACATTGCAGATCTAACCCAGGGCAAAAACTACAAGGAGGCTGACAAGGCCGCTACCTCATCCAAAAAATCTAAGAAAATATGCTCGACAGAGGGAACGGCCATGACCATTCGGTCAATCACGAAACTCACCAAAACCGCCTCCCTGGTAACTTAAATGCTTAAAATTCTCTCATGGAATGTTAGGGGCCTCGCGAATAAACCCAGCTTGAGAAGATTAATCAGTCTTAAGAAAATTCACAATATCGATATTCTCGTGATCATTGAACCCAAAATTCCCCCGAAAAAGCTCAAATCCATCCAGTTGCAGCTTGGCTTCTCATCAGCCGTCGTCGGATGCCATGATATTTTGATCCTTTTTAGGAACGATGTTAAGATTGGCATCATCCACGACTCTAATCAGGCCCTCTCGTATTGGGTGGAACACCCTATTCTTCATTTCTGCTCCCTCTTGTCCGTTGTGTACGGCAGCTTCGGCATTCCGAATGAAGACAGATGTGGAAAGACCTTATGCACACACACCTTAATTACGACAATCTTCCTTGGCTCTGCGTTGGAGACTTTAACGCGATTACCTACAGAGAAGAGAAGTCGGGAGGTCGTCCTCCTCCTCCGCCTGCCATGCACGACTTTACGAGCTTCATTTTGCAAGCCCACCTGTCTTCCATTCAATATACCGGCAACGCATTCACCTGGTGCAACATGCAAGAAGGCACCCGAAGACAGTACTGCCGTCTCGACCGTGCCCTCATCAACCCAAAATGGCAGGATCTGGGGATCATCTCCAATCTCTCGCATCTCAACACTACTGAGTCAGACCACTCCCCTCTCCTTTTAGAGATTAGCAGCAAATAGAATCAGATCAAGAAGAGCTTTCGCTTCTTTGACTTCTGGATCTACCACCCCCAGTTCAATAATATTATCGCCACAGTCGGGAGAAACACGGACACCCTTGAACCACTTGTCCGCGTCGCTAACAATCTTAAAGATACCAAGAAAGCCCTTACCGTATGGAGGAATGAAGCGTTTGGGGACATCTTCCAAGTGGTGCATAAGGCCGAGGATAATATTACCTGTGCAGAAGCTCTCTTCGCCATTGACAGATTCCCAGCCTCCCGCGCCTCCCTGAACATCATTAAAGCGCTGTTGAAATTCTGCCTCAAAGTTGAGACTGAATTTTGGAAACAGAAATCCAGACTGACGTGGGATAGCGATGGAGACAAGAATAATAGCTATTTCTACTCTTGCGTCAAGAGGCACAGACATAAGCTCAACCTCCACAAGATCACTAATAAGAATAGGGACATTATAAAAGATCAACGTGGTATACAATTGGCTACCGCGAGTTTTTATACCCACTTGTTCACCAAAGAGGGCATCACCAACGATGAGGATTTCCTACCGGCAATCCCCCGCTTGATCGATAACAGAGGCAACATCCAGATGGAGCTCCTCCCTTCCGAATATGAAGTGAAAGATGATGTTTGGGCCATTAACGAGCACAGTGCCCCTGGACCCGACAGGTTTATCGGTGTGTTCTTCTGATCGTGCTGGGATATTATCAGGGCAGATATTCATGAGGCGGTCATCGTCTTTTTCTAAGGAGTCAGGTACCCTAGATCAATTTCCTGCTCTAACCTGATTCTTATCCCCAAATAGGAAGACCCAGAACCTTCAAAGACTTCCGCCCTATTAGCTTGTACAACTTCACTAATAAAATCATCTCCAAGATTATTGCCAACCGCATGACTGAGATCCTCCCCAAAATTATTTTCGAAGAACATACTGGATTTGTGCGCGGTCAGAATATCTTCGATAATATTTTGACAGCCCAGGAGATGATCACATGCATGAAATTTCTATATATGGGTGGCAACATTGCTATCATGCTGGACATGGAAAAGGCGTACGACAGGCTGGATTGGTAATTCGTGATTTGGGCCTTCAGGGCCTTCGAGTTTTCGGAATCCTGGACCAACATTGTTTGGAGATCGATCAGTAATTTGTGGTTCTCCATGGTCATTAACGGTCAAGCAGAGGGCTTCTTCAAATCTAGTCGCGGTGTCACACAAGACGACCCTCTATCCTCTACTATTTTTATTATCGCCGCGAAAGCGTTGAGCAGAAACCTGATTAAAATAGGGAACTCTTCGAATTTCCAACATTTCTATACCGCCAGCGGTTGCCCGATCATCACCCACCTGGCGTACGCTGATGATATCCTTATTTTCTCCTCGGAGGATGTCGGGTCAGTGGAGGTGGGTAATAAAATATTTTAGAGATACACCAAATGTTCCGGTCAGCGTGTCAATCCCAACAAGAGCATCATCTACGTTCACCACAAGACCAACAGAGCCAACTCTTCTATGCTCACCAATATCACTTCCTTCTCTATTGCGTACCCACCTTTCTACTACCTAGGATGCCCGTTGGTGTACGGAATAGCCAATGCGGGCATCTTTGATGGGATGCTGGGTACGATTAGGAACAAACTCGAGGGATGGCACAATGCCACTTTATCTCCTGACGAGAAGATGATTCTGATCCAACATGTGCTCTCTTCTAACCCTATTTATACCCTAGCCGTTTGCTCACCCTAAGTAGGTGCTCACATCCCTTGAAAATCTTTTTTCCAACTTTTTTTGGGGTCATTACGAAGGTAAAGACAAGCATCATTGGGCGAGTTGGGGCACCATGGATAGATCTACAGGTGAAGGAGGACTTCGGTTTTGCAGGCTGTCGCATGTTGTTGACGCCTTTTCTATAAATCTGTGGTGGAAGCTTCACGTGAGCTGGAACCTTTGGACGCGGTTCATGAAGGCCAAATACTTCAAGCACACCCATCCGTCCGAAGCTAATTTCAACTACAGACCTCCACGTCTTGGCGGCGCATCCTTAAGGGACGAAACCTCGCTGAACCTCTGATCCGTCTTAAGCTGGGATCGGGCGAATCATCTTTATTCTTCGAATGTTGGTCTGATAACGATCTTCTTCCCCAGTTACCGCCAGCTCCTTTCTACTGCTCCATTAGTGATATATGGGATCCTTTGGACGACTGGAACTAGAATATGATTTGCGAATGGAGTGGAGAGGAGACCGTTGCTTTGCTACTCGTCGCAGGACTTAAGATTAGTACGGAACCTGACCCTTATAGTGGTCGATGACAACCAATATATCCTTCTCGGTTGCTTTGGCCAGAAGCGTAGCTAGGGGCGTTGGAGTGCCTTCTCCTGGCATTGGGGCATACTGGCAATCTTGTATCCATAAAAATGGTTCTTTATGATGTGAAGAGCATTTCGCAAGAAGCTCCCCACCGACGACGCTCTCTATACCATAAGATTCAGTTTAGCTTCGGCGTGTCATTGCTGCGAAGCGAGACAGTCCGAAACGATGGACCATTCTGTACTCTGGAGACTTACCCGCGAGGTTATGGAATGCTATTTCTCAACATTGCAGATAGGACCTTCACGGTAGGAGTTTTAACGATCTTCTGACCACCTGGAGTTTCGCCTCTCACAGTCACCAGATTGTCGCAGCCACCATCACGTGGGTCATTTGGAAAAACCGTAACAAATTCAGATACGAGGGACACCAATATTCGTCCAACCAACTTATTAGAGAATTTCTTCGACAGACTCACAAAGTCAGCAGACACTGCAAGCACGGCCTTGATGACTTCTGGTAGTCCTTGCTTTTATGACGATTGCAAGTGAATTGTTGAACGCTTTCTTTTTGGTCTTTTTTTGTCTTTCGCTTTACACTTACTTGTAAAGGCTTCGGCATTTTGTGCCTTGATATGAATAAAGTGGGGGTTTTTAAAAAAGGAAAAAAAATATATATTCCTATATATATATATATTAAAAAGAGAGATTTTATTGATGTATAAGGCGCAAAATGCCGTAGACTATACATGTAAATGCGCCACGTGTGAAAACGACAAGAAAAGAAAAAGCATCAAACACAAAATGGTTCCCCAAAAACGTCTTCTAGACCGAGCATCGGAATTAGACGCCGGAAGCCAGAGCCTTCCAAAAGTTAGGCGGGGAGTGATTGCAACGCCATGCAGCCTTACGCACCTGTCTGATGGCCTCCCTGATCAGTTGGTCGGGGTTATATTTGCATTCTTCATATCTCCATTTGTTCTAATTTTTCCACAGGACCCAAATGCCAGCGGCCGCAACGATCTGATGCCCGTGAGATCTGCTCCAGTAGACCAGGAGATCGTTGAGGCCGCCTGGCCGATGATCCTGCCGGTATTTGGCTGATAGATTTTTCCACAAGAGAGTCGCGAGGTCGCCAGAGAGAAAGATGTGCTCTGCAGTTTCAGTTTGATGAAATGAGCAGCAGTGGCACCGCGAAGCCAGGCTGAAGCTGAAGGAGGTTATGATGTCGTCGGTAGGGAGTTTTTGCCTATGGGCTCTCCAAATCAAGATGGACCATTTGATGGGGATGCACGCCTTCCAGAAAGGAGCAGTATGAGGGGCCGGAACACCAATGCCCCTCGCCACAATCCTGGCCGATGCTAAGGAGAACTTCCCGTCCAGGTTGGGCTGCCATCGCAAAGTGTCCGGGGAATCGATAATCTGCAGGTCCGCGGCAGCTATGCTGGTGACCACCTCCGCGTCCAGCCGCACTCTGACACTGTCCCATCTCCATCCACCACACAGTCCCATCTCGCAGGTCATATATATATATATATATATATATATATATATATATATATATATATATATATATGATGAATGAACCCTAGAAGGGTATTTTGTAACCAATAGTTATATATTATTTTTCAATCTATTTCTATTTCAATTTGGTTTAGCAACCTAAAATACTACTACGACATTTTCTCTAATAAATAATGTTTTGCCAAAATTAGGGGTTTTAAAGCCCTAAAATGAATTATCTGGTTTTCAAATATTTACCTAAAAATATTGTGACTCATAAAATATAGTTTCTAGATATTATAAATAATTTTCAAGAAATAGTTATATGTATTTAGTGATGTTTCCCTTAAATCATAAATTGCGACTATTATAGTCGTTTCCTATTCACGATTGGATTATCGTGCCAAGTCCTGATTCTGGACTTTTATATATCAAACTAGGTTATTTGGACTATTCTGGACTTATTGGAACTTGCCCGTGTTATTAGTTGGGACCATCTTGTGGAGCATAGCATCGGTACCTATTCCGTGTTGATACGTTCGTGTCGTGCGCGTCGACTCTAACTAAATTGAGGCAAGTACATTCTCTGACAATTTTTCGTTTATGGTATTTTCTATGTTTCGTGTATTTAGTGTAGATATCCTTGATTTCTTGACACGGTGGTCAAACGGATTGGTATTTGTTTGGATCCCGTCGTGAGATGTTATTCCTGTCTTGGTATACCTTGTGCAAGTCTTGTCCCGGATCTTGGGCATTGTATAGACACAATTTCTGTGAAGGCTCGCGACCTTATTAGAGAATCCCGTGTCATAATGCATCATGGTTGGATCCACTAAATCAGTTGGAGGCGGGGAGTAGTAGTGCAGATATGTGGTCAATACCCTCCTTGTGCATGTGTAGTTCCTTGTGAGTTTTAATCATACACCTCACGTATGATTAACCAGGCCATTAGACCTTGTGTAAGTTCCTTAGCCGGCCATATGTCAAAACTAGTCACTCACATAGTTAGTGTAAATTCTTGACTCTTGTACATGATATATCCGACTTTACTCTTTCTTGCTCTTGTTTACAGTTTTACCATGCCATACTACTTTTATGTACATTTTACTTATTCGCGTATATTCTCTCTATTTACTGTTATATAGTCTATATCATTTACTGGGAACTGTTATTATTGGTGTGCTCGTTCCAATCCTGACTAAATAACTATTTTTTAGGTAATGTTATGCCCCACACATTAGACTTCATGATGACAGATCCCGACGTTCATCTGATCGTGAGTTGACCCTTTCAGAGCTCTCGGCCATTATTCCTTATTTAGATTTATGTTTCGTTATCAGATTTGTCTCCGATACATTCTTGATATGTATGATCATTGTAGACTATTGTTGTTTCAGTGTCATTTGATATCTTTCCTATTTCATATCTTCCATAGCTGTATGTGATTTGAGTACAGGTTATTATTGTAGATCAAATTTGTTGTAGATATATATTGGGTAATTGACAGCGTTCTACTGCCGATACTACGGCGTAGGCTGGACGTGGCCCACGAACTCATGCCCAAATATCCGAGTATGGGTCGTGACATATCAACTCCCTGAAAAATAGATTAACAATATGCTCTTTATAGCCTATGAAATGCCATCTAGCATTCACGAATATGCCTACCCACCTTACGACTATCTATTGAGTAAATGTGGAAGTTAATGCTAGGAGATGTTCGTTGAATCATTTTATTTATAATGAGAACCTTGGGCCCCTTCCTAGTTAGTCTTCCCCATGTGATGATCACTTCTAGTTGAAAAACTGTAACTAGTCTCTAAAATCCTACTATATGTTCCCTCCAGTTCCTCCAAAACATATCTATCTAACATAGATAAGAGTATAAGGATTGTAATCCATTGATCCTAAAGTCTCTTGCTAGAGTTAAGTTGCCTATGGGAATCATATATTACCAATCCGAGCTACTCGATCTTCATAATAGAGGGACATATCCACTCCTTTCTTAATAGTCATTCCCTTTTATAATACTCTATCAACTACGTTCTATCCAATAATAGAATAGTTGGTTCACCAAGCACGAGCGTTCGTCCTTCCGAAAGAGAGAATGACGAGAATCTAAAACAAGAAGGTCAAGAAAGTTGATCGACTTCAATTTCGAGTTCCAAAGGCGATAGATAAATTCAAAAGAATTTTCACAGCAGTTATGGATTGAGATCCTATTACATTATCCTATCGCAGGTCCGTTTAGTATAGTAACATAACTGAAATGGCTAACTCGACCTGCATAGGCCACCACAAAAATATGTAACGCCCTAGTCCCAAATACGTAGGACTAGGATACGTATACAAGGCAGCTATGTATCAAGCGGACTCCAGTCCGTATCGAATACGTATAAGTTGTCTTGGTGTTCTAATTCTATCCATCAATCAACTGTAAATATATCTATCTCAAACCACATAATAAGTAAATCAGGAATGAATAATATATATTATGGTCTGCAGCTCAATAACATACATGTTCGATTAGACCCGAAGGATGACATGGGTCTATAAAACTTAGCTTAGAGCAGAGTATAAATAATGGATACAATATGAAAGCATGATAAAATACCTGAGTCAGATTTAGCAATAGCTCCATGATCAGCGGACTATCTCTGCATGACCAACTACCAGGAGAGATCCCCAGATCCTCAGGGGACATAGCAAGGTACATATAATATGCCAATATACAAAAAAGAAAATATGATCTAAGGTTATCTACTATATTCGGTCTACGTGATATGCATGTGAGAACGTGTACTAGAATATCAGTCCTCGCCACTCAGGCTCACAAGCTCCTCAACTGGCTATTGTCCCCAGTACCGTATTATGGGAACAAGGACAATCAATAAAACAATTGCCAGAACTATGCTACTGAGATAAAGGCACATAATAATAACATGCCACAATACAATTAGTCTGATATCATAGTCAAGTTCTCCCTACCCCATGTCTAGTATCTAGCAAGTCAAGTCCATGCAATCGTATCTATAACAAGAACAATGAACAATCTAGTAAACTACTATGAAGTTACCATGAATACTCATGCAAAACCTTGCATCATGAACGTGTCGGTGTCCTGGAGTCAATCGTGTCAATGAACACGACCTAATGCATGCAATGCCTAATATCGATATAAAATGGCAATAATTAGACATCGACACCCGAATCCAATCCAGACACGAAATATCGACTAAAACCTATGTCATAATAAACTAAAATAGAAAAATTGTAAAGAAAAGAAATAATCTCTAGCGGTGGAAAGGTACACTTGCCTGTAGGTAGTATGTAAAAGCGACAATATCCCCCAAATAACTCGTTAAATCAAACAGCCACAAAACCTGAAGTCCCATAAACGTCTTCGGATGCTGAAACAAATATTGCCAACATTTTTGGTATAAGAAAATATCTAAAATTGACTACCCATAAGTCCAATTCTGGACACAAGAGCAAAACAATAATTTTGGTCAAAAATAGTGTACGCTGTTAGACCCGGTTTGCACCCAAAAATGTGCCAAGATAAAGGTTGTCCAAATTTAAAAAATTATATGTCAATCTTGGCCAAAACGATGCAACAAGTCCAATTGTGGTGTCAGATTTGGAATCCAATAACCCTGATTAAAAATCAAAATTTTACATGTTGAAAATTATGATTTCGAACGACCAACTTTGGTGTCGATTTCAACCAACCAAACAATATCCTATTGAACTGAAATTTTTATGACATCAAGGTGGTTATACCTTCTATGTAGCGGAGTGCATGGTTCATCAAACAGAGCTTTGATGAGATTGAAACAAATTTGCAAAATTGGCTCCACGAAACTGTAAAAAATAAATATATTTTAAACGCCCAACTTGGTGGCTGGTTTTGATCTATCAAACGATAAAATTAATGGTTGAAATTTGAGGAGGGTGAAGAGGTACATACAAAGATGGAGGTGGAAGAATTGGATCAAAGATCCAATGGTCAGATTATCCAAAAAATATGTACAAAGTTGCTATGACGAAATGAATTTCTGAGTTCAAATCTTCGCGTGTCGCGTCGAAATTTCGTACAAAAGGCACAAATTGCCCGCGTCGATCGTCGAAGATGTCGATGTCCTATCTGGAGATGTTCGCGGATGACACCGAAATGCCATGTGGCCGGGGGAGGTGACGTGGTGGTGGTTGGCTGCTGCCATCGCGGCCGCTGCTACTGCTTAGACCCGCAGCCGCTGCTGCGTATTTGCCATTAAAATTGTATTATTGCAAATTTTAATACAAACAGAACAGTGTTACAATATAGGACTTAGACGTAGTCCTAGGAGTACACTTTTGTTTATCTAGGTCCCTTGTGCCGATGGAGTGAGTGGTAATGCGTTGACTCCGTTGACGAGCTGACGACGGTTATCGGTTCTCTGAAGGTTTGGATTGCTCTGGGTACTGGAGCTTGCTGAGAGGAGGAAGACGTTGAGTGTCTGTATCTGCCTCTCTGGTGGTGTGAAGTCTCTGTCTGTTCCTTGTATATTCTGTGCGTGGGTGAGAAGGAAATGATCCCTCTATTTATAGTTTTGCAAGCTGGCTGCTCATGCGCGCATGTAGGATGTGCCGGTGCGTGGGGACGCCACGTGGTGATTACTGATGGAGGTGCATGGACGATGCGCCCTAATCGAAGGGTAGAATTCTTCATGTTGCTGTTGTGAGCCGGCACGTAGCAAAGAAGAAGATTTTTCTGTTGCTGAGATCTTGGGTGAATCGAGTCAAAGGACACGTGTCATTGACTCATGGCTCGGATATCTCGGATTTGATGTAGGGGGTAATCTGGTAGGATGTGCCTAGGATAGGGCGCATGAGGAGACTCTGGCTCGTAACCTTTAGGAGTCACGAACCATTCTGGGTGCATGGCTTTTGAGGCGCATGCAGATTTGGGCGCATGGCTGTGGAGGTGCATGCGAATGGTTGGGTGGCTACGTGGCAGTAGCCATCGGAGTAAAGTAATGATGATGCTGATGTTGGCAACGCTTCGTCTTCTAAAAAAAGCTGTCAACTGTTCAGACTTTGGGAGGTGTGCTGCCTACTCTGTCAGTTCAGCCTTTAATGTTGGTGACATTCGATGGACAGCTGAGTGGGCGCGTTGATTGACGTTCCACTAGACATATGGGGACACACGGGGGCGCATCCCCTATGAAGCGCTTGGTCTGTGATGCGCTTGACGCTGAGGGGCGCGTCTGTATGATGCCTTTGATATCGAAGGGTGCGTCGGGGTGATGCGCTATCTGGCCGACGCATCTGATACGTCTTTAATGATGCAGCTGTTATATTCTTCGAGTGCTTTAAATAGCCGTTTGGCAGAATTCGAGGCGTCCGGTTCATCCATTTAATGCAAATTTATTGCACGGAATTTGGAGAGCCATCCACTTGGCGCGTGGGTTTGATTTGCCCGACCTATAAATAGTGGCATGGAGAGAGGGTTTCTTCTCGTTCTCTCACGTACTTCCAACATAAACTTGTTTACTCGGATGCATTCTGTTGACGAAATGCTCCCAATGGTGAAGATGCGACGCCATGTCCTCGTTGATGCACTTGAAGGTGACTGTTACATCCAAAAGACGGAGTCGAGGACTTCCGAGGCAGGCGGAAGGTGCCTGTTGCATCCAAAGATAGGGATGCTCGGGCCTCGTTTCCGTTATTCCGAAAGAGCCGTAGATCGGAATGGCGGTGCTAGGCTCTTTCTTCCTTCAAAGTGGGCGTTGCCCATTCTGGTTGTGTTGAAAGCTGCTCCTTTAGCCGCGATTTCGATCACGGTCTTCCTTCGCCTTTGGAGGCTCTTTCGAAGCCTCCCCTGGCTACAGATTTGCGGTGCTCTTCTCTTCCTTGGTTCCAGCCAGAGGGTTAAATGCTTCATTAGTCGAAGCACTTATCAGGTGAGCCTGGCTGGAAGAGCGGCACATAACTGGGCTGCTGAAGGGATGAACATAACTGGGGATGCACATAACTGAGCTGCTGAAAGGATGCGCCCTGCTGGATGTGCATGGCGGGATGCGCCTGGTTGAAGGCGTATGGTAGTTGCTGCGCCTGACTGAAGGCGTATGGTGGTTGCTGCGCCTGACTGAAGGCGCATGGTGGTTGCTGGTTGTACACTTAGGGTCTTTTCCTTGTAGAAATTCTCCTTTGTACCACATTTTCTAGACATATAATAGACTTTTATATGTAATAAAAAGTCCTCTTTCAAATGTCCATATTTGTTGGTTTTGCTGTGCGCATGTAGTGTCTGGCGCATAGGATTTCTGGCTCTGAAATTCCATGCTTCTACAAGACCCCCTTCAAAATTTTTAAAACTTTTAGATAAGTTTTGGAATACTTTGAATAAGAAGCATGGTGGTCAAGGCGCATGACTGTTGGAGCGTATGACTGTTCGGGCGCATGCTCCTCTCAGTAAATGCAAGTGATAACGTCTCGGTAACCGAAAAGATTAATGATGATCTTTTGGTCTTATTTGTTGTTATCTTTTCACAGGACCCGAGGCGACCGCTGAGGTCACCTTTTATCGGTTCACGCGTGCGACCGTGCCTATAAATAGGCATGAGATGGAGAGAAAGAGAGTTCTTCTTTCCTCTGCCTTTGCTTTTTTAGAGTTTCTTCTTCAAAACCCTAATTTTCTTCTTCAAGAGAATGGCTCCCAAGACTCCTCGCGGCGGTGCTAAGGGAAAGGAGCCGGCAGAGATCGCCGACGAGGATGCTCCTGTCACCATTGTGACTCCGGCCGACGTTTGCCCCGTGGTGACGGGTGGGTGTCGACTTTTGCTATCTTCTTTATTCAGACAAGCTTTGGGTCATACTGTACCCTAACTCTCTGCTGCCGACGTGTATGGGCTTCTGTCCTTGATACGCTGAGGTTTTATCCTGTCGACGTGCATAGGCTCAGGCCTTTATTATGCACCGAGGTTCAACTGCTGACGCGCATGGGTTTTGTACCCTGATGATGCGCCGAAGCTTTCTGCTGACGCGCATGGGCTTACGCCCTGATGATGCGCCGAAGCTCAAATGCTGATGCGCATGGGTTCATACCCTGATGATGCGCTGAAGCCGAAGCGTATGGGTTTACGCCCTGATGATGCGCTGAAGCTTCCCTGCTGAAGCGCATGGGTTTATACCCTGACGATGCGCCAGGCTGTTTGACATATTGTCTTTTTGCCTGACTTTTATTTTGGTTGTGCCAGTGTCGATGACTATCCCTTTGTTGAATGAGGTCCTCCTGGACGCTTCTCTTTGTCAAATGGGAGTTGATTTTGATGAGGCGGTGATCAACCCTGTGAAGGATGCTATCCTACAGAACTAACCTCGTGAGAGAGTGCTGCAAATCCAGAACCAGTTGCCAATTTTCCTTCAGAGTATGATGGAGAGCAGAAGACTGAAATCTGCTGAATCTGAGGATGTCACTTTCTTAAAACTTGCCTTTCTGTTTGGTGACCGACTGGTCTCTTCTGAAGCGAAGATACTAAGGATCAGAGAAGACTGGTTCCTTTCTGCAAAAGGCATGGTTTTGTACATACGGCAACTTGACCGCCAGTTACCGCTGACGGCCTTTTACCGTTTGGCTTCGAAGAGAAGGATGCGCTGGGACCTTACTCCTTCTCAAGGAGGGGCTTTGGGAGGTGCCCTTTCGATCGATGCTACCTCGAACCAGAGGGATACCTTGGCCGCTTCACGAGCCGGTTCTTCGTTTAGTTGCCGAGCTTTGCGTCCCGGGAGCCTTTACAGTGAAGTCCCGAGCGACACGTTTGCCTTCAGTGCTCCGACTTTTGCAAATCGGATGCTGACATCGAAGGTCACATATCCGAGAGGTAAGTTTAGAGTTGAAGGTTGGTGTCACCATATCCCGAGGTGGGACGAGTTGACCATTTGGGTGATTTCGAAGTTCAAAGCCGAGCTTAAGGAGATTGGGCTGACGGCCGCTATCCGTGCCACACAGGCTGGCGTGGATCTCAATAAGCCTATGTTCCTCGCACTCTTGGAGTTGTTCAATACCCAGATTGGCACCTTTTATACTCCGGTGGCGGAGTTGGGGTTGGCTCTCCATGAGATGTACGAATTGTCCAAGCTTCCCTAGGGCTCGGAACCGTACGAGGAATATTTCCCGTCGAATGAAGAGATCCAGGTTCTGGAAAATAAGGACCCGGAGATGATGGCAATTTTTAAAGAAGTGGCAAGCCATCATTATCTGATGCACCGGAAAGACAAGGATAAGACCCAGCCTCATGTGACTGCTTGGAGGGATTATGTTTTCAAACAGGATTTGACGGACTCCTCGAGGATCCGGTTTACGACTCCGTAAGGGCTGAAACATGTGAAAGTGACTTCTGAGATAAGCCGGCTGGACGAGAGAGCTCCAGGTTCGAATGAGAGTGGCGAGAACGTGTATAGCTGCTTCTGGCACTCTGTGCACCGGATGTCGTCTAAGGCGGTACTGACGGCGTATTTGATGATATGGCTCCGGGATTGTGTGTTTGCGGGCGGATCTGGTACAGTGGAGAGGATGCATCGGAACCTTATTTTGTCCGCCGTAAAATTGGTCTTTGGACGACCTTTAGCCCTCCTCCCTGCGATGGTGTGTAACCTGTTGCGGGGTTTGAGGATCTTTACTGATGATGTCATCCTCGGGAAAGGTAAAAATGACAACTTTCCCCGGGCCGAGCTACCGTTCCATTATCTTATGGGATGGTTGATTTTGCATCGTCCGAACGTGATGAGTCCCGGTCCTGAAGAGGATCATGTTGAAGGAGATACCTTTATCCGCCGCTTCTACAAGAGGAAGTGGTTACACACGGGCGTCCCCGTTTGTAGGAGGGTTTTGTCCTACCTTCAGAGGTGGGAGATTGTCAAGGTTAGCCCCATCTTTAAAGACTTCGAGGCTGACCAAGATTTGGACGACTCTGGTGAGGATGCGATTACTCTGCCGAAATGGGATTTTCGTTGGTTGCAAAGTATTTGGTCTTCTCACTTGGTCTACCGCAACCAAAATAGATGTTATCTGGAGCCATATCTGCCCAGCCGGTTTGCTCGCCAGTTTGGCTATACCCAGCTAATGTTGCGGAATCCCAGTAGCAGTCTGGGGTTTATCGAGAGTTTGCTGGATGGGGCCCGGGGCTGGCAATATTATAATACCGGGTGTACTGGTGTTCGTTTTACTTCGCCAGTTCGTAACCCTCGGCCACAAATCCTGTATTCGGCCGCCAAGCTGTATTGCACCATAAATACTGCGTCTCCTGGTTATGATAGGGAGACTAGTTTTATTGTTGGAACTCAGCTGGAGGCCACGGCGAATATGTTGATAGCGGCCCGGTCATATCGTCCGCCAGAATTGGCGGGATATAGGGCTGCTGCTGCAGCCTCGGTGAGGGATCCCTCTGTTGGGAAGAGACGGGCCGACGCAGAAGCTGGTTCTTCTGTACCAAAACGGTCGAAAAAGATGTCAACTCCAAAGGCAGGAGTGCCACCTGTAACGCTAGCGGAATCAGTTCCCGTTGAGGTAGGGAGTCCTTCGTAACTTTGGCTCATCTTGTCATTTTGGTGACTTGTGCTTTTCTTCTTGCAGGGATCGTCGAAGAAGAAGACCCGTGTTTCAAAACCGGGTGTCAGTAAACCGAAGGAAGTGGCAAGCTCATCTAACGAGCGTATTCCTCCGATGTTAATGTCTCAAGTGGAGGAGAGTCCTGAAGATGTTCCTGCGGAGGTTTTAGTATCTCCAGACTTTGTTGAAAGAGATGCGGAGGTTGCAACAACTTTCGGGATGGTGCCAGTCGCCGTGGGGGCCTTGGACGTTGAGGGCCCAGCGGACACGGGGCTTCCTGGTGATGAAGTGGAGTGGAGTTCGTCGTCTTCGGATGACGTCGCTCCAGAGTTGCAAGAGCCTATTGCGGGAGAAACAGAGGTGGTTGGAACAGAAGAGAGGGTTAATTCCCCTCCTTGTCTTAATGAAGGGGGGTCGGCTGCAGCATTGCCGAGTCCTACCCCAGCCTCAGTCACGGAGGTTGAGGTGGCTACCGATCAGGAGGTAGCGACAGATCCTGTCCCTGTAGAGGGATTTGGTGAAGAGATTCGTCTGCCGTCCCCGACTCCTGAGGCGGGTCAGGAGACAAGTGTTGATCTCCCCACTCTGCCAGGGGAGGTATTGGCTACTGATAGGACGTTGGGGGCTGAAGAGGTGGCCACTGACATTGGTGGTTCTTCCGTGCTTGGGAAGGACAAGGGTGTGAAACCCTCTGTGGCTCCTTCCACTTGGGGTACCATCTCGACGCCTGTCCCGACTTCTTCTGTTCCTTTGGCTCCTCAGGCTGGCATTCCAGCCCCTGTTGATGAAGTGCCTAACGATGTCTAGGTTCCAGCCTCGCAGGTTGAGGTCGGCGGATCTTCCTCCGGTCCGCCAACTACAGCAGCTCCTCCGACTCCTGCTATGACGCTACAGGTACTGGCGGATGCAGATGAATATGTGAAATTCATCGTTGAGGGGGTATATAAAATGTTGCAGAGGGGTATATCTGCGGTGATGAACGCCATTGGGAGCTTTGCAACGGCAAGAACTCTGGCGATGCCTTATATCGACCTGATCCGTCTTCACCAAGGCCATGATCATATGGCCGAGATCCTGGAGGCTTCGGTGGTTGAGCTGGACCAGCGGCTCTCGAAATTTTAGCACATTCAGCGAAATGACCTCTCCGTCTTGATAGATGCGGAGAAAGAAAAGCTGATCGCCGAGATTGAGTCTTCTTACCAGGCCACCGTGAGTGTCTGGGAGCACGAGGTGGTTGAGACTGAAGCTGCAGTGGAGCAGTTGTCTCAGTCTATGCAGGAGACGGTAAAGGCGCGAGCTGCGTTGGATGCTAATATCGCAGATATTGATGCCCAGATCCGCCGTCTTGAGGATCAGCGAGCCCGACTTTTGTTAGATGCCGAACGTGCCCAGGCTGAACACGTGGCACTCAAGAAGGAAGAAGCAACCTTCACCCACCGAGCTCTTGCCCTAGCTCAGCAGCGGCAGCACCTGGATAAGAAGCATGAGAAGGACACCTCTCTTGAGGCCATAGAGGCGATGCGCCAAGAAGCTGAACGCCGGGTCTTGGCGACTGTGGAGACTCGGGTGGAAGACTTGAGACGTCGTATTGAAGAGCTTTCGGCCAACCCAGGGGATGCTTAGGGGTTGCAGTCTCTTATTTTTGTGTTTTTTTTGCAACTCTTGCTGGGGATATTGTAATCCTTTACTCTCTTTTTAGAAATAAAGAAGTACACCCTTTTCTGTGATGTGTTCATTTTTGCTTGTCATGAACTTGATGATTTGTGTGGACCTATTATCTTTTGTGCACCTTGATTTTTAGGTACAGATAATAAGTTTGAAAGAACCACCATGTTTGCTCAAAGGTAATGTGGACGTGGCAAATAAGGGGTTCAGACGATAGAATCTTCCTATTCAGAGGTGTTATGGACGTGGTAGGAATGACTCTGGGGGATACGCGGAACTACACAAAGGTAATGTGGACGTGGAAGTTCTGCGATCAATGTACGACAACACGGGGGTTGTCTGTACGGGATGTTTACTCAGATGTAATGTGGACGTGGTAAACATGCGGGATAGCGTAGCCTTATGGAATGTAAGGTTCCGCTTTGTAGGGCGCAGGGGAACAACTCAGAGGTGATATGGACGTGGTTGTTCTTCTACTGGAGGATGCCACGGAACAGCTGGGTTCCGGAAGCGCATGAGTTTGTGGAAAGGGATTGTACGTGAGCCTTGATGATTAGGTTCATAAATCCCCTTATGGAAGCACAAGTCTGAAAGATGTCAAGAGTAGTACTTCTTCAGGAACTTGCCATTGATGGGCATCATAAACAAGTCCCCATTGGATTTAGCGAGGCGGTAAGCGCCGTTTGAGTATACCGTCTCTATGATGAAAGGTCCTTCCCACTTGGGCTCGAACTTTCCTGGTGTCTTGTGGGTTAACACCATCGGCCTCCTGACTGCCAGAACCAGGTCGCCAACTTGGAAAGTCCTCTGTTTGACCTTCTTGTTGAAAGCCTGTGATATACGGGCTTGGTAGAGTTCGATGCGTTGTTGAGCCAGGAGACGCTTCTCATCAAGTGCCTCCAATTTCCGCAGACGACGACGTTGATTGTCCTCTTCTATGAGTTTGTTTGTGATTACTACACGGAGTGAGGGTATCTGGATCTCGAGAGACAGTACCGCTTCACTCCCGTAGACCAAGGAGAATGGTGTGTTACCTGTTGGGGTCCGTACCGTTGTGCGATGGGCCGAAAGGCATTCGCCAAGCTTTTCGTCCCAGTCGCGTTTATTGGATGACACGACCTTTTTGAGTAGCCTGACGATTGTCTTATTGAATGCCTCGGCCAATCCATTTGCTGCCGGATTGTAGGCGGTTGAGGCCACGTTTTGGATACGATTCTTGTCACAGAACCTGCTGAAAATGTGGCTGATGAACTGAGGACCATTGTCATGGATGATCCGCCGGGGTACTCCGACACGGTAGATGACATGGTGTTTGATGAAGCTGATTACCCTGGAGCTCTTCACTTCTGCCAGTAGGACAGCTTCTGCCCATTTAGAGAAGTAATCAGTAATGGCCAGGATGAAGCAGTCCTCGATGAAGGAGGGGTGATTGGCCCTACAATGTCCATGCCCCAGGCTTCAAAGGGCCAGGAGGCGACTGTAGGATGTAGAGGTTCTGACGGTGTGTGAATGAAGTATGCGTGAAGCTGGCACGCATGGCATTTCTTAGCGTAGTCGACGGCGTCAGCGGCCATGGTTGGCCAGTAGTAGCCCATGCACCGTAGTCGGTCCTGCAGCTTAGGCCCAGGTTGATGAGCCCCGCAAGTTCCGTCATGAGCTTCTCGAAGGGCTTCGGCTGCTTCTTCATTGGACAGGCATCGAAGGAGGAGCCCATCGTAGGAGCGTCGGTACAGCATTTTAGTGGCTGTATCATAATAGAATCGAAGGGAACGTCTCCTGACTGAGACGGCTTCCTTCGGGTCTTCTGGGAGAATTCCGTAGACAGCGAAGTCGATGATCGGGAACCTCCAGTCTCGGACATTAACACCAGTATTTGTCGGTATGGCGTGGGCCATGTATGAGCATAGGTTGTTTTTAGGACAGACCAAGTCTCTTCCGACTACCGTGACATAGTGTTGAGTCCCGAGGAGTGCTGCCAATAAGGCCGCGAGGCCAGCCAAAGCATCGGCCTCCAAGTTTTGTAGACGTGGTACATGTTCGATGAAGAACCCAGTGAAGGTTAAAATGATGTTCAATGCAACTTCATGGTAAGGGATCAGATCTTCATGACGAACTTCATATTGTCCTCTGATTTGGTTTACGACGAGTTTGGAATCGCCGTAGGCCTCCAGATAATCTACCCCCAGCTGTTGTGCCAGCTGGAGTCCCATAATTAGCACATTGTACTCGGCAACATTGTTGGAGCAAGGCTTCGAGAGGGAGTCCCATAACCAGCTGATCGGGGGAGACTAAGACTGCCCCCACTCCTGCGATGATTTAGCTTTTGGGGCCTGTTCTTGAAGCGCCATCGAAAAACATCGGCCAGACGGAGTTTTCTTTGGTGACGTTGGATTCTTGGACCTCATCCGGGATGTCTTCATAGAGTCTTGAAGATTCTGGGATGGGGTGTGCAGATAAAAAGTCGGCGAGGGCCTGACCCTTAACAGCTTTTTGTGGCACAAACACCATGTTATACGGTATTAGCAGGATTGCCCATATAGCTAGCCGGGAGTTCAATGATCCTGGCTTCGTCATGAGGACTCTGAGTGGATTGACCCGGGAGATGACATGTATTGTCTGGCCCGAGACATAATGACGAGTCTTCTGGATGGCGAACACCAAAGCCAAGCACTCCTTCTCTACGGGGTTGTACCGGTGTTCGGCCCCGATGAGCGTTCGACTAAGGTAGTAGATTGCTTGTTCATAGCCTGTATCGCTGTTTTGAGCTAGCAGAGCACCGAGGGAATGATCTATGGCACGGACATAAAGGAGAAATGGTTTGCCGGCGACGGGTGCCACCAGGACTGGTGGGCTCGTCAAGTAGGTTTTGATGTCGTCGAAAGCCTTTTGGCATTCCTCTGTCCAGACGTAAGAGACCCCCTTTCTCATGAGCTGAGTAAAGGGTTGACATTTGCCGGAAAGATTTGCTATGAACCTCCGGATGTATGCCAGACGTCCCTGTAGGCCCTGAAGTTCTCGAAGGTTCTTCGGAGGGTCCATGTTGAGGATGGCTTTAGTCTTCTCTGGGTTAACATGAATGTCTTTTGCCGTGATAACGAAGCCCAAGAACTTTCTGCTAGAAACCCCTAGGAAGGATTTAGCGGGGTTCATCTTGAGTTGGTGCGCCCGCATGAGATCGAAGACTGTTTTGAGATCTTGCAGGTGATCTCTTTTGAGACGGCTCTTGACAGCGATGTCGTCAACATAGCATTTGACTGTCTTGCGAAGGTGTTGACGGAAAATGGTGCTCATAGCTCGTTGGTATGTCGCACCGGCGTTCTTCAAGCCGAAGGGCATCACTGTGTAGCAGAAAACACCCTTCGGAGTCCTGAATGACGTGTGTTTTGCGTCATCGGGGAACATCTTGATTTAATTGTAGCCTGAATATCCGTCCATGAAAGACATGCGTTCAAAGCCACATGTGTTGTCGATCATCACATCTGTGATTGGAAGCGGGAATTCGTCCTTCGGACAAGCCGAGTTGAGATCCCTGAAGTCGATACAGACTCGTATCTTCCTATTCTTCTTGGCGACTGTAGGAGCGTAAAAAGTGCTTCAAAGAAAGAGTCATCTCATTCATAAGTGGCCCGCTTTATGCCTAACAGAGCGGGTAATTTTTTTACGCCCAAGACAAGGCTAATTGTATTACGCCTAAGCAGATTGACCTTTTTACGCTTGGGTATACACCGGTGATTTTACGCCAAGGACTGAGCAGCCTCTTTCACACTGGACAAAAGCTATCAAATCTCGCATTTAATGCAGACTTTGACATGAAGATATCAATGATGGCATTTACCACAGGATTCAATAGAATTTGTCTCATACAAAGACCATTGTTGTCGTTTATAGAGATCGAGCTACTTTACGCTCACTGAATGGTTTCTTTTACGCACAGGATTTTACATGAGTCCTTACGCTCATAAGAAACAATGTGTGCGTGAAGTCTATTTGAGCCATTTTACGCTCAAGGTTATTCGATAACCACTTTACGCTGGAAACCTATGACAGAGCTAGTTTACGCTAATCTTTTTACGCCCGATTCGTTCTGGCCAGTTTGGAATGTGGTGTGCCTACGTGGTCTTCATGCCACCTATTTCGAAGAACGTGTGTACATGTATCCTATTCTTACTGAAATGATGGGACACGTGTCAGCACATACAGAGGGTGATTCTGATCGTGGAGGGCAGTTGTTAGCATAAAGACAGATGTTGATGCTCTTTTACGCAGGAAAGCCCCAGTCTATAAATAGACTCATTTTTCTCATACACACGGACAGACAGGGAGAGACAGGAGAGAATACAGAGATCAGAGCTTCGAGATTTTGATTCTCTAGAGCATCCTTCTTCAACTTTTCTTCCAGAACAAAGTGAAGCAAAGCAGGAAAGCATTCGGCCTCGCCATCAGTGCCCAAGTGCGTCGATACCTTTCTGGTGTATTAGTTCTTCCAAGTTGTTCTACTTCAAGCAGTGATCTTCATCATCATCATATGGTCCATGGAACAAAGTGATCGTTTACGAATCAGACTTCCATAGCAATACTTTCCCAGAATCAAATTTGTACTTCTCGTACTTTTCTTCTTGTTTTTGTTTTCAAAAGCCAATTCCTCCAAGGCATTTTGTTAATCGAAACAAAAATGGCGACTCTGCTGGGGACGACCTTCTCCTCTGACGAGGAGGTGATTGCTCAATATGATGATGTTTCGGTCGGTTCGACCAAGAAGACTCTGGTGGTACACTTCGACCAGACTGCCTATGAAGAAATGCTCCGAACTGGGGGTGGTTCTCGTCATTCCAATGTTCAAAAGTCTCGTAAAGCACAAAAAGTTTGGATTCCAAAATCCAAAGTGATTTCTGATCTCTCTGCTGTTTCTGATGACAAAGGGATTCTTCCCACTCCTGTCGTAGGGGCTCCCGTTCATAACGAGGTAGTCCCTACTTCAAAGTTGCACTCGAAGTGTGACGATTTTTCTCCCGTTTGTAACGGTGAAGATATTCAGGTTTCACGCCTACTGCGTAAAAATCAAGTTTCACGCTCAGTGGGTAAGAACCAAATTTTATGCTCAGTTCATAAGAATGAGACTCCCATTCGTAATGGGGCAGACTCTAAAGCTTGTGCTTCTGGGTGTAAGAATCAGTCTCCCGTCGGTGACGTGGTAGGCCCAAATAAATTACGCTCCTCGCGTAAAACAAAATCTCCCGTTGGTAACATGGTAGATAACAAGATTTTACGTTCCATGCGTAAAGATCAATCTCCTGTCTATGACAGTGTAGATGAAATTCACAATGATGCTCACATGTCGAATGTGAATGTATCTAAACGTGTGCAGCGTAAAAATATTGTTGGTACAACTTCTGTTCTACACCAACAACCTTCTTATACTGCTTTACGCAAGGTACCAAATTTACAAATCACACGCCAAGAAAATGGAGTCCTGCGTGCTAAATCTCAAGATTTATGCACACAACTCCAAACGCGTAGAAATGTACAAATTGGTTCTGCGAATGCAGCCATTAATCTTCTTTATACACAAGGGACTAAACGTTTTTCTACCCCCAATGTAGTAAAGAAGAATACTTCATCCACTCCTTCTGATTTACGCGAATTGCTAATGTAAAAGCGTAAGAATAGACAATCTCCGGTGACATTCTCCCAAGAAAAACATCTTTGTGAATACCACCAGGTTGTGATCAACTGTTGTTGTTCGGCTTCAAGACGATCAGTTTTTGATCGATTGAGTTTCAATGTACCTCCACATCAAGCTGAAGACCAAGAACATGAGTTGCCATATGTGTCAGTCAACATGGCATCTCATACTAACAGAGGACGACATCCCAAACGGAACACGTCCCAAACTCCAAGTCAACAACAGTTCAACAGGCTTCTTGATTCCTTTGAAGGAGTATATCAGAATACTCGATCAAGAAGATGAAGACAATTGCAGACTTCTGATTCAGAGGCCGAAGGTACTCAATCTTTTGAGTCTGATACCGATAGCGTGGATTCGTACTTCTATACAAACCCTTCTGTATCTTCAAGAGAGGTTGAATCCTACGCTGTTGGAGATGAACCAGAGACGTCATCTGCTAATACAGAACAATATCTCACTGCTGTTGAACAATCACTGAAGGATATGCTTAATATGGTGCAAAGCATGCATCAAATAATTTTGAATCAGTAAACTGCTCAACCGACAGTAGTGACACCGGCACCAGTAGCAGCACAAACTCAAGATAGTCAAGGGGCTAAAATACCTTTGAACATTCAAGAGCCTGCTGCTAATCAAAATTCTGCATCTCCGGATCCCATCATTCCAGAAGATGTACCACCTCTAGTGGGGGTCATGGTGCATCCAACGACTACTCAGTCAAATGTGCTTCCTCAAACCAGTGAAGCCATTCAAGCAGTACGTGAACTTAAAGCACAGTTTGAAGTTTTAAGGCACAAAGATCAACTCCAGAGGCTAGGGATTAAGCAACCTTATCCTCCTCATTGGAATGATGTACCCTTTCCATCGAAGTTCAAAGCACAATCCATGGTTTTGTTCGATGGAAAAGCATCTCCCAGTCAATATATCAACTACTTTGATATTATGACTGTACATTTGTAGAAAAATGATGCTCTTCTCACTCGAGTGTTCATCGGATGTCTGACGGGTTCAGCTTACGACTGGTATCGTAGTTTACCCGATAACTCTATTTCGTCTTTTGACGAATTCAAAGTAATGTTCCTCTCCCGCTTCTATGAAGGAGGTATGGACATGAACATGTCCTCCTTGATAGAAATCAAACAAAAGGAGAAAGAAGATACTCGGACATTCATTGAACGTTTCCGACAAGCTACTCTAAAGATGCCTCCTGGTATGCCAGATTCAGCGTTGATTGACACGTACAAGATGAATCTGCGACCATCCATCGATGTCTTCACAGGTTCCCAATTCATAGATTGGGCTTCGTTAATCATAGCAGCAGTTTCTGCCGAGACCAATGGTAGGTTGGCTCGCGAACATGGGATGATTTTTGCTTCAGAAGATAAAGGGAAGAAAAATAATCCTGGCAATAATCCCGGCAATCGTAATGTGAAAGGAAAAGATACTCTTATAGTCAATCTTTCCAAGAATAAGATGACATCAAGCAATCAAGAATCTTCCAGGCTAAAGGAAGAATACTCCTTTGACGAAAGCGATATCCCAGGGATATTCCAATGTCTGGTGAAAAGTGGTAAACTTTAGATTCCAGAGCCAAAGAGGCCTAATGAGGTGAATCTGACTGACAATCCCAAGTATTGTATCTATTATAGATACATTAATCATCCTACCAGTGCTTGCTATATCTTGAAAAAGAAGATCCAAGAGCTGATAAATGGTGGCGCCATCGCTTTAACCAATGATGACCATACGGTGACAACCAATATGGTTTCTCTTCAGTTTGGGGATTTTCCTCCACAGCAAGTCCCAGATGGAATTATACCAATTCCGAAGGCGACGATGAAGATTGTGAATATCCCGTCTGCCAGGAAAGAAAATACAGAATTGCTGCCTCTCACATTGAAGAATGGTGAAATCATGTGGGTACATCCTGACTTAGTGCCTGAACTGGAAAATGAAGGTAAAACTTCAAAATCTAAGAAAAGCAAGAAAGTCAAAACTTGCAACATGATCTCTCATATTATTCTAGATTCTGATGACTTGGATCATCTATGGGATGGCCTCCCTCTGGAAGATAGACTGAAAGGACTAAACATCTGCCCTCCAAGTTTAGCTCCTCCTACTAAGCTCAAGCTTACTCATCAGCAGTGGCTAGCCATGAATAGTGTTCCTTTATACCGGGCACAACAAGTCTTTGCTGCTTATGAAAAAGCTCCAACAGGGATTTCTCCTCGTATCCCGAATCCTTCTTCTCTCTTAACTACGGAGACGTCTGTACTTCATTCTCCTGTAGTTGCAGAGATTTATTCCTCGTCTTGTACTGAAACGCCTGTTCAAAGTCCATTGCCTATCCATTTGTATAGTCAGCAATCTGTTATTCTCATAAAGAAGATGGGTTATGACTTTCAAAAGGCAGAAGGTTTGAACCATGATAAAGAAATCCGTCTTCCTTTACAAATTCAAAATCAGAATTCTACCGCTGGATTGGGTTCTGAAATTTCTCACAAGAAGAAGGCTAAAGGAAGAAAGACTAAATCCTGTAATATGGTACTTTCTTCTCCTGAGTCCGAAGAAGAAACTTTTGCTGGTACAAGATCTAGAAAAGAGTACCACAAAGACTATGAGGGATCCTCCAAAGAAGCAGAAGATGTAGTGGAAACACTACCGGTTCAATCTTCTCATGTTCCTACTAAACCATCTGTGGTTGAAAAGGGAAAACAGAAAGCAGTGCGCTTTGATATCCCATTGAAGTTTGCTTCCAGTCAGGAGGTGACAATGAAGCTTTACAAATTTGATATTCTAGCTCAGTTAGCCAATACTCCGGCTAGATTGTCTATATTTGAACTGCTTCGCCTCTCCAGAGAAAGCAGAGAGACCTTGAGTGAAGCTTTACTTCAAGCAGATTCATGCTTAGCTCAACTCAAGACTCCCGATAATATGCCAGTGTCATGTCCACAATGTCATAGCGTGATGGAAGCAATTCCCAACATCATCTTCACACAAGAGGATATGCTATTGAAACACAACAAGCATGATAGACCTCTGTGCTACACTGGATATATCGGATCCACTGAAATTGACAGGATTTATATTGATCCCGGGTCCTCAATTAGCATAATTTTTCAGAGTATGCTAAGACCCCTAAGGATTCCTACTAGTGAACTGACTTACACTAGTACCACCATTGTTGGTTTTAACTCTGGCAAGAGTAAGCCACTGGGGAAGATTCGATTACAGATGCAGATTGGTGATCTTCGATCCATGGTAACTTTCTATGTTATCAACTCGGATGTATCCTACAATATTTTTCTTGGAAGACCGTGGATTCATGAGCACAATATTGTGCCTTCAACTCCCCACCAATGCTTCAAATATGTGGATTTCCAAGGAGTTGTGAAAACTGAATTTGCTGATATTAATCCTTTCAAGGGTGTCGAAGCCTACTTCTCTGATTCAAGGCTTTATAAATAAGAGCATATGAAAGTGATATCAGACATAGCTGAAGAATCATCACCTGAGGATCAGTCTATTAATGGAGATCCACCAGAGGAACAACCTTTGAAAATCATGGTCAAGGGACGAATCCAATCTCAACTTGTCAATGATCAACCTTTGATAATCAAGGTTAAAGGAAGAACTCAAACTTCATCTGAGGAATCAATAAAAATTCCTGCTAAGAGCCAAGTTCAACCTTTCATGATCAAAGTCAAAGGGCGTACTTCTAGTACGAATGATCTAGAATCACCATTGATCGTCAATATTGGCAATTCTACGCAGAAGACGGATGATGGTCCACCGTTGACTAATCCGAAGCATAGCAACCAGACTGTAAATGATGTAAATATTGCTCATCTCTTTGATATCAATGAAGATTTCCTTTTCGAGTATATGGCTGTCAAGTTTATTGAGAGAATGATTTTATCTTCTGATAATTAAAGCCATCAATACAAAGACAACATAGAGCCGGAAGAAATTTTATACATTGATCATAAAGAGAATTATTTCCCTCCCCATGTTGATGTTGACCTTATGCTCAAAAGTTCTTGACATCTTCTCCCTATCTGCTTCCTGTAGCCGCTTCATCACAAGCTTGCGTGACTTTCAGACGATACGAAGAATCCTGTTTCGTGGTCCCATCTGATAAGAAAAACAAGCGCCAAATTGTATTTGGTCTGGCCAAAAATATCCCTGTTACTCGGACAGATGATCTGAAGGATAAAGATAAAGGAAGAATCCGAATTGACAAATATAGTCAACAATCTATTAAGATCATCCAAAATATGGGATATGATTTAAAGACTATGCAAGGTCTTAATCAAGGAAAGGGTAGACGACTACCATTATGCGGCGATCTGTTTTACCAGAAGACTCATCATGGGCTGGGATATGATCCGTCTCACATTTTTGATGACGATATACAAGAAGAATTCTCTTCTAGCTCATCTGATTCGGAAGAAATTCAATGACATCTGTCCTATTATCCCTCAGCTACCAAAGTATGGTCAAGCTGACTACTCATCTCTTTTCTTATATCTTGCTGGTTGGCACGTAAAATGGGATTCGTTATTTACCATGATCTTAAGTCCTCTGAATGAATATCAAATCTTCCTACCTATCATTTTGACCTCTGTGTAGATATTTATCTACTCCTTATATAATGTCATGTTTATATTACCTCTGACGAGTACTTTTTTTTTATCTATCATGTTCATTTGACCTCTGCAAAGATATTAATCAACTCTTCTTTGAGTTCTTACATACTATCACATCCATATTACCTCTGATGGCATTGTATATTCTCGAGAAGAGATTAATCTTCTGTCTCATCAGATGATTAATTGAATTTATTATTTCATCATGTTCTCATGATCATTGGATGAATATTAAATTTACTTATCATGTCCATATTACCTCTGGATAGATATAATGCATTTAAAAGACTTGTTATGCTCCTATAACCTCTGACAAGTATCTTCTATCTCATACCTATTGTTTCAAATAAGCAATAGGATCATAAAATATATATTTCATTCATCTTGGAAACATTGCAAAATGGATTACAAGAAATTCTTTTAAAGTGGAGTAGAGATATCTAGAAGTAACTGCCGTAGTTCTTCTAGCCGTTTACCAAGAGAACTCATAACTTTCTTTGTAGCCTCGGCACGTCGAGCCTCAGGTGTGCAAATGCAAGAAAGCTTAGCGAAGGTGGTTATTAAACCCTCTTTAGCTTCATCGAGGGTCCTGATAGTTGATTCAGCCCCATAAGCTTTCTCTTCTAAAACCGAGCTCTGGGTAAGGTGCAGATTTCGAGCTTCGATCATCCTGTCTCTTTCAGCCTTAAGGCGAGCCAACCCTGCCTCGAACTCGTGGATTTCATGATTTTTGTTCTGAATATCTATGTTCAGAGCATCATAAGCTACCCTGTGACTATGAAGTGAGGGCTTTATTCCAGCCAAGAATGCTTTCTCTTTGGCAACCTTCAGACTATGTTCACGAAGAGATTCATTGTATGTAGCTTCCCGATCAAGGAAATCGGCTGTTAAGGCTTCATATTCCTCCTCAATAAGACTTTCTACAGTTCTACTTGACAGCCTGAGATATTCTCTGATTGGTTGTTCGAGGTCCTCCACAATTTTCTCCAATTTGGCAGCTCTCTCTACATCCCTGAACAGAGCAACGTTATTGATGGTCGAAGACATTGCCGTCTTCAAAGTCTCATAATTGAGGCCCTCGTTTAGGACCATTTTTATCAAGGTTGCCAAACTTTTGTAAAATGTGTCGGTATAAATCTCAACTAGGAGATTCATTTCTGTACTGGAGCTTGGCTTGGCAACAATATCCAACAGGTCTTTTTCTTGGAGATCAGAAGCAGACATCGGGGGTACAACAGCAGGGTGAGACGAAGTCGTTGTTGCTACCACCGTTATAGCCAATGGATCCCTGGAAGCTTCAGGGATCATATCTCCAACCGGTGTAACAACAGATGAGGATGGAACCGATAATGTTGCTATTGTTGTCGTGTCCCAAGGACCTCAGTGTCAACTTCATCAATATTTGTCACCCCAGCCGTTTCTGGAGTTCTGGCGGCGGTAATATCAATGGGTGTGATGACAACTACAGGAGCTAGTTCAGATTCTGACTCCACAGGATTGCCCAGTGTTTCAGCTATAGTAAAACTTTTTACAGCTAATTCTTGGTTTAATTCTGGATCACCTCCAGTAGTTTCATCATCTCCTACAGTAGGATCGACTCTTGTCTCCTCTTGGTACTGATCCTCAACAAGAGAAGACAATTCAGACTGTGCTTGTTGGGCCTCAAGCGACGGAGGATGTTCTTTTAGAGGCTCCATCTCAGGCTTTTGCACTCTTCCGTCTCCAGCATCTGAGTTTCCTGAAGAAGAAGCTTCCCCTTCAGATTCCTCATTTTCTTCATAGATTTCTTCTTCTTGAGGAAGAGAAATTACAGACTTTGGTGCAATTATGACATCTGCAAAATGAACAAAAAAAATTAGTATGCGAAACCTTGATACATAATTCCGTATAGGTTTTGTATAATACTTGGAATATGTGTGTTTTTTTTAAGATATGTGTCATAATCACCATCCCAGTCATCATCCTCAAAGTCAAGAGCCGGTTCGTCCGATGGAATGCGATCTTGATCAGCAGCGGATACAGTGGTAATACCTTCCGTAACTTGTGCCTTGGATGGCAAAGATAAATGAAGCGAGGTGCTAAGACGTCCAGGAGACAAAAGTGTTACAGATCCTGATCCAACTGTCTGTGGAGGAGCTGAAGACCCCTCTCCAGGATGAACTGAAGAAGGACCGACGAGAGGATCTTCTTCAATATCCTCTTCTGGAGTGTGAACGCTTGTCTTGGAAGGCCCTTTTGTGGTAGACCTCTTCCTCTTTTCTGGAGTTTTTTCTGGAGACGTGGCAGCTGCACCTTGTTTTCTTTTACGGCCTTTACCAATAATGATAGGTTCTGCAGCTGGTTCTCCAACTCCTGTTGGAATAACTACTAGAAACGGATCTGGGATGCCAGTGTCGTCAGGGATGTCTGCCGGTACCCTGACCTGCTCCTCAATATCTCCTTCTTTCGGCCACCTCAGACTACCCTTCATATTGTAATCATGGGCAAAGGAACGAATTAAAGCATAGAAGTGGGCATACGTATGGAGTATATGCAGCTCTGTAGTACTGGTAGCAGTCAAAATTCGAAATTTAGCACCAGTCCGAGCACTACCAAAATACCTCCATCCTCTAGCTCCGTCAAGTAATTTCCCATAGTAACGAAAATTAGTTAGAGGATTACCAACATGAAGTTGGTCGTATCCAAATTGGCGAGCAAACCTACTGGATAAGTATGGTTTGAACGTACAATTGTCTTCGTTTCTGTACATTAGATGAGACGGTCTGATGCACTGAAGCCACCTAAAGACTAACTGTGGCAATACAACTCTTCCGTCAACTTCATCTTCGAACTGGACACCAAAGCAGTCTGTCGGAACATGCGACCGGGTACAAAAGAAGTTCCAACCGTATGAATAATTCAAAACCGCTCGGGTATCTGCTATAGTTGTAGCAATCCATGTAGCTTTGCTGAATTTTTGGAGAAAGACCTCCGCATCGTCGCCTGGGCCCGGCGGTAATAATCTGCAGTTGTGATGCAACAACCAGCCCATCAGATAAGTGTAGGGCATCTCTACCCTAGGGAAAACTTTCCGATGAGGAGCATTGTTAATTAACTCCTCACCGAAAGTTCTTAAACCTGCATTTATCCGACACACCATGGCCGACAGCAAGTTGATCCTGACTTTAAATACCAGACGTATCGCTGGCCATAGCACACTCCGATGAATTCTGTCAACAGTACCAATACCTGGTACAACCCATCTTCTCAACCATAAAGAAAGAAAGCCTGCCAGCAAAGCTCTCCGAGAGATTCTCTGACTACCATATCTGAGGAAGCTCAAGGCTTCAGTTCCTGCAGGAAATTCTCCAGTCTTCGTAGACAGATATTTATTCGGGAATTTATAAGTAACCATCATATCCCGAACCTTGTTAGAAGGGATCGTCGAATCTATGTTGATTACTGGAGCCTTGTTCTCTTGAAACCTTTCTTTATCTTCCTTGGAGATCTTATCCTTGTGGAAGAAAAGATAAGTCGTCCATTTGTTGATATACGCCAAATGGGACATACTTTCATGCATCGTGGTACAAGTCAGGTAGTGGCACATCAGTTCTTCGTATGTCTCGACTAACTGAGGGTTAACTTCTCTGATCTCGGCAAGCTCCCTGTTGGAGGGAACATATTCTTCATATGGGGCCTCCCCCATTGGCAGCTTCGATATAAACTGCATCTCATGAAGAGCAAGACCCATTTCACCTTTCGGAGTAGCAAAAGTTCCAGTTGAACTTAAATATAGCTCCATCAAGGCCAGAAATAAGTTTCCATTCGCAGGAATACCATAGCTGGTGGAAGCTACTGCTTCGTATAAGCCAATATCTTTCAATTCTTCCTCAAAGTTCTTCATCATCCAAAGGCTTATCTGAATCCAACTCTGGTTGAATGGAGTCAACCATCCTGGCAGTCTGGGTTGGTTTGAGGATACAACACAGCTTCCTTCATAAATTTATTGACAAACATCGAGGTTTGAACTGGCTGTATTAGGCCCGAATCTTCGCTTGGATTAGAGCCTGGAATAAGGCCTAAGATAGAAGTAACGCCTCCATTGGGAACACTAGCAAAGTATCCCATATCATTGGCACGCTCTTTCTTGAAGACAATTCTACCCGGGCGTCCATGACTATTGGGAGTCAAATTCCACAACATCTGTCGGGGATGAGTGGCATGGACGAATGCCGATAAAGGATAATCTCTGTCCATATCTGGAAGATACATAGCTCTATTCCCAAATTTAAAAACCTAAGACTCTTTCTTGGGGTGTGTCTGGGATTTACAATCAATGGCATCTCCAAACAGAAAAGCTGGTTTTGCGAAGTGTTGTCCGTCTAGTGAATTCAACAACTCCCCATTTATCATGGATAGCAACAATCTATCCCCTTGAGCTGCTATCAACTGTGCCCTCTCTGCCGGATATTCGGGGTTCGACTGGGGAAATTGGACATGAGATAAATCTTCCAAATAGTTCGAACCTACCATACCAACTGATGATCCGAAAACTTCAGCGAGGGGGTGAACTTGCAGATCCACTGGTCAAATAACAAAAGAGATCAAGTTAGTTCGAAGTTTTTAAGAGTTGAGGAAAAACTCATGCAGTATTGGCTCGACAAAACCTCTCAGAAAAGATTGATTAACTTCATGTTACCATACAGTGACATGAGCGTAATGCAACTTTTTACGCTGGTATGTACGAACATGAGCGTAGTTAAGTTTTATGCTAGCATATTGGCTGTGGGCACAAGAACAGATTTACGCTGACACGTGTAACGTGGGCGTATTCTTGCTAAACTTTACGCTAACACGTACAACGTGGGCGTATAATGTTATTTTAACTTTACGCTAACACGTACAACGTAGGCGTACAATATTATTTCAACTTTACGCTAACACGTACAACGTGGGCGTAAAGAGCTGAAAAATTGGTTTTCCTTCTTCTTTCCCGACGGATTTATTTTCTGAAGATTAGGGTTTTTTACCTATCATAGGTGGAGCCACGGCCGGGTTAGGGTTTCGTGGTGGTGATGACGACTGAGTAGAAGTCTTCATATGGTCGGTCGACGAGGAATCAATGGCTGGTTTCTTCCCCTTGCTGCCGGCGGCGGATGATTTCTTAGGAGCCATCAGATCAGAGTTTCGATGAAAGAAAAGGCAAAGAGATTCAAGAAGATGAGTAAAAGTGTTTTCTCTCTCTAAAAAGGTCTATTTATAGAGAGATTCAAAACCGACTGTTGGACATCCCTATGATTACGCTGACTGTTGGATATCCCCGCCCTTACGCGGATGACTATTGCGTATCCTGAATTTTGCGCTCAGTAAATCTTAACTTTTACGCTTCTGTTCAAAGTGTTTCAAATTTTGGAGACATTTGAAAACTTTGAAGGGGGTCTTGTAGGAGCGTAAAAAGTGCTTCAAAGAAAGAGTCATCTCATTCATAAGTGGCCCGCTTTACGCCTAACAGAGCGGGTAATTTCTTTACGCCCAAGACAAGGCTAATTGTATTACGCCTAAGCAGATTGACCTTTTTACGCTTGGGTATACACCGGTGATTTTACGCCAAGGACTGAGCAGCCTCTTTCACGCTGGACAAAAGCTATCAAATCTCGCATTTAATGCAGACTTTGACATGAAGATATCAATGATGGCATTTACCACAGGATTCAATGGAATTTGTCTCATACAAAGACCATTGTTGTCGTTTATAGAGATCGAGCTACTTTACGCTCACTGAATGGTTTTTTTTACGCACAGGGTTTTACATGAGTCCTTACGCTCATAAGAAACAATGTGTGCGTGAAGTCTATTTGAGCCATTTTACGCTCAAGGTTATTCGATAACCACTTTACGCTGGAAACCTATGACAAAGCTAGTTTACGCTCATCTTTTTACGCCCGATTCGTTCTGGCCAGTTTGGAACGTGGTGTGCCTACGTGGTCTTCATGCCACCTATTTTGAAGAACGTGTGTACATGTATCCTATTCTTACTGAAATGATGGAACACGTGTCAGCACATACAGAGGGTGATTCTGATCGTGGAGGGCAGTTGTTAGCATAAAGACAGATGTTGATGCTCTTTTACGCAGGAAAGCCCCAGTCTATAAATAGACTCATTTTTCTCATACACACGGACAGACAGGGAGAGACAGGAGAGAATACTGAGATCAGAGCTTCGAGATTTTGATTCTCTAGAGCATCCTTTTTCAACTTTTCTTCCAGAACAAAGTGAAGTAAAGCAGGAAAGCATTCGGCCTCGCCATCAGTGCCCAAGTGCGTCGATACCTTTCTGGTGCATTAGTTCTTCCAAGTTGTTCTACTTCAAGCGGTGATCTTCATCATCATCATATGGTCCAAGGAACAAAGTGATCGTTTACGAATCAGACTTCCATAGCAATACTTTCCCAGAATCAAAGTTGTACTTCTCGTACTTTTCTTCTTGTTTTTGTTTTCAAAAGCCAATTCCTCCAAGGCATTTTGTTAATCGAAACAGTGACGGGAACGACGTTGGCTACCCAATCTGGGTGTTGTTCCTCACGGATGAAGCCGTTAGTCAAGAGTTTATCCACCTCCTGATCGATGGCGTTCATGATGTCCGGACGGAAGCGTCGCTGTTGTTGTTTGACAGGCTTGGCATCAGGTAAGATGTTCAGCCTATGCATCGCGATCTGGGGATCGAGTCCTGGCATGTCTTCATAGTTCCAGGCGAAGACATCGATATACTCTTTAGCAAGCTGGATTAAAGACTCTCGGTCTTCTCCCTCTAGGCTTTTGCTGATGAAGATGGGTTTGGAAGAAGCTCCGTCCCCAAGGTCGATCTGCTCGACTTCGTCTTCGGTGGGAGGTTTACGTAATTCAAAACGAGACTCCCATTGTTCCCCTAGGCGTTGAGCCCAGGGTTCTTCTTCGAAGGGTTCCGGCGTTCGGTGTTCGCCTTCATCTTCTTGAGGTTGTGCAGATATCATGTTAGCTGACAGCACTTTCCTGAAGACTGATCCGATGCTGGTATCGGAATCCCACGTCGATGCTTCGGAGGAGTGAGAATGTTCTACTTCCTCTGCGTCCGAACTCTCTGAAGTTGATGGCGGCGTGACATAGCCTACCCCCCGTCGAGTCCGATTATAGTAGTCCTGCGGCTTTCCTTTAGGTGTTTGAAGCCGGAGAGGGAGACGTCGACCCTTGCCGTAGTTCAGGCCTTTGTTGCTGTTTAGGTCGTAGCCCATCTTTTGGATGATGTGCTTTGCCGTATCCGTATACCGATAGACTTGTATTCTGCCGGTATCTGGCTCTGGCTCGAGTGGCGGAAGGTCTTGATGACGCTCGACTTTGCCAAAGATGATGGATTCTTCGTCTCGACTTCGTGGAGGGACTATGTAACAGACTCCTTGAGACGGGACTACTCGATTTACATGATGGACGGTCATTATTTGTGTTTGCAACGACCGTAGAGCGTTATCTAATGTATACATGGCATTCCAATGTGGAAGACAGGAATAATTAAAAGACACTCTATTACTGATGAAATACAAGATTTTATCCCGTAGGATTATATTGTCTAGGGAGGGTGCGTCTACATCAGCAGAGATGTATTCGCCTAGTTCCTCATCTGTAAGCACTGGGGTTAGATCAGGAGAGTCCACCACAGCTTTGATTTTGGGATCCGAGAGGGTTATGTGAGCCTTCTCGAGTATCTTGGATGACTGCGACGGCTTGCCCTTGAGACGCACCTTCAGAGGTGCCTCAACTGCGTCTCCGGTGATAGGTGTCTTCCCTTGTAATTTTGCAATAAGGGGAGCCGATGTTTGAGGCGGCTTTCCCTCGAGGCGTATCTTCAGGGGAGCTTCAGGAGCAGCTGGTGCTTTCCCGAGTAGCTTAATGCTTATGGGAGGCAACTTCTGAGGTGGTTTGCCTTTGAGTCGGATCTTCAAAGGGGCATCGGAAGTGACCTCAGGCTCCATGTCCGGCTCTGCTGCCGCTTCTGCCTCGTCATCAGCATCATTGGCTTCTTCCTCGTCAAGTGACTTATACAAGTCGGAGTCGGTAAAGTAGGCTTCAATCCCCTTGAAAGGGTCGATGTCTGCAAACTCTGCCCGGATGACGCCATTGGTGGACACGTACTTCATGCATTGGTGGAGCGTGGATGGCACCAACTCATGGAGCCACGGTCGACCGAGCAGGATGTTGTAGTTGACCTCGACATCCACCACGTAGTAGGTCACCTCGGTTCTGAGATTACCGATGTGACACTTCAGCCGAATTTTGCCCAGCGGCTCGCTTTTACTAGCGTTGAAGCCACTGATTGTTGTGTTGGAGGGCGCCAGCCGGTATATCGGGATCCCCAGTGTTGAGAGTAGCGCCTTCGAAATGATGCTGAGGGAAGACCCCGGATCGATCTGAATTCGACTCACCTTAACTGAACCGACATACCCTGTGTAGTACAGTGGCCGGTTATGTCGGTGGTGCTTAAGCAGCATGTCTTGTTGGGTGAAAGTTATGTTCGGGATAACTTCATCCACACAATGACAGTACGCACAGGTAGTTAGAAGATCTTCAGGCTGCTTGACCTGACTGAGGAAGGATTCAGCATTCTTCAGAGCTTCACAGAGAGCTTCTCGGGAGTCTTTGGAAAGATGCAGGAGCTCAAACAAGGATAGGCGGGCAGGAGTACTGGCCAATTGTGCCAGTATGTCAAAGTTGTGGGGCTTGGCTAGCCCCGAAGCATTCTTCTTTCGTAGAGGTATATCGAAATGAGCCTCCACATGCTTCTGCTAATTGGCTGCTGAGGGCTTAGATGGACCCTCTTCCTGGGCAGCAGGGATGGTGCCAGGGGGCACCACCTCGATGGCAGCTTCGTCGGGTTGGACGTTCAGTTGTGAACGCGTCTGCACAGGAAGTGCCACTTCTGTTGAAGAAGAGACCGTACGACAAGACTTGATCTTCCTGCCTTTGGATTAGGAGGTAGGGCGTACCTCCAGTCGAGTCACCTCGGAGACGAGGTCGGGGTGAACCCATAGGACCTCCCCTCGGGATGTGGTGAGTGGGATGAGTACACTCACGTTGTCACGGGTAGGTGGTAAGTTAACCACCTCCATTGTCGCCTTAGGAATGGGGACGACGCCATCTTGTGTGGTAGTTGGCGGCAAGGTGCCGAACTGTAGTGACATACGTTGGCGGACACCATCTTCTCCTCGTAGTCGACGGAGATTACATCCGCATTGATCATGCGCTGGATGTAATTCTTGAGGACATAGCAGTCTTTGGTTGGGTGTTCGACAAACCGATGGTAATGACAGTACCTTGGGTTGTCCACTTTCCCAACCTCGTCGGGATGCTTCGGGTCCGGAAGCTTGATCTTGTCACCCTGCTTCAGTATCTCAAAGAGTTGCAGAGTGTCTTTATCATTGAACGAATAAACCTCCTTTGGCCTTGGCGCGAGTGGAGGCTTCTGAGTAGGGGCTGACGCACCTTTTGAGGCATTGACAGTCAATACCTGTTTCCCCTTTGTCTCTCATCCGGGGTTGTTGGCTGCAGACCGCTTCCCCTTATCCTCGAAGGCAGGGAAACTGACACCCAGAAGACGAGCATTGGCCGCCTTCTTCTCTGCGGCTTCTGCTTCAATGATCAAGGAACTCCAGTCGGAAGGAGGAGTGAAGTTCAGCCAGAGCTTAACTGCAGGCAGCATGTTCATGCTGCAGGAGGAGAGAAGCGCATGTTCTGGCATGTCCGGAGGTAGTCTGAAGTAGGCCTGTCGGAAGCGTTCGATGAACACTCGAACCGTTTCCTTGTCCTTCTGGCGTATTTATATAAGGGAGGCCATTGTCATGTCCTTTCCTCCGTCGTAGAAACGGTCGAGAAAGAGGCGCATCAGGTCGTCGAAGGACGATATAGAATTGTCGGGGAGGCTGCAGTACCAGTCGCACGCCACTCCCTTCAATGCTCCGACGAATATGCTAGTGAGGAGCGCGTCCTCCTTCAGAAGATGCCCCGTCTGAGACTGGAAGTACGTCAGGTAGCGACGCGGAGAGTCCTTTCCGTCGTACGGCGTCAGTGTTTGTGGTTTATACTTTGGAGGATAAATCACCTTGTTCCACTCGAGGGGATAAGGTTGGGGGATGCCCATCTTCTGGCGCTCCTCTTGCCTCGTCTTGGACTCAAAGCGTTCCCGCAAGTCCCTAATCATCTCGACCACGTCTTCTGTGGAGCTGGGAGTCGGGGAAGGTGGTACCACCGGGAGTTGATTGTTTGAGGGCTGCGACGTCCGAGGTACCTCGCGGTGATCCGTGTCCGAGGATACCCGTTGAAGGGGTATACTCGATTCTCTATTGGCCCCAGGATCAGGACCGGTAGAAGGTGTTCTGGTCAAGGCTGACCGTATCTCAAACACTGCTTGAGTCAGTGTTTGTATAGAGGCAGAGAGGGTTTTGAGTCCTCCCTCTAATGTGTCTATGATCTGGACGAGGTCTTGTGGCGGCGTATCAGACTCGATATCCGCCCCAGTCACGTTTACTGTCATAACGCGACCGGGAGTGGACGGATGGGTTGAGGCTTCACTCTCGGCCTCGCTCTCTTGTAGGGGAGTTGCCTCTCCTGGCTCATCTTGGCCACCCCCAGCCATGTTCTGGAGATCACTCCCGACGGGCGCATCTGCAAGGGCCTAATTACCCTCGGCTTTGTCTTGAATGGCCTCCTCGTCTCCGAAATCCAGGTCCGCAGATGCTAGACTACCCCCAGCTATGTTCTGGGAGATATTCTCGTTTTGAGGGTCTTCTGGGAGGCTGACTTCGCCTCGAGGATGAAGATGTGCCTCAGCTGTGCTTTGGGCACCTTCGTCTTCGGAAGAAGGCTCAACAAGGGTCTGACTACCCCCAGCCTCCTCCAAGATCTTTTTCCTTCTCCGAGTGCCTTCGAACACACCGGAGGACAAGACTGCTGCCTTGGTTTTCCTCGGCTGGCTTTTGGATGAGGACGAGGAATTGCCAGTCGTCTTTCGAACTGACGAGGAGTTGGAGACCACGTTGCATGAGGCAACCCTTGGTTCTTCTTTTGTTGACCCCTTCTTCCCGAGGTGACGTCGGAGGGGTGTCGATGATTGTAGCCGCTGGAACACCGACTGCCTTGGTGGGACTACCGTTTTACAACAGCAGTTGATGGTGACGATAGCACAAGTGTGCCACGTGAGGGGTACATCGTGCTTGTCAGTTGACTCTCCTGATCGGCGCTTGTGAGTGATCACGTTACGCAGATCGTTGGAGGAGAGTGCCGCCTTCACACCCCCTTCAGGCGTATGGCAAGGCCAAGCGCCGGGATGGTCGGATGAGTGTTGCACCCCCTGATCTAATACCAAACATGCATCCCGATCAGTAGTGGGGAAACCACAACATCTGAAGTGACTTGAACGGACCTCAGACGCTTAACCAGAGGAGGCACGGGACTTCAAGACCACTGAATTTGCCTCGCTCAACTTGGTTGTGCATGCAATAGATGCGCCCAAGCGAGACGAGGACTTTGAAGGTCGACTCGTTTCTGGCACAGAAGCACCTGAGTCGACCTTGTACAGCTTACCATCAGCGGCGCGCATGATTGTGAGCGCATGCTTCTGGCTTGCTGCTGGCATAGCACGTTTGTGGCGTATGGCCCGTGCTGCCTTGGACTTCTTCGTACCAGGCCGCTGGGGCGCGTAGTACTCAGAATCCATATTCTTCTCGCCACTACAGCGAGTGAGTCTGTCAAAGACAAAGACTTTTAGTGGCGCATCAGAGGTGATGCGCGGGGCATTGGCTGCGCCCCTACTCCGTCGATGCATCTTCCTCGCCTGAGAGGGAGATGGCTGGGGAATGTGGTTAGCCGCATGCTTCCCCGAGAGATGCGCTGCACCGGTAGGCGTATCTTGGTTGCTGAGGATGTCAGTAGGAAGGGAAGGCTGGATTGGCGCATCCCCTTCAGTGGTGGTGCCCAAGGCGTCGACCTTGCGCACCCAGACTCGGCGGGTCTTCTTCGGCTTTGGCAGCCGCTTCGAAGGACTCGTGCTGCCTTCAGAGATGAACTCCTCATACGCCTGTTGATTGAGGCGTACGACCAGCGTCTTGTGGGAGGAGCCCACCTTCACGTCGTCGGCTTGCGACACAACTTTCTCGGTGGAGGAGAAAGATGTCCCCAGCAGAGTCGCCAGCTTGTTTGCCATTAAAATTGTATTATTGTAAATTTCAATACAAACAGAACAGTGTTACAATATAGGACTTAGACGTAGTCTTAGGAGTACACTTTTGTTTATCTGGGTCCCTTGTGCCGATGGAGTGAGTGGTAATGCGTTGACTCCGTTGACGAGCTGACGACGGTTATCGGTTCTCTGAAGGTTTGGATTGCTCTGGGTGCTGGAGCTTGCTGAGAGGAGGAAGACGTTGAGTGTCTGTATCTGCCTCTCTGGTGGTGCAAAGTCTCTGTCTGTTCCTTGTATATTCTGTGCATGGGTGAGAAGGAAATGATCCCTCTATTTATAGTTTTACAGGCTGGCTGCTCATGCGCACATGTAGGATGCGTCGGTGCGTGGGGACGCCACATGGTGATTGCTGATGGAGGCGCATGGACGATGCGCCCTAATCGAAGGGTAGACTTCTTCATGTTGCTGTTGTGAGCCGCCACGTAGCAAAGAAGAAGATTTTTCTGTTGCTGGGATCTTGGGTGAATCGAGTCAAAGGACACGTGTCATTGACTCATGGCTCAAAGATCTCGAATTTGATGGAGGGGTGATCTGGTAGGATGCGCCTAGGATAGGGCGCATGAGGAGACTCTGGCTCGTAACCTTTAGGAGTCACGAACCATTCTGGGCGCATGGCTTTTGAGGCGCATGCAGAGCTTCAAATGGAGACTTTCCTTCTGTCTTTAGGGATCAGTAAAAAGTCTGGGGTACATGGCTTTTGAGGCGCATGCAGATTTGGGTGCATGGCTGTGGAGGCGCATGCAAATGGTTGGGTGGCCACGTGGCAGTAGCCGTCGGAGTAAAGTAATGATGATGCTGATGTTGGCGACGCTTCGTCTTCTGAAAAAAGCTGTCAACTGTTCAAACTTTGGGAGGTGTGCTGCCTACTTTGTCAGTTCAGCATTTAATGTTGGTGACATTCAATGGACAGCTGAGTGGGCGTGTTGATTGACGTTCCACTAGGCGTATGGGGACGCACGGGGGCGCATCCCCTATGAAGCGCTTGGTCTGTGATGCGCTTGGCGCTGAGGGGCGCGTCTGTATGATACGCTTGATGTCGGAGGGCGCGTCGGGGTGATGTGCTATCTGGCCGACGCATCTGATACGTCTTTAATGATGCGGCTGTCATGTTCTTCGAGTGCTTTAAATAGCCGTTTGGCTGAATTCGAGGCGTCCGGTTCATCCATTTAATGTAAATTCATTACACGGAATTCGGAGAGCCATCCACTTGGCGCGTGGGTTTGATTTGCCCGGCCTATAAATAGTGGCATGGAGAGAGGGTTTGCTTCTCGTTCTCTCACGTACTTCCAACATGAACTTGTTTACTCGGATGCATTCTGTTGACAAAATGCTCCCAAGGGTGAAGATGCGATGCCGTGTCCTCGTTGATGCACTTGAAGGTGACTGTTACATCCAAAAGACGGAGTCGAGGGCTTCCGAGGCAGGCGGAAGGTGCCTGTTGCATCCAAAGATAGGGATGTTCGGGCCTCGTTTCAGTTATTCCGGAAGAGCCGTAGATCGGAATGGCGGTGCTAGGCTCTTTCTTCCTTCAAAGTGGGCATTGCCCATTCTGGTTGTGTTGAAAGCTGCTCCTTTAGCCGCGATTTCGATCACGGTCTTCCTTCGCCTTTGGAGGCTCTTTCGAAGCCTCCCCTGGCCACAGATTTGCGGTGCTCTTCTCTTCCTTGGTTCCAGCCAGAGGGTTAAATGCTTCATTAGTCGAAGCACTTATCAGGTGAGCCTGGCTGGAAGAGCGGCACATAACTGGGTTGCTGAAGGGATGCACATAACTGGGGATGCACATAACTGAGCTGCTGAAAGGATGCACCCTGCTGGATGTGCATGGCGGGATACGCCTGGTTGAAGGCGCATGGTAGCTGCTGTGCCTGACTGAAGGCGCATGGTGGTTGCTGCGCCTGACTGAAGGCGCATGGTGGTTGCGGGTTGTAGACTTAGGGTCTTTTCCTTGTAGAAATTCTCCTTTGTACCACCTTTTCTAGACATGTAATAGACTTTTATATGTAATAAAAAGTTCTCTTTCAAATGTCTATATTTGTTGGTTTTGCTGTACGCATGTAGTATCTAGCGTATAGGATTTCTGGCTCTGAAATTCCATGCTTCTACACTGCGGTGCCGCGCCTGGACATGCCAGATCGGCTGTGGTGGTGCTGCGTCTATTGCTACGATTGCTGTCGTTGCTGGGTTAAGTTATAGGGAGGGGGAGAATTAGAGTTTAGGGTTATTATATATATATATATAGACACACACATACACACTAATGTATACAGTATATACATTAGTATATTTAGGTTTATATCCATAAAATGTATTTACATATTCAGGTTTGTATAGAAAATATAAATTTATAAAAACATATAAGTAAATATTTACAAGGATTTATAAATAGTATTTTAGATTGATATATAAATTTATATCTCTAGTTGGGCTAGATGCGGGTCTAACATATTTTTTAGTCAAATTGAACCCGAAAAGTCCCATGAGTCACGTGTGCCATTCGCAAATAAATAGCATATGAGAACTCGACTAAATGGTACAACATTGGCATGTGTGTCGTAGGCTCAAAATGGGTCAAAATAATATATTAGGTCAAATGGTTTTGATCGATGTCGAGTCTCAAACTCAAGATGGTAGTTAGGTCTAGAATTACGGTAAACAGTCAAATGGCCTAATTTGACCCAAAGCTGTGCGAAATTAAAAAAATGTTAGGGAACAAGTTTGGATGAGACATAATATATCAAAACAAAGGTGAAGCCATTTAGAACAAGAATATAAAATTGGTCTCGAGGAATTAGCTAATGTTACGCTTCAAAAGTCAAAGCAACGATAAATTATACCTATAGTCGTATTTGATCCTGAAATATAGTTTAATATTAAAATATCTATTAAAAAATAAAAATGATTAAAAAAATTCAAAAAAATAGGGGCTTACAAGCGTGGGCAACTTGCCCATAGGTGATGTGGACGTGGCATGTTTCTGAGATCATAACACTGTCTTAGGGTGAGCAGCGAGAATATCTTGCTCAGAGGTAATATGGATATAACAACTATCCATGATCGGAGTACCGTTTTGGGATAAACAGCAAAAGTATTTTGCTCAAAGGTAGTGTGGATATGGCAAATATACATTTCTTGGTACAGAAAAAATGACTAAGAGATAATATGGACGTGGTCATTTTCCGAAAGAGAAAGTCAGAGGTGATGTGGTTGTAACTTTTTTTAATCATGATACCCTTGGAAAAGGCAAGTAGAGGATACATTTGACCTGACTGGGGTCACTAAGTGAGATACCCTTGGGGCAGCTACGCCATAGAAAGATGTTTGCTAAGTGCTTCTGAGTACCAGACCGAGATGGTTTGCCTCATGAAGCGCATGTGTCATATTTTGCCATACATCGGGGAGGCGGAAGCCTATAATGGTATGTCTAATTTACTCAAGACATAATATTTCTTTAGAAATTTGTTGTTGATGGGCATCATCACCAGGTCTCCATTGGGGTGAGCAAGTCTGTAGGCGTCGTTGGAATACACTGACTCCATCGCATAGGGCCCTTCCTATTTAGACTGGAATTTTCCTGCCATTTTGTGAGTCATGGTCATTGGTCTTTTGACAGCGAGGACCAAATCACCAACTTGAAATTATATTTCTTTGACCTTTTTATTGAAAGCTCCGAAGATGCGTGCTTGATATAGCTCAATTCGTTGTTGAGCTTGGAGGCATTTTTCGTCTAGGGATTCCAATTTTTAGAGCCGCAGGCAATGATTATCTTCCTCGGTGAGTTGGCTCGAGAGGACCACACAGAGGGAAGGGATTTGGATCTCCAGTGGAAGGACAACTTCGCTTCTATATACGAACAAGAATAATGTATTTCATGTTGGAGTCTGGACCGTTGTATGGTATTCCCAGAGACATTCACCCAGCTTTTTATCCCAGTCGTGTTTGTTGGACGAGACGAACTTCTTCAGCAGTCTAATTTTTTTGTTGAAAGCTTCTGCTAAGCTATTTGCCGCTGGGTAATATGGGGTTGAGGCCACATTCTGGATTCCATTATTCTTGCAGAACCGATAGAATATATGGCTCACGAATTAAGGGCTATTATCATGGATGATGTGCCTAGGGATCCTGAAGCGGTAGACCATGTGATGCTTAATAAAAGCGATCACGTTGGGTGCCTTTACTTTTACAAGTGGCACAATCTCTACCTATTTTGAGAAGTAGTCAGTTATGGCGTGGATAAACCGATGTCCTCTTGATGACAACGGGGTGATTGGCCCAATGACGTCTATTTCCCAGGCTTCGAATGGCCAAGAGGGTATCATTAGATGGAGGAATTCTAAAGGCTTATGGATGAAATCCGTGTGGATTTGGCATGCCTTGCATTTTTTAGCATAGTCTATGGCGTCTGCGACTATTGTGGGCCAATAGTAACCCGTACGATGGAGGCGATCTTGCAGTTTTGGACCCGGCTGATGTGTCCCGCATGTTCTGTCATATGCCTTCCAGAGTGCTTGTTTAGCCTCCTATTCGTATAGGCATCGGAGTAGGAGTCCGTCATATGAACGCCGATACAGATTTTTAGTAGCCGTACCATAGTAGAATCGGAGGGATCATTTTTTGATGGATGCCGCCTCATTTGGGTCTTCTTGCAGGATTTCGTAGACCGTATAGTTAATTAGGGCAAACCTCCAGTCTTTGGTGCTATTGTTTGTCTTAGAATAACTATGGCATATTTGCAGACAATCATTGGCACATATTAACTCTCGATTGGTCAATGTGACCGAGCGTTGACCTTTAGCAAGAAAAGTTAGTGATGCTGCCAAGCCAGCGAATGCATCGAATTTGCTATTTTGGAGCCTGGGTACGTGCGCTATAAAGAATGCCATAAATGAGGAGATTATGTTGAGCGCCTTTTGATGGTAAGGGACCAAGTCTTCTTGGCGAACTTCGTATTCCCCACGAATCTGATTTACTATCAGTTTAGAATCTCTATAGTCTTCCAGGTAGTATATTCCTACTTGTCTAGACAATTGAAATCCCATAACGAGAGCATTATATTCTGCCACGTTGTTTGAACATGGATCCTTAAGATAGTATGTGCGGTGAATGACCAGATTATCGGGAAAGATAAGTACCATCCTGACTCCTGCCACCATATTGCCCTTAGGTCCTGCCCGTACGGCCCCATTAAAGAACAATTGCCAGACTGATTCGCTCGTGATATTGAGTGTGACTCCAACACTTCGTCAGGGATATCGTCGTATAGCTCCGACATTTTTGGGACCGGGTGCGCTGCCAAGAAGTCGGCTAGTGCTTGGCCTTTTATCACCTTCTACAGGATGAAGACCATATCATATAGGAAAATAAGCCTCATCCATGTGGCTAGACAAGAGTTTAGCACTCCGGGCTTCGTCATGAGTACTCGGAGAGGATAGATCCGAGAAATCACATGAATCATTTGTCCCGTCATATAATGGCGCATCTTCTGGATCTTGAATACCAAGGCTATGCATTCATTTTCGATTGGATTTTATCGTTGTTCTGCCCCAATCATCATTCTACTGAGGTAATATATAGCCTACTCGTGGCCTGTATCCCCTTTCTGGGCCAACAAGGCACCCATGAATGATCCATTGTGCGCACATAGATTAGAAAAGGTTTACCGATTATTGGGGCGACCAGGACTGGGGGTACGTGAGCTACTCCTTGATGTTGTCAAAGGCTTCCTAGCAATCCTTGGTCCAGACAAATGACATGCCCTTATTCATCAGATTAGTGAACGGTTAGTAGTGTCCAGAGAGGTTTAATATAAACCTTATGATATATACAAGCTCCCCTTGGAGCCCTCGGAGTTCTTGGAGGTTCTTTGGTGGATTCATGTCGAGGATGGCTCGTATTTTCTCAGGATCTATGTGGATCCCTTTTGATGTGATAACGAAGCCCAAGAACTTTCTACTGGATACCCCCAAGAATGATTTGGTCGGGTTCATCTTTTACTGGTGCTCACACATTAGCTCAAACATTGTTTTGAGGTCATGGAGATGATCGTCTTTATTCGACTTTGACAATGATGTCATCTACATAACACTCGATCATCTTTCTGAGATATTTGTTGAAGATGGTGCTCATGGCACGTTGATAAGTTGCGCCCGTATTCTTCAAGCCGAAAGGCATCACCGTATAACAGTAGACTCCCTGCGGAGTTCGAAAGTCTGTATGCTTCTCGTCAGCCGGGAACATCTTGATCTGGTTGTACCCCGAAAAGCCATCCATGAACAACATCCTCTCGAATTCGCAGGTGCCGTCGATCATTATATCTGTAATAGGGAGTGGGAATTTGTCTTTGGGATAAGCGGATACAGATCCTGATCTTGCCATTTTTCTTTATGATGGGAACGATATTTTCCACCCAGTCTGGATGCTGCTCTTCACGGATGAAGCCTTAGGTAATCAGTTTGTTAACTTCTTTCTGGATCGCATCTATTACGTCTGGGCAGAGCCGACGCTGCAGCTGTTTCACTGGCTTAGCATCTGGCCTGATGTTTAGCTTGTGGAGCGCTACCTGAGGATCTAATTTTGGCATATCTTTATAACTCCATGTGACGACTTTGATTAGCCCCTTACCAATTAGATGAGTGATTTTCGATCGTCTTCTGTTAAGCTTTTGCTGATGAAGATAGGTTTGGAAGTTATTTCATTGTTGAGGTTGATCTACACCACTTTGTCTTCTATAGGAGGCTTCTTCTGTTCGATGTGTTGTTCCCATAATGATTCGAGTAGCCGAGCCTAAAATCATCTTCGAAAATGTCGAGAGGTTGCTCGTCGTCTTCGTCTCGCTCGATTGACACCATATTGGCAGTAAATATTTTCTGGAACACTTCTTGCATGCTAGTATCAGAATCTTCACTGGCTGATTTTGTCGAGCGGGAGTAGGTTTGGGTTTATCTTCCAGATTCTCGAGGGTTTCTTCCAGTGTTACATAGCCCAGACCACAGTGGGTGCAGTGGTAGAAGTCTTCCGATTTTTCCTTTGGAGACTTTAAGTGGATTGGCAAGCACCAACCTTTCCTATAGTTTCGGCCCATATCCCTACCCAACACGTATCCCATCTTCTATATAATATGATTTGCCTGAGCCGTATAGTGATGTATCTGCATTCTTCTACTGTTGGCCTCATGTACCTTCGGTAAAAGGTCTTGAAGTCTCTCAACCATTCCAAAAATGATGGGTTTCTGTCCTTCTTTTTTGGAGGGTATGATGAAATAAACATTTTTGGGGTAAGAGAGAGAGAGAGAGAGAGAGAGAGAGAGAGTTCACTGAGTGGGCGGATGCCGCAGGCGTGTGGAATCTTTGGCTCAAATCTCGCCCTAGGAGATGTGTCAACTTTTCATGCGAGTAATTCAAAGAGATTTCTTTATTCAAGCAAAGCAGAATATCCCTTGATGGGATTACATATTCTAATATCCGCATGTCCTCTCAAGACATCATGCTCTCTTTAGACCCATTGTTGATGACGCCTCTCTTGCCAGGTTTTCAGAGTTTTACCACTATTGGCTTCTTCGGTCTTGTTGACGATGGGCTTGGGCCTCACTTTGATGACGTATAGAGTTGATTAGCCGTCGTAGCCATCACCGGGATCTTGACGACCACATGGATAGGAATCCTCGGAGCTCGCCCTTTGACCCGAATCTTCAATAGTTCTTGGGTGGTTTGTCCTCCTCCGATTTCATCGTTTGGGATGTAACCTTCCGTTTGCGTATCCAAGGGACCAGGGATCTGCCCCATTCCTTTGTCATCATCGACGTTCTGGTATTCTTCTGGTGACGCCTCTTGATATCGGACGACATCTGTGTAATATGCTTCGACCCCTTTGAAAGGATCGACATCAGTGAATTCTGTTTTGACTACGTCGTCATTATCAACGTACTTCAAGCATTGGTGAAGCGTAGACAGTACAATCATATGTTCATGTATCCACGGTCTTCCGAGTAAGACATTATAGGGTACATTTGCATCGATGATGTAGCAGGTGGCTTCCATCTTTAGATCGCCTATCTGGTATTTGAGGCATATCTTTTCGAGAGGGTAACTTCTTCCAACATTGAAGCCGCTAATGGTTGTGCTAGTAGCTTACAACCGATGCATGGGGATCCCAAGGCTTTGGAGGAGGCTATGCGGGATGATGTTGATAGAGGACACTGGGTCGATGTGCATCCGGTCCACCTTAATGGCACAATGTATCCCATACAGTATAGGTGCCGACTGTGCCTATTATTTTTCAATAACATGTCCTGCTACGATAATGTGATGTTCAGTATGCTATCCGTCATGCTATGGAAGTGGAGGCATGCTATTGGATCTTCCTCTGGCTTCTTAACTTGCGCAAGGTAGGAATCAACATTTTGAAGTACTTCGCTCAGTGCATCTCGTATGTCTTTAGACATGCGTAAGCGCTCAAAGAGTGATAGCCTAGCTGGCATATTATCCAGTTGAGCCAGGATGTCAAAGTTGTAGGGCCTGTTTAACCTTGGTGAGGAGACATTCCTCAAGGGTTTGTCGAACCGCGTCTCCTTCTGTCTGTGGGAGACAGTTTGGAAATGGTCCATCCTGGTGCCTCGGTGTCAACTGGTGTGCCCAAGGGTACAGCCTTTTCCTGAATAGGGTTGTTACTGTGCCCATACATTTTTCCGAATCTAGTTTCTTTGACCATGGCCTTGTAAAATCATAATGTAGGCTGACTTTATCCCATTGGCTGGGGGTAGCCTCGCTGTCGGAGGCCATGTAGACAGACTTGTATTGCATGAAGCTCAGCAAAATCACAATGTAGGCTGACTCTATCCCATTGGCTCCGTCTTTGTTGGGGAAAGGATACATGGTAGCGTCATCTTCTGACTCTGGCAGTCGGCTGCCCCCAGGCATTGTAACAGCTTGGTTGGGTGAAGGTCTATCCCCAACTTTGCATCTCATCCTTGGTGGATCGCTACCTCTAGCATGGGAGATAGGTGGGGAATACATACTCCCTGGCTGCGACAGTCTTTTCACAAGAATCTTCTCAATTGGGTATTTTGGAATACCCCTACCGCAGATATAGCCGGGTAGGAAAATCTATGTGTCTACGGCTTCTTTGTGCTGGTTGAGGAAGAAGGTGCCTTTAAACCTTCTAGACGAGAGTATCCCTTCTGACAGAGTAGCAGGAAGCATGAACTGGTTCATCTTCCGTTTGTAGGATCGATGGCACCTTTAGATGGGGGGAATGAATAGAGTAGCGGAAGTAATATCCCCAATAAAAGATTGTGCAGGTAAAGGCAGATATAAGCAGATACTTAAATACAGTAAAGTAAAGCAGTAAGTAAATAGGGACAAGAAGGCAATACGCAGACACCAAGATTTTATACTAGTTTCTCTCTGAGAGGACTAGTCTAGCCTCGAGTACTCATGTTCGATGTTTAATCCACTATTCGAAATAGAGGTTACACCGCGTGCTTTACTCCAAAGAACACACCAACTTCAACACCGTTGTGTTTTAGTCCGAAGCCCACGATCAAACTTCAACACCGTCTGAAAAAGCTTTTATACTCCAAGCTTGTACAACTCGAATACTTCTAATCGGAAACCACCGACACTTAGAAGAATGAGAGTTGTCTTGGAAATATGAAGATTAAAAGCTCTTTGTAATAGGAAGGCTTAGAATAGATAGAGAAGATGAATAATGGATTGAGTGATTAGAATGTCAAATTCTTCTCTATTTATAATAGTTTTTGAACCAGAGATCGGGCATAACTCGATTAGGGTAAACGTTTAAATTTTGAACGTTGGAGATCTAAAAGACTAGGCAATGCTACTGACCAGGAGTGATCTTAGGGGACCGAGTTCGGTCCGATTTCGGCTAAGGGGTTTTCAAGAAAATTTTGGTTCATGTAGGCTTTTGGATGTTGGTTTGGTTTGGGATAAAGGATAGGTTTGTTTTGGTTCAGGATAAACTTATAAATGCTAGTGATCCCAACTCACAAAATAATCTAGACTCAAGAAATAAAATATACAAAATAAAGTAGAAGAAGTCTTCTTGATGATCAAGTGCAATCTTCTGTAGTCATCTTGAAGTCTTCTTGCTTTCCATATCAAAGTTGGAATTTTAACTCAATTATCAAAATCAGGTTGATCATGGCTACTTGGGCCAATAATCTCTCCCATTTTGATAATTTAACAAAACTACGATTGATACTTTAGCAATTTGTTCAGCTTTATTGGAAGTAGGTTGGTACGGTACGGAAGTAGCTTGGTCAATGATTTGCTCCCCTGCAAGTAATGATCAAGTCCTCTGAATATTATGAGATCTAGCAAAAATTATCTCAAACCAAATTTTTTTAGAGCAATATGTATTCAACAACATGTAAAAAATATCATAATGAAAAAACAAAATATTAAAGTATCATATTTCCCCCCCGTTTGTCATATAATCAAAAATGACAGAACTTGATAAATATACTCATCACAGAAAAATAAGTAGCACAAAAAAAATAAACTAGTATGCATAAAGAAAATCTCATAACCAGATAATGCATAAAGTGCTGGAAAGGAAACTGATACAAATAGTACAAAGTCTAATACATGCCAAAATAAACAGAAATACTGAAAATGCTTTAAAGAAGCATATCACGAATACATAAGCACTAAAAAACTAGAATAGACTAGTAACTCTGTATCACTGGATAACATCTTCAATCATCATCCTCATAATCATCGTCAACATCTGCTGCACTAGAAGAACCGGACTCAGCAGTGCGGTGGGGATCATAGCAAGCAACAGCTAGATCAAAATAGTGCTGAGCCTCTCGATCATCAATCCGATAACCGAGCACCGAGGGGTCACGAACCATGGGAATAGGGCCGCCAGGGTTGTGTGCAAAACTATAGCTAAAGTTCCTGATGGTGTTGGTTATGGCATGTAACTGAAGTGTGGTACGGAAGTCCATGGACCTAAACTGATCCATCATCAAGGCTTGAAGTGACTCATGGGTGACACATGTCACGCCCGTGTCCCAAAATACGTAGGACTAGGTATGTAGACATGCCAGCCGTATAGTAAATATACGTTAGCTGTAAAATGCAGTATAACCATGACAACTATTCTCATCCACAAAAGAATAATGGTATCATAAAATTAACTATAAATTGTCAATTTACAAGTCGTTGGGCAGAGACAAATCTACTACCAACTATTTAAATCGCCTATAGGGGTTAAGTCGCAACTTTGGATGATTTTCCTAGTTGGGACACTGCTATGGCTAGGCCTCCCCTAGCATGGATAATATACTAGTCAAGGCACACAATTACACTTTCTGTGCCACAATTCCTAGCCATCTCGTACTCCAAATCTTAACCATAGCTAAGGTCATCTATAATAACAACTATTTAATAAAAAATACTTATAAATTTTAAAAAATCACTTATTAAAGTCAAATAATTAAAAAAAAATTTTGAAAATTCAGGAGGTTTACAACACCAGTAGGAGGATGTGAACTACCAGCTGATGGGTCAACATGTAGAGGTGGAGGAGGCTGTATGCGGAAACATGAGCGACTCTACGATGCTCATAAAGATGGGAAGGTGGGGCTTCTTTTGGACAGTCATCCAAGATAACCTCAAAATACTCAAAGATATAAGGAAGATACATCGTATAGAGAAGTCATCGCAGTTTCTGACGACATCGTTTCATAGCAGCGATGAGAGTCTTAGGTAGACTGAAAGGAACTTGGAAGTGGAGATGGTAAATAGTAGAGAGTTCCAAGTAGGTAATCTCATCGGTAGAAGATTGTTTTGGAAGAATAGCAAAAATTATCATTCGATAAAGATCATAAAAGTAGTCGTTCATATGCTTGGGTCGAAGACTACCTTTAGGACGTGGATTGGGTGCACATAATGAATCACAGAAAGAGTCAAAAGTCATGTGGGCCAAAAATTGAACTTTGGTGATTTCTACCAGTACTTCCCTTTCATTGGGAATAAGAAGCCTAATTGCCAGATGATCGACATCAAATTCAATATCAATCCCACCGACCTTGGATCTAACCGAACTGTTTGTGACCGTATTATTGCAGTAAAATATGCGAATTGCATTTGAGTAGATTCAATATGTGGATTGAACTAAAATTTCAAAGTTAAAGTGTTCAAACACGTTCAAGTGATCGAGAAACAAAGTAGAGTTGAGTGGACTTCCCGGACAAATTTTTTGTTGATAAAATTATTAGATGCATCATGAGACACGAAAATAAATTCATCAAAATAATCTCCGTCCGGTATGATGGGACTAAAAAGTGAAAACGATCCTTCCTCTTGGACATAGAGAAGGAGGCGTCTCCAACCTTTCTCTTCTTTTTGGAACAATAAAAAATTTTGGGAGCCATTAAAAAATTAAAAGTGGAGGAATAAGTTGAGATACCGAAATTGAGTAGAGGGGATGGAAGAGAACCCAGATACAACTCAGAATCCAAACTCTTAGACCTTGGGAGGCTTTGAGGGAGTATGGGGTCGCTAGGGTTAGGTTTTTCGGTTGCTTGTTTTGGCTACTGTTATAAGGAAGATGAAGTTTGAGGAGGTTTATAAGGAGGGAAACCCAACTGTTCTGTTCTGTGCTCACTTACCCTGGATCGAGTTCGGCCAGAGCTCAGCCCGAGTTTGATCGTCAGGTAATCTAGACAGACTTGGACAATGTGATACAGGTTTTAACATAGATACAAAAACTAATTTAGAATAAATGTGTTGATGAAAAATAATTAATATTAATTAATCAAAATATGTAAAATATATCAAATATTTTGGGTTAGCTGTAGGGGCCGGATCCCATCTAGTGGTAGTCCGAAGACATTTGGCACCGCGTCGCTTAGACTTTTACGTCTTTTTGTCAGAAGGGCCCTTTCGGCTTATAACCAAAATATTTTTTTCAATTTTATATATTCAATTAAGTAATATATAATTATCAACTTCAACGTCTAAAATTCCCAATTCTCTTCTTATAATGTTAAAACGATCTTCAGCTAGGAGCTTAGTAAAGATGTCAGCTAATTGACATTCTATGTCGACAAACTCTAAACTAATATCTCCCTGTAAAATATGGTCTCTAAGAAAGTGATGTCTAATTTCTATATGTTTAGTGTATGAGTGACAAATGAGATTTTTTGTGAGATTTATCGAGCTAATATTATCACAATAAATGGTAATATGGTTGCACAACAACTGATAGTCTTCTAAGATTTGCTTCATCCACAAAATCTGGGCTTAATATCATCCGACGGTTATATATCCAGCCTCGGTTGTCAATAATGCAACATATTTTTGCTTCTTAGAAAACCATAAGACTAGGGATTTTCCTAGGAAATGACATGTGCCACTGGTACTTTTACGATCGACCTTGCATTCAGCAAAATCTGTGTCCGAATAACCTATCAGGTCAAATAAATAAGTTTTTGGATACCATAGACCGACTGTTAAAGTACCTTTAAGGTATCGGAGGATATGTTTAATGGCACTCACATTTGATTTCTTACGACAAGCCTGATATCTTGCACATAAGCATGCTGAAAATATAACATCTGGACGACTAGCAGTTAGATACAGTAAACTACCAATCATACCTTTGTACTTACGTACTTAAGATGGTTTACTACTTTCATCCATATAAAGCTTTGTAAATGTTGCCATAGGAGTTTCGATTGTTTGACATTGTCCATATCAAACTTCTTCACCAGGTCTTTTGTATACCTGGCTTGATTGATGAAATCCTCTGTGAACTTTGTTTGATTTCTAGCTCATGGAAGAAAGTTAATTCTTCCATCATGCTTATTTCAAATTCACTCTGTACACACTTAGCAAACTCATTACATACCATCTCATTTGTTGATCTAAAAATAATGTCATCTACATAGATCTGCATTAATAAAATATTCTTATCCAAAGATTTTATAAAAAGAGTAGAATCAACCTTTTCTTTTGAAAAACCGTGTTCAAGTAAAAAGAAAATAAGGCGTTCATACCATGCACGAGGTGCTTGTTTGAGTCTATAGAGAGCCTTGCGAAGCTTGAATACGTGATCAAGATTTTTGAGTCTTCAAAACTAGGAGGTTGTTTAACAAAAACTTCTTCTTTTATAAAACTATTTAGAAAGACACTTTTGACATCTATTTGAAAAAGTTTAGAACCATGAAAACTTGCATATGCACAAAGCATACGAATGTATTCTAGTCTAGCAACTGGAGCATATGGATCATCATAGTCATTGGCTTCTTCTTGGTTATAGCCTTGAGCTAATAGACCTGCTTTATTGCGTGTGACTAAACTATTCTCATCTAACTTATTTTGGAACACCCATTCAGTACCAATGACCAGGTGATCACTAGGTCTGGGAATGAGTTCGAAAACTTGATTCCGTTCAAATTGGTTTAGTTCATCTTGCATTGCAGAAATCCAAAATTTATCATCAAAAGCTTCTATAACATTCTTTGGTTCTATATTAGAAATAAATGCTACATTAGCAACAATATCTCTAGTGCTTAAACGAGTACTTACATATTTTGATACATCACCTATTACTAGTTCTTCTGGATGATATGGTGTAAACCGTAGTTGCTTCTGTAGACTTTCTAGGTATGAGGTAGGTGTACCTTCAGGTGTTTTGTTCGTAGGAGATCTATCATCTTCATTATCACTGTTATTGTCACATTAACTGTACAGCTCGTCGACGGAGATGTTTATTGATTCTTCAACAACAAGTGACCTTTTGTTTAATACTCTACATCCTTTGCTCTTTATCGCGCATCTAAGAAATATTCCTTCATCATCTTTTGTCAAATTTGCCTAAATTATCTTTAGTGTTTAAAATAAAACATCTGCAACCAAACACTTTGAAATAGCTGATATTAGGAGTTTTATTGAACCATAATTCATAAGGAGCCTTCTTGGAAATATGCCTAATAAGGACTCTGTTCAAAACATGACATGTTGTCTAAAGAGCTTCAGTCCAAAAATACTTTAGAAGGTTATGCTTGTTAAGCATAACTCTGGCCATATCACCAAGAGTTCTATTATTCCTCTCTATAATGCCATTCTGCTGAGGAGTTCTGGGGTAAAAAAATCCATATGATAAACTATTCGAATCACAAAATATTTTAAAATAGTAGTTATCAAATTCTCCTCCATGATTTCTTCGAATGCAAGTAATCATGAATCATTTTTCATTTTGTACCTTTTTATAAAAAAGAACCAAATTCAGAAAATGCCTCATTTTTATTTGCAAGAAAGTAGATCCAAGAATATCGTAAATAGTCATCAACTATCACGAAAGCATATAACTTACCGCCAAGACTGGCAACTTTACTTGGTCCATATAAATCTATATATAGTAGTTAAAGTAGTCTAGAGGTACTTACAGTGTTTATTGATTTGAAAGATGATCTGGATGTCTTGTTTTTTTCATACTCGGCACAGACTATATCTTTCTTGAAAGTGATATCGGGTAAGCCTCTTACCAGTTTCTTTGTGGACAATCTTGCAATAGTGTCCATATTTGCATGTCCAAAATGCATATGCCGTACATATCTTTTGTCTTGAGAGGTGTATAGACACTTTCCTGTACTGTTAGTACTTTCTGACAGATATAAGACATATGTTGTCCTCTTTTATTCCCTCAAAAGAGATTGTTCCAGAAGATTTATCATAAATAAAAAATTTATCTTTAACAAAATTAATTCCATAACCATGATCAGTCAACTGACTAATACTCAGCATTTTATGTTTTAATTTTGTTACTAAAAACACATTTTTAATAATAGAAGAGGGAGAAGTACCTATGTCGCCATTACCAATTATATGTTCTATTAAATTATTTCCAAAGGAGACATAGCCTTCTTTCTTCATCGATAGAGTTGCAAACAAAGTATTATCGCCCGTCATATGTCTGAAGCAACCACTATCGAGAATCCATTACTTTTAATAGGAGGAGAAAGATCCACCTACAACACAAGTTGAAGATGTAACCTTTGGTACCCACTTTTTTGAGGGTCCGGATATGTTAGTTTTAGGGACCCAAGCATATATATATATATATATATATATATATATATATATATATTCATCTCTACTAGCTTCGTAATTTTGCACTAATGTGATACATGTCCTCTTACACCACAATAATGACATGTAGCAGAAGTGTTCGTGCTAGGTGAAGTTCGAAGATCATGTAAGTTTTTGAAGAGGTGTGTGACTTCTTGTGTGGAAATTTATACATGAATGCATGACTCTTAGTAGTGTTGGTCGTGCTGTGTTTGTGTTTAGCCTTGTGATTTGTGTTCACTTGAGTTATAGGCTTAATAATATGTTTTACCATTTTAATCTCTAACTTATTAAAGACATCACAGGCTTCATTGTACTTGGTCGTGAGTGCATCTATTCTCTGAGCAACAATATAATACTTCTTTTTCTTTAGTTTATAGGGATCATTGAGCTTTACATTTTCTTGATTTGCTTTGTCAAGCTTCTCAAGTATGTAATGTAATCTCAACTTTAAAGAGGAAATCTCATCCGTGTTGCTAGAAGGGTTTTTATCTCTAATATCTTCTAGTATTTGAGATTGTTTAACAGTTTGAGCCGCATGCCTCATTGGCAGCATGGGAGCCTTCTGGTGGGGAAGCCGCATGGTGTATGGGCCGCATGTTAGGTGGTCGTATAGAGTAGTCCAGTTGTCTCTGGTTCTACAAAGGCGGTGTACCTCGGGATACTGTGCTGTTGGGACTTGGTATCCCATTGGGGGTCTTTGGGCCTTCGTGCACATTGTTTAAGTTGGCTTGGTCTTGACTGAGCCTGGGAATTTTCCATGCTTCTACACCTCCGAGCACGTATTTAGCTCATATTTTGGATCTTGACATTCAACCTACGGGCCTAAATATTATTTACGTTATTCTAGACTATAGCTAGAGCTGATCATGTATGACTATTACTCTTGCTAGTTCACTATTTTATATTACTAGCCTCATGATCATCCATATATATATAGTTTGGGACGTTTTACTGTTCTATGTCCGATGATCATACTTCTTGTACTTTGTATATTTGCTAGTGATTGAGATACATAAGATTGCTTGACCTAGGATTGACTTTTGGATTGTAGTAGTAACCCCATGTCTTGACAGCTTTGCCGTATCCTAGGGTACTGGAGTACTCTGGTATACGTAGCTGGCCTAGCCCATCCCCGCTTTCCAGTATTTTGGTTCTGGGGCGTGACATAAGTTGACCCGAAGAAATATTAAGTTCGATTCGAACAAGTATTAAAAATCGATTTGAAGGAGTTGAGTGGGTTTCTTGTACAGACTTTTATGCTAAGTTTTCTGAGGTTGATATTTTTCCCTATGTGCAATGAAGTCCACCTAAGATCAACGTATCACCTCGCGATGGGCTGAGGCATAGGCACGTTAGGTCGAAGGAGCACGAAGTGCTCGAATGGCTAAGTCAGATGAGATGATCATGCAACAAAATTAAGGAAGCAAGTTGCAATAGCTCGATGAAGTGACAAGCGAATCAACATAGGTGGGAGGAGTATGGCCCTTCGTTCCTACTTCATCATGCCTTAATAAAATGTATCATCCTATGCTAAGTAACTTCATGGCTTTCCATGTTTGTGGGTCGAACAAATAGAAGTGCTAGTGTATGTTGAACATTAAGATAGAACATCGAACATCGATCGTAGAACATCGAATAACTCTATCGAGACATGTCTTAGTGCACGAGTCGGAAGAAATGAACATAGAACATCAAAGGACTATATCGATGACTACATCAGTGTATGAGTCATAAAATATTGAATAACTGTATCGGCGAGTGCCTCAGTGCACGAGTCATAGAACATTGAATACTATATTGAGGCGTGCATCAAGTGCACGAGTCGTAGAACATTGAAAAAACATATCGAGGGATGCATCAATTGCACAAATCGAAAAACATTAAATACTAAGTCTTAGAACATTGAAAGTATGGCTTCGCACACGAAGTGGGCAGTTGTGGCACAATACCACGGAACTGTCGATATGCAGAATGGTAGGCTTCATCAGCAAAATGAATAGTTGTGGTTCGAAACCATGAAACTATTGGAAAGCGTATGGTAATCATGAATCTATTGAATGTGGCATGGTGTCTCGTTGTGTTTGGGACCTACAGGTTGCCAAGTGGAATATTGAGTTGGGGCATGGTGCCAATAGAACATAAGATGGAAGAATGGCAACGTGAGTCGATGACTCAGACTATGCTTATGTTTTTATAGTTTCTTAATTGTTCACGCATATTACATGGTCATGGACTTGGAAAACCTGTATGCGGATTTTGGCTTCCTTGAACGAGACCGCCAGGGCATCGGGACCATTTGGCCTAGGAGAAATTTGAGATGGGTATTGTGGAACATTTCATTCAGAAGGCTTGTGACCTACTATTGAAAATGGCGATGACACAAATATCGATAATTCGGGGACCTTCGGTAATTGGTCTAGTAACCCCGTACGTGGAGTGATCGTCGTCTTACCATTGAGATGTAGTCCAGTATGGCTCGGAATGCCAGTGAACTTCATATAGATAAGGACGCACACCAACGAATTATTGATGTGGGGGTGGCAAGTTTTCGCCTTATATCAGTGTAATGGTGGGAGTATCAGTTCTTGGAAGAAGTCAGGTCAGGTGACTTGCTTCGAAAGTGTATCACCGTGTTGCTTAAAGATCGAGTATAACATGCTTTTCTTCTTCCAAGTATAATATGTTTACCAGTTTTCTACCCTCTCGTATGCTGTCGAGTATAACATATTTACATGCTTACATGTTTTTTGCTTTTATAATATGCAATGAAACTGATCCCAAGGCAAAAATAGAAAGATCATCTATGTTAAACCGCATGCTTCACTAAATTACTTTGTATCGGTTTAGGCGAGTGGATTTCCCATTCACTAGTACAAAATGTGTACTGATGCCCTAACCCCTAGTTGCTGAAGCGACTTGGACGTGTTGAGGCATCAAGGCTCAGATTTACAACATGAAGTTCGACCAAGGATACTGCCTGGATATATAGAAGACATGATGTATGGAACGTAATGATCCTTTGTGAGCTATAGAGATCACGAGTATTGTAAGCCAACTTGGTATTTTTATTGGGGCTATTAAGACTCTTTGTATTCAGATGCTCTATCAATAAAAGAGATTGTTTCATATACTCTGCTTTAACTTCAGTATGACTCAGTTTCTTCCGCTGCGAATGTTGCTAATTTGAGATAATCATAAACGATTTAATCATCTTGCCTTGTACGAGTGCAACTCTAGACTTGTAAGACATGATCATGCCCCAGCGAGGACGATCGATTTACAGAAAATCGATGTGAGGACGAATGATTTCGAGGGTCGGGGCATGACAAATATAGCAATTAGCACAACTTTTTGGCGTAGCTCCTTCTGTGATGACGCAGATCTTCTCTAGCCTTGCTTGGAGATGATAAATGAGTTTGCTTAGATGCTCTTGAATTTATGTGGTTGCTTCAGGATTCTCAATTGTTACACTTCAAGGTGAACCATGTAAGTGGTTACTTTGGTCTCTAGAGCCATCCCACAAGCTAAAAAATTCAACTAAACACGACAAAATATGTCCAAGGATGATTCAGAACCCAAAATTTGGGTCTTATCCTTGGAACCGATGTTTCCATGAGCAACTTGCATAGGGAATCCTGTGGCGTAGCACTCGGCACCATAGTTGTTTTGCATAACAATGTGTATAGTTGTTTGGTATAGTACTTGGCATAGCACTTAGCATAGTGCTTTGTGGCCTTCATGGCTTTGATCTTTGAAGCATGATGAATATTTTTCAAGCTACCGTAGCGATTGTTATGGTCTTAGTCAGATAGATTTTTTTTCTTGCTCGGAGAAGAAGAATCCAAACTTCCCACTAGGGGATGTCTGGTGTTCTGCCTATCCATAGGCTATTTATAACATTTCTTAGGGACAAAATATTGTTATAGGGACATAAAATACTACCAAAATAACTAATTTTAGCGATGCTAGAGATATCGATAATCATAAAAATTACATCGCTAAATGTCATTAGCGCCATAATTAATTGGTTGGTCGCTCACAATAAAAATGTCAAAAAATATTGTTATAGGGACATAAAAAAGGACGTCACTAGACGTCACTTCATTAGCAACATTTAGCGACATAACAACATGCGTTGCTTATTCACTGACATTTATATTAATCGTTATTCATCGCCTTAGCATCGACTATATTAGCAACTTTTTCTTAATTTAACGAAGCTAATGCTGACATGGCAAATTCTATTATGTCAGTAATTTTATGATGAATTGGTAATGTTTAGCACCGATACATTTTTAAATTAACGATGTTATACGAGTCACTAAATGTAGCTAAAATTTCTAGATTATATTCCAGGTAACGTTTAGCAACATCTTGATACATTTAGCGATGTTTGGATATATATTAGCAATATTTTCCTTATATCGCGAAACGTCACTAAACGTCGTTAAATTCTGGATATATTTTAGCAGCATTTTCCCTATATCGCTAAACGTTACTAAACATCTCTAAATTCAAAAAATGAAAACAAAGTGTTGCAAGTTTAATATTGTAGAATAGGATCCTGTACAAAATATCTCACAAAATATATCAAATAGAATACATTAGAGAATAAAATAACCAAAAAAAATAATAAGAGCCAGCAAGTCCAATTTGATAAATAAAATTCCATTATATAATATATGTTACAAGTAAAATTGTCACAACCCGCTCCCGCTTTTTGGGATACGAGTATTTGGCCAAGTCCAGCCCACGCCATAGTATCGACAGTAGTATGCTATTAGACCTCAAGATCATATCATAAACAATATCAATTTCCATGGATCAAGGTATATCACTAACTATCTCAACCACAATAATTAATAAAAAATAAGAAATATAACTAAAAGTTTCTAAACTGTAGTGTCCCAAATTCGTGATACGTATTTAGTGTACGTATATGTGTTTTGGACCCGTATTTTTGTTAATCATGATTAGTTAAATTTGGTTAATTTTGTTTGATTGGTTTAATTGGCTTATGGTTCATCATGGCATTGCATTGGCTTGGTTTGGTTCGGTTTAGTGGGTTTGGTTTGGTTTGGTTTTATGTGGAGAACCACTCCCACCTACCACCACTCCCACCATAAATATCAATCCCACTCTCTCTCTTCCATTATTACTCATTACTCATTTCTTCTTCTCCATCTTTACTTCTTCAACCACCAGGAGGGAGAGAGAGAGAGAGAGCTTAGGCAAGTGCAAACTTGCTTCATGATGGATCTCAAGTTTTATTGTTCCATTCTCTTCCTTACTTGATTCTAAGATACTTTAGAACTTGGCATTTTCTATTTTTATGGTTATATTTTCGTAGATCTAAGTTTTAAGTTCCTTCTTGTTTAATTTTCTTGGTTTTGATCTCTAAAAACTTGGTATTTCCAAAAACTAGTGGTTCTATGTTGTAGAGAATTCGATTTCATGCAGTTTTGGCTTTTGTTTCGCTTGATTTCGACTCCGGATGAGGAAGTTATAGCCATTACAAGTTTTCGGAACTTTCATGGCTGAACTTGCTGTTTGGGGACGATGAAACCCATGCGCCGGGAACCTCATGCACCCGGGAGGCCATGCGCCGGGAGGCCATGTGCCGTGAAGTCCCGGCAACGCATCCCTTAACTCCGAGCGTGTCATGCGCATAGGTTTCCTACGCGCATGTACTGAAGACGCAACGTGAGTTTCTCATGCGCCGATTCGTACAGGAATCCCATGCGTCGATTGTGCAGGAATCTCATGCGCCGATTCATGCAGGAATCTCATGTGCCGATTCGTGCAGGAATCTCATGCGCCGATTCGTGCAGGAATCCCATGCGCCGATTGTGCAGGAATCTCATGCGCCGATTCGTGCAGGAATCTCATACGCCGATTCGTGCAGGAATCCCATGCGCCGATTGTGCAGGAATCTCATGCGCCGATTCATGCAGGAATCTCATGCGCCGATTCGTGCAGGAATCTCATGCGCCGATTCGTGCAGGAATCCCATGTACCAATTGTGCAGGAATCTCATGCGCCGATTCGTGCAGGAATCCCATGCACCGATTGTGCAGGAATCTCATGCGCCGATTCGTACAGGAATCTCATGTGCCGATTCGTGCAGGAATCCCATGCGCCGATTCGTGCAGGAATCCCATGCGCCGATTCGTGCAGGAATCCCATGCACCGATTCGTGCAGGAATCTCATGCGCCGATTGTGCAGAAATCTCATGCGCCGGAATTGCTCTATTTTACTGTTTTTGCCTGTTTAAGTTGTTTTGTAGCTAGAATCGTGAAAAACTCAAAACATGAAAGTTGTAGATCTTTTCCTTGGCTTCAAGAATATGTCACTAGTTATTTTATGCAAGTTTCTCTCATTCATGATAATGTAAGGATAGAACACGATAGTGGCCTGTTAAGACGCACTCTTGACAAGTACTAAGTGGACATGACATGACCTAATAGTGGCCTGCCGTGGCGCACTCCTGACAAGTACACCTGACATGATATATCTGATAAGCTGTTGCGACGGCTACCTGACATGACATGACCTGTATAAGTAACCTGGACACCGTGGACGATTGTGCTTGTACAAATAATCCAGTCCTGTCTTACATCATGTCTAGGAGGGGACTCCTGAGTACCACGGTCAGGAGTACCTACTATAATGGACTAAGGTTAATGACTAGATTAATTCACTAGACATGAAGAGATGTTCCCCAGTTACAGGCGATCCCGTTATCCCGGCCGCAAATGTTTGGACTTGTAGCCTGCCGACGAGTAGGGCACATTTCCAGCCCACTGTTATGTGGGGCACCCTCTATTGTCACTTTAATGATTGAACTCTATTGTCACTCTAATGATTGCCTGGATAACCTGGATAGCTGCAGGGCCTGTGGCTACTTGGAGCATCTCATTGCATCTTGCTAGTAACTAGGATTGTGATAACCCTAGTTAGTTAATGTAGAAAGCCATAGGCAATGATTGGCCGTGATTGATTGGATGGAGTCTAGTCCAGTATAGTATTGTCTAGAAATGATTGATTGCAAGATTGTACCAGAATGATTGAATTATTGTCACTCCAGATTGTTACTATAATGATTGTACTCTATTGTCACCCTAGCGTATTGTACTCTTCATTGTCACTTTTATCATTGTACTCTCTCCTTTTACCTTAATGATTGTCACCTTAGCAATAAATGATCAGAGACTAAGTTCTGTTCAGGCGAAGGGTTACAATCTCGGTCCTTGTTTGGTTTAAGGATTGTAACCTGGCTTCCGGAATAGTATCTTCGTCTTCTCTTCATATATTGCCCAGCTATATTTTATTTAGCATGATTCTCCAGTTATCTTATGTCATGATGCTTTACTTAATCATTTTCTCTGATTGGGGCAAGTGTATTGGTAGTGCACAAACCTCAATCTGTGTTACTGATTGTTGTTTTCTTACATGTTGAATGCTAATGATTTGCTGGTTTTAGTTCCTAAGTGAAGCCTCCTTTGTGGCACTTGCTCTTTCTGGGGTCTGATCCAGCTGGTTTTGTATGGCCAGATACCGGAGCAGCACCAAAGGATCTTTCTGCTTTCCAGCCCGATGGTGGTCACCAGGCGTAACCAGGGCATCGAGTGGGTTTCTTTTGTTCTCCCACTGTAATATTATAAATTATTCTTTTGAGGCGTTTAGCCGACGAGCAAGTGTTAGCTCGGTTGTACTTACTTACTGTCTGCCAACGGGCTGTAACATGATTGACAAGCCCCGGGGGTTGATCATGTATGACTGAACTCTTGCTAGTCCTCACATTTTGTAACGACTAGCTTCATGATCATCTGGATATGTAATGTTTGTGACGCCTTACAATTGTATATTTGGTGATCTGACATCTTGTAATTATTATTAGTTGGTTGAGATTGAGACAATAGGCTATTTTATGACCTTAAGAGACTGATGGATTGTAGTGAAACCCTCACATATCTAGACAGCCGTGACCGTATAGCGGTGTGGATTTCATTCCGTTATACGTAGCTGGCTATGTCTGCCCCCGCTTTCCAGTATTCTGGTTCTGGGGCGTGACATAAACTATTTAATTAAAAAATCTCAACCGTAATCCTCAAACCAACAATATAAAAGAAATCAAGAAAACATATCTGGTCAAAATAAACTAACTAATATCATGCCCCGATTGTTATAACCTGCTCCCAGTTTTCGGGATATGTGTCACGACCCGTACTCGTTTTTCAGGATACGAGTATGTAGCCAAGTCCAGCCTATGTCGCAGCATCGACGGTAGTACACTGTCTAGACCTTAATAATAATCTCAAACCAAATAAACAATATTTGATCACAAAGTTATCTATTTGCTCATTTACAATAACTATTCCATTAATCTTCAAATCCAATAATACATTAAAATAATATTCAGAAACAAACCTGCTAAATATTTAAATTTAAATTCTATCTAGAATCAAAGTTTGGCCTCCAAAATCTCTATCTCCACCCATATGGTCCATAGCACATAAGATAACAAGTCACCTATAATAATCCAGTCAGGAAATCAACAAAATACAACCCTATTTCAATAATGTAACTCAGCACAAAATAATCTAGTAATACAGAAAAATGTAACAATAAGAGAAATATGTATATGAACTGGAAACCGTAAATACAACAAAAATTGGAAACAGTAAACACGAACAAGAACTACTGGCAAGAACATGTGTAACAAGACAACTAGCAATGAACATGTACAAGTACAATAAATAGTGCGTTTGAAATATCTTTCGACATGTGAACGACTAGGCTAATACGGCACATCATATAGATGGTTATCCATATTACAAGGTATGGTAACCCATACGTGAGGTGTATGACTTAGCTATCCACACTAACATATTCATTGGGGTTTGTTCACATACCGACTGAGCATTTCTCTTCCGACTCACTAAACAATCAATAAACGAACAATGATACAACAAGTCCTATCGTGTCACAATCGTGTCTCAGCATGATATCAGATAAAACACAATGAATGATGAATAACATCATAATGTACTAAGAACATAAAGCAATAGTGTACTTGCCTCGATTAAGTTGCAGTTGTTATGTAACTTGTTCATGTTGGCACAGAAAAGATTCAATTATCAAAACTACGTAAGATGACATTGGATGATGGAACAAACCATTCCATTGAGTCCAGAATAATCCAAATAGCCTAGGATCGATATAGTGAAGTCAAGATTCGCAAGAATTTAGATCGTACGATTAGTCACGGTCATGATTCGATAACCAAAGGAATTTGCATAAATAAATATAACTATTTAGAAATTTTTTTATTATATTTAGAAACTATATTTTATTAATTAAAATATATTAGGGTAAATATTTTAAATCTAGAAACAATCGTACAAACTCAATTTTTGTCAAAATATAATTTTAGGTAAAAATATCTAAAATTTAAAATATCATAAAATAATATGATAATTTATTTAGGCTTCTAACCCAATTTTGAAATTACATATATGGCCAAGCTCAATATTATATATTTGTTACACATATAATTTTAAAATATTTAATATTTAATATTTAATATATATATATATATATATATATATATATATATATATATATATATATATATATATATATATATATATTATATATATATATATATATATATATATATATATATATATATATATATATATATATAAAACAATATTCTTGCTAAGATTCGAAGAAGACTGGAAGGGTGGCAGCAGAAAATTCTTTCGTATGGGGGTAAGTTAACATTAATCAAATCAGTATTGCTCTCAATTCCTATGTATACGATTGCAGCTTGTAATCCTCCAAAGTCAGTCCTTAATAAGCTTGAGGATATGTTTGTTCGGTTCTTCTGGGGTACTAATGATGGCAAACATATCTGGTCGAGCTGGAGCTCTATGGCTAAGCCTATTGCGGAAGCAGGATTGGGGCTCAGAAGTTTGAAAGAGACAATGGACACGTTCACGGCTAAATTGTGGTGGAAACTTAAAACCCAAGATGGCTTGTGGCAGCAGTTTCTCAAAGCCAGGTACTGTAAATTTCAAGACTTGATTGTAGCAGGTGCTCCACAGAAGTGTTCTCATGTTTGGAGAAGATTACTGCAAGGACGGGAAATGGCTAATCACTACATAGTTCAATTGGCTTCGGGAGATTGGAATTGGACGTCCACTGTGAACGGTAAATTCCCAGTTTCTGTTGCTTGGAAGATCATTCGAAATCCATCCCCTACTCGTCAACAAATCAAACATATTTGGAACCCTTGTATTCCATACAAGTGGTCCATTTTGTTGTGGCGGTTGATGCATAACAAACTCCCCACGGATGACAATATCCAAAAGTTTGGATTTCAGTTAGCTTCGAAATGTCATTGCTGTCCTAATCCATCTGTGGAGACAGCAGCACACATCTTTTGAGAAGGAGATTTAGTTGAACATGTGTGGCATGCCTTACATTCTGACCTTCAAGTATCAGTGAGGAGGTTGACACTGGTCAGGTTGTTTGATAAATGGTGGAGACGACCTAACATTCATCTTAAAGAGATTGTAGTTGCTGCTGTTTGTTGGGTGGCCTAGAAGAATAGAAACAAGTGGCGCTACGAGGATTATCAGTTCTAGGCGGCATAGTTACTTCATGAGACTAGACGACAGATTGGGAAAGCTTTGAAGCGTTGCACGCACAAGCCATCGTTACCAACTACTTGGCATAATCTAGGTGTTTGATAGATTTATCACCTTGTACTCTGTTTTGATCCTTATCTCTCAATAAAATTGTTGGTTGCGAATATATATATATATATATATATATATATATATATATATATATATATATATATATATATAAAACAATAATAATACCAATAAAACTAATGAAAATAACACTAGTAGTACTCATAATAATATACCAATACATATATAGATACATTGTACTCCAATTAAGACATATACAACATATATATGTATATACTGATATGTACCTTTAATTGTAAATCAATAATAATAATAATAATATTATTATTATTATGATTAATAACAAAATACTATTATTAATAATAATACTAATAATAGTAAAAAAAACTATTGTATTTTACTATATATATATATTTTTTATACTAATACACATATATACTTTCCAACCCAAAATCATTCAAAAGCCCAAGTCAAAATTATTAATATAAACAAACTTTTTAACTGAGCCCAACCCACTTAATAAACTAAACAACCCAAATATTACCATGGGCTCAGCTCATTAGAATAGAATTAAAACAAAACTAAAACAAAAAGGAAAATAGGAAGGAGAGAGATTAGAACGAGAGGGAGAGGGAAGCTTCAAGAAACAGTAGTAAAAGGAAGAACGAGAGAAGAAGGTGAAGGGGTCTTAACCAGCATTCAACGAAGGCGTCGTTCAGGCAAAAAGATGGATCGAAGAGGTCGAGGGGTTTTCCTCGGCTGGAGTCCAAGCGGCTCATCAGAGCATTGGGCGGAGTGTGAAGTGTCGACGCTAGAGGAGGCAGCGTGCGCTGACCCTGGCGCAGAGGCACTACTTGTGGGATAGCGTGGTTGAGCCGGTCACCGGAGTAGAAAAACTCGTGGAGATGGTGGCCACGAGCTTGGGGACACGACGAGGTTGTAGGTGTCGAACATTAGCCACAGGAAGCACTCGGCCGGTTAGGTGGCTAGGTTTGGCTGTCTGATTTGGGTAAGAACAAGGAGGAGGTCGATGGAGATGATTGTGGTGGACTGAAGGTCGTTAGAGTCGGTGGCAGACAGGGTCGAGATGTGGTGGTCGGAGAAGGAGGCAGGGGTGTTGATGTTGCCGGGACAAGAGAGGGCAGGTGCCCGACCGATCTGGGTCAAGATAGCTCTGGCGGGGTTTATTGTCTGCGGGTTTGTGGAGGAGGACTGGTGACGGTGCTCGGCACGACGACACGCAGAGGCTTGGGAAGATGCCGACGGTAGTGGAACAAGGCTGTGATTGGCTACTGAATAAGGACTAGAGTTAGTGTTTGGTCCAAAATTATGCCGGGGTTGTGTTAGTTCGTGTCCTGCATGACACAGTATTTTGGAGTCAAGGTCGTGTCCGGTGTGTCGGACATAGAGAAGATGTTATATGTATTTGTATTGTGGATTCAGATTAGTGGAAAGACATCCTGGATCGGACCCGAGGCTGACACGGTAGTTGTGGATGTTGGACACAGACACACGGACACGATTATGGTTATGGTTATGATGGTTTGGCTTTGGTTGCTAGATGGTGGTTTTTTTCTGTGGAGAAAAATAAAGGAGAACTCCTCTTATATATGAGTGGGGTTCCCTAATTAGGTCAGGACTAGGATCCTAGGATTAAATCTTTTCTTAGATTTAAATCAATCAATTGGATTGATCAAATCATAATCCATTAACTGATAACAACAATAATTTAAAATAATATCTAATATCTCAAAAAATATTTAAAACAAATTTATAAAATCAAATCTTTAAAAATAAATGATAATAATAAATCAAATAATTCAAGAACATATTTCTATAAATATAAAATATTATTTTTTTAAATAATTTGACAAATCTTTGACATCCAAAATATCTTTTATAGAAATTAAAATAAAATTTATTTTCTAACTCGAAAAAATTTAAAAAAATAAAATTTTGAAAAAATTTAGTGTAACCACCACTTTTCTAAATTGAGGGTAATTTTGAACTTTTGTAAACGTTTATTATTTAATAATAGGATTTATGATTTATGGAGATTTTTAATTAATTTAATACTATTTAAAATTGGTGAATTATAATTTTAATGTGTTAGCTAGTGAACCCTAGAACTGTTGAGCCTAGAGACTTACCATGACCATGGGGACCTAACCATGTGATTAGAATGACTATTTACAACTTTTTAGGCTAAGAGTATTTTGGTCATTTTGTGATTTGAATTATTTAGGATTTTAATTAATTGGTAAATTTTAGATTATTTTAATAATATTTAAATTAATGTATTATGATTTTGGTCATTTTTTATATTTTAATATTTTGGGAATTTTTATATTTTAATATTGATTTTACGGGATTTGTTTAGTCGGGTTTGATTTTCTTTTCGTTCCGACTTATGTTAGTGATCCGGGTAGTTTAGACTCTAGAAGGGACCCCAAGATTAGTTAGTCATTGCCCACAAACCCCACTAATTAAGTTAGTAAGTTTAGACTAATTCCACTTGTTAGATTGGTTAAGTTAGAGGCTTAAATTTAACCCTTTTGATCCCAAACTTGAACCTAACTTAAAATTAACCAAAAGGACTAGTTGAGGCCTTATTGGGCTTTCCCCCAAGGCCCAAATAGGGTTTAATGGCAGCCATTATAGGTAGGTTAGCCTCCCTTCCTTTTATTTTATTCCATCTTGCCTATTTTCCTTCACAAAGTGTTCTTCCCTAAATTAGAGAGCTTTCCTCTTTGATTTGATCTCCAAATCCTTACACTCCTATACCAAAACTTCCATCTAACCTTCTCATACTACCAAGGGAGGGTGCTAGCAAAGATTTGGAGAAAAATACAAGGAGGAGTGTCCTTTTTGGAAGATCGTCGTGTCGGAGCCGTGTCCTTGGGAGTATCATTGGGATTCCTCTCCCAATAGGTAAAACTAACCCTTTAAATTGATTTTCTATGAATATTAGTTAGTTTTGAATCCATAGGATCCACCCCCATACATGTACCCACTTTAGATTCAAGTTTGAGGCTATTTGGAGCTCTCTAGAGCAAGTTAGAATTGTGTCTTATGTCCTACTTATTATATCTCAAATTAGGACACCTCATGTGTTTGATTTAATGTCTAATAGGTTTAATTGTGTTTTCATTTCAGTTTTAGACATGTTAGAGGATGTATTGATGTTAGTTAGGATGGTTAGAATGAGTTTCATTTGGATACCCATGGTTAGATCTAAGTGGTTTAGTCTACGTGTTATATTTTTAGCCCCAACTTGTCATTTTAGTGTCTCTTTATATAATGGACTATTTTGTATATATATAATATGTATGTTAGATATATTTCATATATTTAGATGTGTGTGGATATGTTGTTAGTAGTGTGCTTGTGTTACAGAAGAGGGGAGTGTGGTTTGATATGTGTCTTGAGTGGTGTGGAGAGTGAGATGTGTTTCTTTTATCCAAACAACCCAAATTCGTCATAATATTCATCCACGTTTTTAATAGCCATAGCAACTTAGAAATGTCATAACTTTGAGCTTAGAACTCCGATTAATCACCCATTTTTTAAAAGAACAGTATCGAAGTTAGCTTTCCAAATATATATATATATATATATATATATATATATATATATATATATATATATATATATTAATAGGTCAACTGAATTATATAACTTTCTGTAGAACTTTTTGAGTGTCAGCTGTCCGAAAGACGAACGCGTTTCGGTGTTTTCGCAATTTCGGGAGCTTCCGGACACAAAAATACGACCCGTTTGAAGTTTCGGAAAGCTAATACGAAGGACTATGACATACTTTAATCCTAGAATTTAGTGAATGCCCAATTGGTACAGTATTGATTTTAAGTAGAAGAGTGACTATACGATATAGACATTTTATGTAACCTATGAGCCTATGTAGTATAGATATTAAGTGAATGTAGGTATCATAGGTTGTCGAGTATATGTATGATATAGTGCATATATATATATATATATATATATATATATATATATATATATATATATATATATATATATATATATTGTTAAGTTATATATGTTAGTATGTTTGTTAGATGTTGGTTAGTAGAGGGTTATATATGTTAGAGTTGTTATATGTTAGTGTAAGTTATATTTGTTAGTATGAGTATTAGTTAGATATTAGAGGTTAGTATTTTATTAGATATTTGATATATTGTTAGATAGTTTGATGTTAGATTTTGATATGTTAGTAGGTTATGTTAGTTCTAGATATTGGTATGTTAGCAAGTTAGTCTCTATAGATTATATTTTAGATATTAGTTAAGATGTTATGTTACTACATTATATAGTTAGTTAATTAGATATTTCAGGGATATCTTGGTATCTCATGATACCAAGTTAGTATCTTAAGGTAAATATGAATTACTTTTACCTTTAAGGTAAATGATTAGTTTACCTTATGACCAAGGTATTGGTTTTGGGATGCCAATATGACCAAGGTTGATATGGTATCCTAGTGTTAGTGGGTTAATGTCTAAGTGTTTGAGTTTGACTAGGTGATGTTATAGTGTGGAAGGGTTATATATATAGGTATATATATTTTTGGGTTATATAGTATCTATATATATTATGAGAGTATATAGATATAGGTTATGGTTCATAGTGAAGATATGCATATACTTGATATATGATATCTATATATATGTGTTAGGGTGGTACTATATGGGTAAGGATATATGTGATATATATGTAATATATATTATATAACTAAGTTTTTGTGCCTTGTTAGCTATGTGGTTTAGCAATGTGCCTTGATTTAGGCTATGTATTAGATAGCAATGATGCTAGTACACTTGATTGTTTAGGCCATAGACTTGTTTAAACCTATAATTGACTAACCTAGACTAGTTTGACCATTATTGACCAAACCCTAGCTAGTTTGACCGCATTAGACCAGTTACCCTAGTTTGACTAGATTGTTGACCAGAGTTGACCAAGAGTTGACTTTGACCTAGATTGACTTAGACTCATATAGATTATATTATAATTTCAATTATCATATAAATTGAACTCTTGATAACCTGTGTTGCTCTAACTAGGAATCTGTGACTCCAGTTGGCCATCTTTTCATATCAGTTGTTCAGGATATCAGGCGAGTACATTCTCTGATTATTTTATACTTGGTAGGACTTATAATCATGTTCTAGATTACTTTACTTGATGCTGACACTTGTTATCACGGATTAGTGCTATATGGATCTTTCATGCGATGTTATCCCCTTATAGGATACATCGGATATTTCGTGTTCGTGTACTTTATCATGGGCATCATGTACTCCTTGTGTTCGTGTTATTCGTGTACAAATCGTGTAAAATTGTGTACTCTTATGTGCTCACATGATCATCCTGTACAACTATACTTTGTGTGTAATAACATAACTTGACTGAATCCTTGTGTATTGATTGGGGACGGGGGAGTAGAAGTGGTTATGTGATCAATCTTGTACTTACTCGTGTGCAAACTCTATAGATTACTCGTGTGTAACATCGTGCCATTTACATAACCATCTTGTGGACTGAATCACTAATCACTTACTGTTCTTACTTATCGTATATATTTTCAGTTTACAAGTATCTCTCTTGTTTTTATGTACATCTTCTTACAGTTCATGTATCTTATTCTTTTGCATGCTTTATATTTCCTGCCATGTTATGAACTGCGTGAGATGTATTGTGCTCGTTTCTGTCCTGACTGGACCTATTAAAAATATTACAGGTAACATAGATATTCACAGCTAGCCTAGATGACTAGTAGAGTTTGGAGTAGATTGCTAGTTTATGGTTTAGTTTTCATGTTTTAGAACTTGAATTGTAATAAGTTGAGATATTGTTTTGTTTTGAGTTTGTTTGAGATTATTATTATTTAGTAGTTGGTTTTGTTGTTGTTATTTAGTCTTAGTTATAAACTTCTGTGTTACCTTATCTTGCTTAGACTGTGATTGAGATTTCATTATATATACTTGTCCTTTGCTTGGAGTTGAGATTTGATAGGTACATTATATATATTGCATGAGTTGTTTAGTTAGCGACCTTGAACAGCGTTCTACCGCCGATTCTGCGATGTAGGCTGGACGTACCCACTTTTTGTGCCTTTACACTGGGTGCGGGTCGTGACATTCAGGAACAGGGGTTATAATACGAGCCGGACACGTCCAGTCTACATTGTTGTAAACAGCGGTAGTAAGCTGTCTACACCTTATAAATCGTCTAATGATCATGATATCAATCCTTGGCTCAATCACAGGACTAACAATGGAAACAACCCAGCACACACTCACATGATCACCAGTCTATTATCAGATTTTCAGTACATTGTACAAGTCCAAATGTTCAAAGACAAATCATGTAGTCCTCATCATCATCAATAAACATCTGTAATACCTAGTACATCCATAACATATGATACATTAAAATCTGTTCTAATCGACTAGGGTCTTCCAGAAGCTTCTCAGTCCACGTGCTATCGCCAAACCTAATATGTCAACATTTCTGTCCTGACGGAAGCAAAGTATATCCAAACAACATGTCATGCTATACAAAATAAAGTAGTAAAATAATGCAGAGTGATAAAAACCAGACAATAAGACACAAAATTCTATCATGACCATGAACCCTGCAACACGAGAAACTTTGAGAAAAATAATGAACAAGATAACCATGACTAGCCACTAGAATAGTAAATGATCAAGGAGTACATGACTAGCAATTTAGGTGATTTGAAATACCGTTTTCAATATGTGGGCGGCTAGGCTTTTACTTAGATTGGTAAGGCTCAACATACGTGCAGTGTACGCTGAACTATTAGTCAAAAACAAAGGATTACCCACATATCTACTTGGCATTTTTCTTCTCCGGGATTCTGAAATAATATAAGACAATAGTCAGATCTGATTAACAGAGTACATGAACAATAACAATGATACAAAATTACCGTATCAAAGTCGTGTCGCAATATGAAACAAGACAAGCCATGAAATAAAAAAAATAGCATTTATAATGTATGGAGAAACATCTTGTAAGTAGTAGTTACCTTAGGTCCAAGATTAGGATTTGCACTGTCCTCCTAGAAGACAATGTATACGTGCTAAATTCTAGAATAAGTTCAATACTAACTAATCTAATTAACTCACTAATATTCACCAAAATAACTAACTAATATAATTAGCCGCAAGATCACTAATTAATACTAATAAACTATTTAAAATATGCCTAATTAATTATTTAGAAAAATAATACAAATAATATCTAAACATAGTAATTAATAGACTATCTTCTTTTTCTATATTTCCTTTTTTCTTCTGTTTTTCTAGTTATGGACCAAGCCTAGTAGAAATCAGCCCAAATATCAAATCCAAACCCCAAAGCCAGCTCCAGGCCCAATCCAAACTGGCCCAAAACATATCCTTTTCTTTCTTCTCTTTTTTAGGGTTCAGCCCCAATCCCGGGTCTACAATCCACCAAGTAACCTAAACCTGGACTTGGCCTGTCCTCTAAATTCCTTAGACAGTAAGAGAGAGAAAAAAAGGAAGAAACAAAGAAGAAGAACACAAGACTCTAGAAAAGAAGGAGAAGAAGAAGAGGGAAGAAGATGAGAGGCTCACATGAACGACGCACTCAAGGGTGATCGGATGGCAAGGGAGGCCCGAGGTAGAGGGAGTCGCCGTGAACGGTCCAGGTCAGCACGACGGCTCTGGATCTGGTGTTGGATAGGTGGTGGGGATCCACGCAAATCTGGCCATAAGAAGTCGACGGGTTCGAGGTGGCAGAGGCCTGTGGTCTCGGCAGTGCGGATGACCGGATCCACCTTGAGGGAGGCTGACAAAAGCGATCGCAGACGTGAGGGGCAGTGATTGCGGTAGTCAATGTCTCACATCTTCTCGACGATGCCGGCAGGGAGATGTGTTCAAGAAGGGAGGATGAGACGGTAGAGATGGCAGTGGGGACAGTAGAGTTGGTGGTGGTTCTGTCCTGCTTGCTAGGGACGGTGGTACATGGAACTCGACCAAATTCATAGGTCTGAGAAGAAGAAAGACACGTCCACCGGAGGAAGGTGCGACACGTCGTATCTAGACACGATCTCGCTGGACTAGAGACTACCAGCGACAACGAGGTGGTGGATCTCCGACCACGAGGAGCTCGAACGCGGGGTCGGTGGCTCCAGGTGCTGCTCGGTGGAAGGGCACCGGATCAGAAGTCGGTGGGTGCTCGCTGGAGAAGAGGCCACGGACTGGGGATCACTGTGCTGCATCGAAAAAGCTCTGTTGATGAGCAATGGCGGCGGTGGAGTCGAAAGGTGTCGGCGTCGAGGTCGACACGGTGACTAACGACTATGGTTGGCTACAAACATAGCGTTAGGGTTTGGGAGCAGGACTCTTATCCTTGGATGCAGGACACAAGAATTGTACTAGTTGTATAGGTGTGTCCGTGTCCTCGGGATCGGATTCGGGGATACGAGAAAACTATAAAATTTGTGTGGGATTAGGTGGGTGCTTTGTTGGGTGGACACGTAAAAATGTACTTATAATAGCTAGAAAATTAAATAAAATGTGGAAATGGACATACCAACCCGACAAGACACGATTAACGTAGTTATTTAGGAAATAATTAGGGATAATTATTCTAATGGAGATTAGGCATATTTATAGTGCTATTAAGCACATGGCCCCAAGAAATATTTCTAGAATATTCTAGGTAATATTCCAAAAAATGTGATAGATTCCACGAAATATTCTCTAGGATTAATTAACACTAATACATAATTAATTAGGGAATTCCTAGAAGGTTCCCACTTTAATCTCATAGCTAATTACTAATCATGCCAGTCCACCTTAACTATAGGCTTTTAGCTAATTATCAAATGTTGCCACTCCACTATAAATAATTATGACTTTGCCATTTCCGTATTTATAATCCCCAAAAATAGTAATTAGCAATAATAATCACCAATAAAATAATAATTAGAAAATATAAATTTAAGAAAATAATAATCACCAATAAAATAATAATTAGAAAATAAAATTTTGAGAAAATAATAATCACCAATAAAATAATAATTAGAAAATAAAAATTTGAGAAAATAATAAATAATTGGGATTCTGAAAAAAAACCATAATTTTGAAAATTAGGGGGTTACATATCTATCCATCTTAGAAAAAATTCATTGTCAAAATTTCAAATGGCACAACCAGGAACGAAGAATACATAAATGACACGATGTAATGCACAGACCCAAAATACGTAGGAGTAGGATACGTATACATGCTAGCTACATATCAAGCGGACTCTAGCCCAACTCGAATACAAATAAGCTGTCCTGGTTTTCCTAATCTATCTATCAAATCGACTAACATATATCTATCGCAATCCACAGAATATATAATATAAAGATTAAATAATATGTGAAATGGTCTGTAGCCCAATAACATATATGTTTGAGTAGAGCCGAAAAACAATATAGGTCTATAAAACTAGGCTAAATAACGGAATGCAAATAAAAGATCAAATATAAAATCACGATAAATACCTGAATAAAAAATAACAAAACCTTCATGATCAGCAAACTATCTCTGCACAACGAACTACCTAGAAAGATCACCATGTCCTCAGAGGGACGTAACAAGGTACATAATATCAATGCCAAAGTAACAGTCAAAAGAGAATATAAATAGTGAAGGGTAATTACCATAGCCATCTAAGTGAAATGCACGTGAGAACACTTTTCGGATATCAAGCTTTAATTATTGAGGCTCACAAGCACCTCAACAACTCACACCCAAGGCACCGTGTCGTGGTACCTTGCGCAAATGTGTTAACATAACACCAAAGCTCTGCTACAGAGAGTGGCAAACGAGTAAGAAAACAACCAAGTCTCATCTATAGAGATGAGATCAAACATGTCAAGGTAGCCTGATATTTCGATAATGTTCTCACCACCTCATATTCTTGTACTATCAAGTCGAGTCATGTCAAGTCAAGTATATCTCCAGTACAAGTAACAAGTTATTTATCCTATCACAGTGTCCATAACCATGAATATCTCACATAAGACTCCGTACCATGATCATGTCAGTATCATGTGGTCTATCGTATAATGAATACGAATAAAATGTATCGTCATGCCTACTGTTGATACTCGATATCTACATACAGACATCTGTACCCGAATACCATTGGAATGCTAAGTACCAACTAATCCTACGTCTACAACATCTAGAGACAAAAATTAAAGAATAACAACAATGAAAACAAAATGGCAGAAGTACTAAAACTTTGGCAAGGTACACTTGCTTGGAGGTTATGCAATAATTAGACAACGTCCCGCAAACGAACTTGTCAAACCAACAAAAGCACATAGGTCAAACTTCTGCAAACATCTCCGAATATTGAAATGGACATCACCATTAGTCCCGAAATAAAATAAATAGCTAAGATAGGCCATCCATAAGTCCAATTCGGGACACAGGAATAAAATGGTAATTTTAGGTCAAAACGGTATCCGTCGTTGGACCCGCTTTGTACCAAAAAATGTGACAGGACAAATGTTATCCAAATTCGACAAATTATATGTCAATTTTGGCCAGAATGATGCCACGAGTCCAATTGTGGTGTCAGTTTCAAAATTCGATGTCTCGGGTTCAAAATTGGATTTTACATATTAGAAATTACGAATTCGAACGGCAAACTTTGGCATCGATTTCACCAATGAAACGACTACATAATGAATTGAAAATTTTATGTCATGAATGGTTGTACCTGCTATGCAGCGGAGTTGGTGGTTCGTCAAGTAGAGCTTCGACGAGTTTGAAACAAATCTGTGAAGTTGGCTCCACGAAATTGTCAAAAATAAACATGATTCAAACATCAACTTCTTGGCCGGTTTTGATATATCAAACGATCAAATTATCGGTTGAAATTTGAATAGGGGAAAGAGGTATATACCAATATTGAAATGGAAGAAATCGTTCGAAGATCCAATGATTGGATTGTCCAGAAAATGCGTCCAATGTTGCTACGACGAAACACCAATTCTGACTTCAATTTATGTGTGTCACGACGGATTCCGATTCCAAACGCAGAAATAGCCCATTACTCGCATCATGGATGTCACCGACCCGTCGATATCCATAGGGTGCCTTGACACTGCGACCAGGGTGGTACGGGCAGCAGCGGCCGATGTTGTTACCATAGTTGCTGCTGTTGCTGGTACCTGCAGCCACTGCTGTTGCCGCCCGTGTGTGGCCGTCATGCACTGGCCTGCGGTGATGCTGTGGCGGGTTGGCGGCCGATGCGATGGCTCGCGGGAAGATTTGCCGGTGCGAGAGTGGTCGACTGGCAGCAGAGCACGGTGATTGTAGCTGCCGTTGGGGTTGTTGCTGTTGCGCGGGAGATGGTCGGCGGCCGGCACGACAGTGGTCCAACTGTGTGGCCGATCGAGGGTACAGTGGCTGAGGGTGGTGGCAGCCTGCGCACAAGGGTGCAACAATGTTTCCACTACTGCTACTGTGCCTAGCAATCGGGGGAGGCTTAGTATTAGGTTTAGGTTTCAGGTTATGTGAGGGCGGATCAAAAGACCCGCTCACAGAGCCTTGCCAAAGTACAGCCCCCCTGTACTATCGGATCGGGTGGCTCCATGGGCGGGGCTCCCAATCCGCCCCCTATATAGTTATAACCCGTATACTAGTATATACATAAATGTATTTATATAATTTTATAGGTTTATATATATATATAATTTTTTTTTAGTCGAAAACTAGAATTTTATTCATGTCATATGCGAGTACCAACTCAAGGGGACAAAAAAATCCAAAATACATCAAAAAACTAGAAGAAGCTAAGCCAAAAATTGTGGTAGTTTCTTCACATGCTTGCATCGAGTCATCGCCTTACGAACTTGTCTCTTGATTTCAGCCAGGACTTGAGTGTCAGAGAAACTGTAACCCTCATATCTCCATTTGTTTCTGTTCTTTATAGGTTTATATATATATATATATATATATATATATATATATATATATATATATATATATATTAGCAAAAGGACATTTACTGATGTATCAGGCGCAAAATGTCGAAGCCTATACAAGTAAGCGCGCCAAGCGCAGAGAAACAATAAAACCTAAAAGCCAAAACCGTGTGCCAGGGGGGTGACACAAGTGGCTAGCGCAAAGCCTGCCAAAATCGATCCGAATAGTGGGAGCAACGATTCCTGAGTTTAAGAATTTATCGGAGGAATTCGCAGATCAGTTGGGATGGGTTTTATTGGCGGCCTACGTACCTGAATTTGTTTCGGTTCTTCCAGAGTACCCAAATTCTAGCGGCTGCAGTGATCTGATGGCTATGGGAGCCGCCCCAGTTGTCCAGAAGATCGTTAAAGCCCCCGGGTCGATGCCTCTTCCTGCATCGACGAGACAGGTCACGCCAAATCTGAGTAGCAAGCTCTCCGAAGAGCAGGATATGCTCAGCTATTTTTGATTTGTGAGAGGTACAGCAGTGGCAACTGGATGCGAGGCTGAAGTCGATGGTGGTTAGGAAGTCGTCGGTCGAAATCTTCCTGTGCTGACCTCTCCAGATTAGAAAAGACCACTTGTTGGGGATGCATGATTGCCCAAATATAGCAATCAGAGGGGACGGCACGCCGCCGCCCCCTACCTCTTGCTTGGCTGAAGCCATTGTGAATGAACCTCCGACGGTGGGGGCCTAAATCAATACGTCCGGGAGATAGTTGATCCATACGTCTGTGGCGGCTAGCTCGGTCGTCGCCTCCGGCCCGATCCACTCTCTGATCTGCTCCCATCTCCAACCCGATGCGGGTTCCTAAAGATCACGGATCATACAGTTATAGGGGGCGTTCGGAGCGGTTGGTAGACCGTGTTACCGATCCACCGCTCATGGTAAGGTGACGAGCTACCATTGCCAAGCCGCATGCAGATAAGGGGTTCAGCTATAGATGACGGCCGCGAAGAATACGGCGCCAGGATGAGGAGGAGCAATTTTTGGCAACGGACCTCGCTGGGTGAGAATGTTGGAAGTATCTAGCTTTCATGAACCGCGTCTATATAGAGTTATACGATCTCGACTTCCACCACAATTTCATAGAGCATGCATCCACGATGTACGATAATTTGATGAAATCGAGACCCCCCTCGTCCATAGGTTTGGCCATCGTATCCCAGCTGGCCCAGTGGTGCTTATCCTTACCATCTTGATGACCCCAGAAGAACTTGGCAAAGAGGGCCTCTAAGGAGGATAGAACCTTCGAAGACGGGGAGCAAACGGCCAGGGTATAGATTGGGATAGAGGATAGAACGTGCTTGATGAGGATCATCTTTCTGCCTGGAGATAGGGTCACGTTATGCCATCCTTCGATCTTCTTCCTCGCCTTGTTAACAAGCCCGTCGAAGATGCCCGTATTAGACCTGCCATAAACTAGTGGGCAGCACAGGTAGGTGAACGAAGGGTATGCGATGGAGAAAAAGGTGATATTGGTGAGAGTGGCCGAGTGGCTCCTGTCGGCTTTGTGGTGGGTATAGATAACACTTTTGTCACGATTGATCCGTTGTCCAGAACATCTGGTGTATTTCTCAAGGATTCTACTGACCACCTCCACAGATCCGACGTCACCTGAGGAGAAAATGAGGACATCGTCGACATAGGCCAGGTGAGTGATAAGTGGACAGCCGACGGTGGTATAAAAGTGGTAGAATCTGGGGATGTTGACTATGTTGTTGAGGTTTCTGCTGAGGGTTTCGGCGGCAATAATGAAGATGGTGGAGGATAGAGGGTCTCCTTGACGAACGCATCGGCTAGATTTGAAGAAGCCGTCCGCTTGTCCATTGATGACAGTTGAGAACCATGAGTTGCTTATGGATTTGAATGGGATATCTATCCAGGTTTCGGAGAACCCAACGGCCCTGAGAACCCAAATCATGAACTGCCATTCCAGGCGATCGTAAGCCTTCTCTATATCTTACTTGATGGCTACGCTACCCCCCTGGACGGGAATTTCATGCATGTTATCATTTTCTGGGCTAGAAGGATGTTGTCAGTGATGTTTCGCCCTAGGACAAAGCCGTTTTGCTCCTCGAAGATAATCTTGGGGATGATGTAGGACATGTGGGTGGCGATGATCTTGGAAATGATTTTATTGGTGAATGTGCATAAGCTGATCGGTCTGAAATCTTTGAAGGTCTCCGGGTTCTCTTTTTTGGGGATTAAAATGAGGTTGGCTCGCGGTAAGGATTTTGGATAGCAAGCGCCTTGAAAAAAACTGTTGCGGTGTCGATCACGTCTGTCTCGATGATATCCTAACAGGACCGGAAGAATACCCCGAAGAATCCGTCTGGGCCTGGAGCGCTGTGTTCGTCAAAGGCCCAGACCGCGGACTTAACTTCTTCCGCGGATGAGGGAATTAATAGCTGCTTATTATCCTGCTCTTCGATTAAGAGAGGGACCTTAGCCAGAAAGACCTCATCCTTGTCGACGACTTCTTTGGTGAATAATTTGGAGTAGAAATTGGCGACAGCCGCCTGGATGCTCCTCTAAGCTTTGAGTAAGGTGCTAATATCGTCGAAGATTTGATGTAGGATGAGTTGGTGCCTGCGACCCCTGATGCAGGCGTAGAAGAAAGCGGAGTTTCTATCGCCTTCGATGTCCCAGGTCAACTTGGCTCTCTGTTTCCAAAAGTTTGTCTCCACTTTCAGGCGGGATTTGAGGATAGCCTTGGTTAGGTTAAGCGTGGCGCGGGCCTCTGTAGAACTATCCGCAGCGAACCGAATCTCTACACAAGTGATGTCGTCTTCCACGGCCTTGATCTCTTGGAAGATGTTGCCAAAAGCAATTTTGCTCCAGGAAGCAAGGGCACCTCTGGTAGTCTTGAGTCTCGTGGACACTCTGATAAGGGGGTCGGGTTGTTCATCAAATTTTAAGCGGATGCCGCGATGTTCTGGAATTGAGGGTGATGTCTCCAGAAGTCCAGGAATCTGAAAGAATTTTTAATAAGGTTGGAGTTGTTGCTGACCTCAATAAGGAGAGGAGAGTGGTCAGATTCTGTAGAGTTAAGGTGGAGAGGTTGGAGATGAGATTCATATCGGACCACCGGTTGTTGACGAGGGCGCGGTCAAGGTGGGAATATTGGCGACGAGTTCCTACTTGCATGTTACACCAGGTGAAGGTGTTACCGGAGTAGGGAAGGGGTGCATGTTTGCCTAAAAAGTAAAGGAGTTGAAGTCGTTCATGATTGGTTGGTGGGGAGGGCGACCCCGTAATTTTTCCTCAGTGCTCGTGATCGTGTTGAAATCCCCAAGGCAGAGCCACGGGAGGTTGTTGAGGGAACTGTGGGTGTCCATCAGGGTGTTCCATAGCTGCTTGTGCTCAACGAAGTCGCAGCTACCATGAACTGCAGAAATGAGGGATCGGAAAGTGAGAAAGGGGTGTTCCACCCAGCAGGAGAGCGCCTGGTCGGAGTCTAGGACGGTACGAAGAGGCATTTGTCGGAGAAGAGGATCCAGATGTCGTGGCATCCAGCAATGGCGTTCGGGAACCTGAGCTGAAGTTGGATGGATTTAAGTTTTCTCTAGGGGATTTTGGGTTCGATGATCACAATAATGTCGATCCAGTAGATTTTGATCAGGGTGATTAATCTCCTCATGGTTGGTTTATTGGCCAGCCCTCTGATGTTCCATGCTAGGATGTTAAGCATTTAGAAGATTGTGATTGGGGGTGGGATTGAGCTTGGTAGCTGACCGGGTGGTCATGACCAAGGGTTCTTGAGCTTGTTCCTTTTTCTTCTTGTTTTAGGGGATTTTGGGGACTCTTTGGGTCGTTATGGTGGATGCAGCCATCGAGTCACAGAGGCTAGGGACCTTGGTTCTTGTGGCATCCTCCGGGGGGTGGGCGAGTTCTGTCTCGATCTCGGCCAGCGCGTTGAGGGGGTTGTTGGGGTTCAGGAAGCCGATATCCTGGGCTTGTCGGATCCTGGCCTCATATTCCATGCCTAATGATTGCACGACCTCGAGCGGTGGAGAGGAGATTGGTGATTCTACTAGGGCAGGGTGGATAATCAGCGCCAACCGATTCTCTCCTGTGATGCCTGTGTCGACGACGGATAGTCCTTCGACGGTCTTATTCCCTTCAGCAAGAGGGGTCTTGTCATGGAGAAGGTTCGCTTGGTGTCAACCGCAGAAGAGGAGCTAAGGATCTCGAATTTGTTGAGGAGGGTGATATCCGTGGACTTGTCTGGAATCATGCCATTATCCGGCGAGAAGGGAGTGCATGGGCTGGGGGAGCCGTCGCTTTCAGCAAAGTAAGAGTAGGAATTGGGGAGGGGGTAGATAGGGCCTGAAATGTGGTGTTGTGTCGTCTTCGGGGGTTGAGTCTTTTGTGGAGCTTTCTTCTTGAGCTCCGGGTGGGCCTTAAAGCAATGCTTTGAAAGGTGGCCTCTGATCTGACAGTGCTTACAGAAGCTTATGTTGTTGTCGTACTCGAGCGTCTGGAGGTGTGTCCGTCCTCCTAACTCGAGCTGAATAAGAGGGGGGGGGGGGGGGGTCGGAAGATAGGTCGATCTCAACGCAAATCTTTGCGTAGTTGCCCTTGGATACATTATGAGTTTCTTCGGCGATGGCTACCAGGGTCCCGAAGGAACTGGCATTTCTCTTGAGCGTTGCGGGGGAAAAGCAGACAAGGGGAAGGTTCGGTAGGGTGATCCACGCCGAGATAATCGTTGAGTCGACATTGGTGTTGAAATTGGAGGACCATTTAGCGATCTTCACGCTGAGAGGCCCGATGTTGGTGGTGCCCTTAGCTCATACCAAGGAGTAGTCGGGATCAGAGAAGAGGTGGAGGAGAAGGTGCTTTGAGTCCAATGGTGCGACCTTGTATGCGGACGAGAGACCCCAGCCAGCGATGGCTTCTTCAGCAAAGGGCTATTTAGGGCATCCAGACTAGAATTTTAGCATAAAGGTCTTCGAAAAGGAGGAGGATAATACAGAAATTTCATCGGAGGAGAACAGCACTCTGATAGTTTGACCTTCGGAAGGGATAGGGAACTCGATCTCAGGAAGTTCGGGCTCCTTTTCAACGGGAGGTAACTGCGCTAATCGATCCGGTCGCAAAATCTTCGCGTAAGAGGGAGCGATAGAGGGCGTCGATTTGCAGCCGGGAGGGGGTGAGGAATGCTGCCTGAAAGGGGAGTACTGGGGGTTGATGGAGGGAGAGGATGTCGTGTCGTGAACCGAGGGGGATCTACCAGGCTGTGAGCGAAAAAAGTCGGGTCCCTCAGGGTAGGGCGCCGCAGGAAGGCGAAGAAGATCGGGCGCATGGCCGACTGACTGAGGCGCATGAGCCATCGGAGAGGCTGGGGCGTATGCGCTCGGGACGAGCCCTGCAGATGCATTACCACCAGCTAAGGAGAGGAGGGGGTGGGGGACCCTGAAAAGGAGGGCACATACCCGAGGCCCGCCGACGCCGGCGCATAACCTTTCGCAAAGGGGGGCATGGAAGCTAAGGTTCAGCAAGGGCACATGGCTGGCCGCATTGGGTTGTGCGAGATACCAGAAGATGACTTGGGCGCATACTCCGCCGCGAGGTGGGCGGGCGCGTAGCCCAGCGCGGGCAGGGGCGCATAGGGTGGCACTAGATCGCAAGAAGGCGACTTGGGCGCATACTCCGCCGCGGAATGGGTGGACGCATAGCCCTGGGCAAAGGGAGGGGGCGCATAGGTTCCTCTGTGCGGGGAGGGCGCATGACTCCCTGATGAGCGCATAAGGCTCTGAACAGAAGGCGAGCTGGAAATTCAAATTTGCCAATTTCAAATTCGAATGGTTCGGGTTGGAAGGCCCGAATTCCGATGCAGCCAAGGCTACGAGGCCCCTCAGGCCAGGAGAAGGTAGGAGGCCACGCAACGCCACCGGGGACGGGGGCCACCGGAGTGGAGGTACGAGACCAGGGAGGGAGGGGGGCTGAGCTCTTTCGAGAGCGGAGAACGAAGCTGCCCGGATGGATGGGATACCGGCGACGGCTTGGGTTGGGACCTGGGCGTTGATCGAGGGCGGCCACCGGAGTTTTGGGGCTACTCCGGCGGAGGAAAAGCCAACCAAGGCTAGTTGGTTGGGAGTCCATACTGGGGTCAGGTGCGCACGCTCTGGCGCGCGTCCGCGGGCAGCGAGCGGGCCACTCGCCTGGCGCCGAGGGAGGTAAGGGTGGGGAAGGCGGTGGTCCGCCGGAGCTAGGCGGCCGGCGAGCGTAGTTGAGCGACCATGGCAGCGGGATGGGGAGTTGGGGGATGAGGTGCTGTAGGGAGCTAGCATTGGAGGATTTATATATATATATATATATATATATATATATATATATATATATATATATATAAATATATATATATATATATATATATATATATATATATATATATATTTTAAACAACCCCTCCATATTTTAAACAACCCCTCCATATATATATATATATATATATATATATATATATATATATATATATATATATATATATATATATATATATATAAGGGGGGTTTGTTTAAATGGGGGTTTGCGCCCTGAATGAATAAAAAGGGGTGGGGGGGTTTGTTTAATATATATATATACATATATATATATATATACATATATATATATATATATATATATATATATATATATATATATATATATATATATATATATATAATATATATATATTTATATATATATATATATATATATATATATATATATATATATATATATATATATATATATATATATATATATATATATATATATATATATTTAATATATATATATATATATATATATATATATATATATATATATATATATATATATATATATATATATAATATTATATATATATATAAAAGACACAACTTTATATGTATATACATAAAGCCTTATAAAGATATTAAAATGTAAAATTAAAACATTATATAGATATGTAAAAAATTCACAAGCATATGCATATATTTCAGAAATATTTATATATATAATCCTTTTTGGATGAAGTCGCAACTTGACTTGTTTCTATATAGGGAACACGGCTATGGCTATGCCACCGCTACCATGCCTAATAGGATTGTCATGGTACACGAATACAGTAGCCATGCCATATTTCCTAGTTAGTATGCATACAAAACTTAACCATGACTAAGACTATTCATATAATCAAATTAAAAAAAATCCTCAAAAATATAATTTAATCCAAAATATCAAAAATTAAAAATTTGGTGGTTTACATTCTACCCTACTTATAAAATTTTTGTCATCAAAATTAAAATAAATCTTAATGTAAGTGGACAGGGAAGCTAAGAATGAAACAAAAGTTAGGTAAGTCAACCATACCAAAAATTCTGAAAGGATAGAGAAGACTTTCTACGACCAAACTTCCAGTTCGACTTCACATTATAAGATATAGGGTGTATGAAGTTCACGGCTCTACCCAACTTATATAAATTGGTTAGCCATGAAAATCGTAATTGTAATACTTATGAGAAGGTCAAATGTCTAAGGAGGGACACGAGATTGTTAACCACTTCTGTCCGCAATCATGGATTCTAAGGAAGCCTAGGTATCCCATGGTTTTCTGGGTCATTAACTGTATAAAAGAAAATTAACCCCAATTTGATGCCACTCTTATATAGGTTTTGATCACATGATAATAGGAAATGTCTTCATTGAAATATAACTAGGACGGATTGGTAGAGAGGGGTTTTAGTTCATCGCATAACATAGGTGACGAAGAGATATGATTATGGAATTTATGAAAAGAGGGTTCGTGGACCAAGAGATGGGGACTACATAATAGGTGTAGGGACCATTTTATAAAGTTAGGCTTTATAGTCCAAATATGGAGATATGCATGAATATATTTAATTAGGTTTTAGTCGTTTCCTTAATTGGACATCAACCTTTGTTTGAATAAAGCTTGGGTTTAAATCTATATTGGCTGGACAAAATTCCTTAAAAGAAATCTAAACTATTCCTATTAGGTTAGGGTAAGCTAGAATAGGTTCTAACTCAGGTGGTTGGGCTAGTTCTGAGTCGGGTTGGGTAAATAGGTTCCGTAAGTCAGATGATGTGCCTTTTGTGACTTTTGTGTCTAAGTAGCACATGGAGACTCAATTGAGGTGGTACACTAGTAGCATGTGCATAATTGGATTTCAGTAGATCATAAACACATATTGGGTCGAACGATTTCATTTGAGGTTGGGTCTCCAACTGAAGTCAGAAAGTACATCGGTATTACATTAAGGGTTATAGTTGGCATTTTTGACCCGGAAGTCACATCAGAAAAATAGAATACAAGGGAACATTTTTGAGTGGGATATGATATACCTAAATGAAGGTAGACTCGTCTAGGTCTTGCATATAAATTTGTTAGAAGATAATAGCTAGTTTTGTGCTCCGAATATCAATGTCACGGTAGAGGACATCGAATGATCTAAACAGGAAGTGGGTGTTCATGAAGCACTTATTTATCATCCTAGTGGGAACCAATGTATCCTAATCAATAGATAACCCTAGTAAATTCTAAAATTTAGAGGGGCTTACAATCTATTTATCATGAAAATTTGGTCATGGAAATTAAACAAAAGCATGATATAATAGGATAAGGAAATTAATCTCGAGGAAATCTCGAGAGAATTTGAATAGGAAGGACTTGTACCTATGGTGATATGGTTGTTAACCACATGGAGGTGTAACAACCAAATGATTTGATTTACATTATGGCACGACATAGGGGAGGATTATAGTACTATATACTCATTTGCATGAGTATAACGGTTGGTCATTGAGAAATCATGAGATAGTGATTGCCGATTAAGATATGCATTCACGTCAGTAGGCATAGCAGCACGATCAATGGTGAATTACACTTCGGGATATTGGAACACTCTCGTACTTCGGCTTAAAAAACTAGTTTGTCGATGATGAGCTCCAACTCATACTAGAGTCTAGGCTCATTTTTCGAGGGTCCTAGGGCAACCTTTGATTCTATTAGCTAACCTTCAAACCATGGTCTAATTGTTATCACCTTAAACTTCTATATCTTAACTCTAGCCAGTTTACTCACTTCTATGACCTGGTTTCCTGAATATCACCTTTAATAACATGATGTTTACACACTAAGAATGTAGTATGCTAGGTCCTAACCCTCCTTATTCCCTGTTAATTATTCTACCTATCTATAGTACTATCCCCATGATTCTTCCCTATCCACTATGTGTATCTTAGTCCAACATAACTGTTCTAACTATAAGAAGTTTAGGATTCCTAACTAACCTTTATCGTTGAACAATTTTTATCATGTTTAGGGTTCACTGGTCTACTTAGGATAAGGTTTCTAATTCGACTCTCAATTCCTTAGGTAGGTCTAGCCAAGAAAGACAAGAATGCAAAATTCAAACTGTCATGTCCTGCTCCCATATAACTGGATACGATGCGGACACGTCCAGCTTACGCCGTTGACGGTGGTAGTCAGCTGTCTAGACCTTAATATTATAAAAATACAAGATCAATCCTTATCACAACACCTATCGCGTACCCATCATCATTACAGAGTTTCACTATGCTTTAGGAGTACACTTTTACAATGAATATCCGAAGACAAATCCGGTAAAAGGTAAAGTGACTCCTAAGCTATTATTACTGTCATCCAATCTACATAATACAACACCAAACAACACATATCACTAATACAATCACTACAATGCTGTAGATCTCCTGATCAGCAGCTGGCTCTACCTCCTGAGCTAGGTCATCTCTAGTCGTGCCTTCTGTGGGACCATAGTAACTAGTATAGAGGTCAACGTCAAACTCACCTGCAACATATCTAGTCAGGAAAGGAACAAAGTATAGCCCTAGATATGAATTATACTAAATAAAATATAAAGCAGTGCAATTAGTAACTATTATGTAAATGAAGTAGTGACAATAAAATAATAGAAAATGTCTAAGTACAACTGTGATTTGAAAAAATAATTTATATGTGATCGGCTTAGGGAGTACAACAGTACAATCAGTACGGTATGGCTTAATCGCATGTGACGATGTGCGATTAAGCTATCAACAATATTACGCTATAGGCTTGATTACATGTAAACTATGTATTCTCCAAAATCCCCGACAATGAGTACAATAAAAGAACAATAGCAAAATCAATGTCTCCATGTCGTCTATGTGTCCAATATGAATGCATACAAGACCGTTATTTAAGTAAATAACTCAACCATAGTGTACTTGCCTGGATTATTGTAGGGGTCTAGCAAAGTCCAAAAAATCGATGTCGAATAGACACAATTATTTCTTAGAAAGATATTCTATAAATTCCTATTAAATATTTTACTCTAAATCTATTCCTAACAAATTATTTACTCTATTTTCTAATCAAGAATAAATTTAAACCTATTTATTGCCACTTTCCTACCTACATCATTCTACTTAGGCCCAAAACTCAGTCTACAAGACTTAGTCCATACAGCCCAACCCATCATCTACTAAAATCCTATTCAGATAATGGCTAGCCTGACTGATCCTATTGAGTAATGGTTTAGCCTAAAATTATTCCAATTAACAAACAAGTCAGCCTTTTCCAATTTCTCTTTTTCCAGGCCCAAGATTCAGCCCATGCTTATCGCTTGGCTTGGTTAGCAGGTTAGCCCAAATATTAACTCCAACTGAACCATAAGTCCATAGACCCAACCTATATTTAGCTTAAAACCTAAACTAATTGTTAGATTCAAATTCGAACCAAAACATTCCCGCTATTTCTCTAATATCTAATTTGGACACAAGATCTGACACTCACACCTCTAAGTGTCAACTTGCTGGAGCTTTGGCTCGATCAAGACACGTATACGAGTGTACAAATACTAATAATATCATAAGAAATGAATTATACCTCTGTACACGGGATCGGCTCACAGAAAGAGTCTGGAGTCTAGATACGTTCGATACGTGCTGCCTAGTGTTCGATTCAAGTACTTGGGCGAGTCAAAACTTCACTGCAACATTCTATCAAACATGAAGCATGCAACAGAGATAAAGAATATGTTGTGCTTGATCCTGCAATCAACGATCAAAATAATAGGCAACAACTTGGATTAACCATCATTCTAATGATCGTTTCATCGATCAGGTTCAAGTACCTACTGATCTATGAAGAATTTGCCATGATGTAACAGAATTTCTTTCTGATCTATCTTGTTATTGAGTCAAGCCTAGATTCAAAAATATGGTTCAAACTTTGAATCTTGGTATCAAGAACTGATCATTCGGAAGAATTAAGAAACAATGAACTGACCAAGGAAAGAGTAATAGAACCCTACCGATGATGATCACTAATCAACGTGGAGCCTCGCTCGTTGAAGAAAGTCGCACTGGGAGTTTATCGAGAGTTAGCTTAGTGAATTTGAGTGATCAACAACCTTGATTAGGAAGAGAGTCTCTTCGTCATCGATCGTCGAAGAGGGAGGTCACCACCAAGAATCGCTGGAGAAGACGATCAGATCGATCGATCGTAACTTTCGATCGAGATGGATCATACAAAAGAAAAAGGAAGAACAAAGAAGGGTTGACGAACTCACCAGCGTGGGGCTGTCGAGATCGTGGTCGTCATCGGTCGCTACATGTTGGGAACCGCTGTGGCCGAACGATGAAGATCTCACCGTCATCGAGAATAGACTCGCCATCGAGAGTACTGTCGAGCCACCAGAGAATGCTACATTATCGGTAATGTCATCGCCATCATCGCCATGGTTAAATTTGAGATTAGGGTTAGGGTTTGCTAGGTCGGTGGAGGAAAAAGAATGGAGGGGTGAGGGAAGATTTCAGTAGGGCTTCGCCGGTGGAGAAAGGTTAAAGAAAACAGAAGCTCTGTATCTGTTTATATAAAAGTTTGGGGAGTAAAATCCTTTTCTGTAAAACACATTATTTCTTTCAGAAATAATCTGTTTATTTATAATACTAAATTAAACATGTATTTATTCCTTTAATTAGTTGAGGTGGTTAGGGAAAGTGTTTAGAAAGTTTGTTACGGTTAGTTACAAGTTAGTTAGGTAGTTATGGAGGAGGTGGGGTTAGTTATGAAAGTGTCTGGGGTTAGTTAGTTATTTACAACTTACTTGCTAATTAGTCACATGATTAATTAATAATTCCTCAGAACTAATTAACCCTCTAGAAGCTTCCTACTCTACCTTATGCCATCCATATTACAAAATTACCCCTCCCTCCTGCCATGACTACAAATTAATAATTAAATAATAATAAATGGGCCAAAGGAGAATTTATTGGAAATTTTGAAAATGGGAGTTAAAAGTCTACCCTCCTTAGAAAATTTCGTCCTCAAAATTTAAGGAGTGCATATAGACAAGTACATCAAACAAATATCTCAAAACAGATGCTGGTACTTCTCTCTCATCTTATCCTCTCTCCCAGGTGGACTCTCTAGGAGAATGATGCCTCGAAGCTACTCTGACCAAGGCTATGGTCTGGTTTCGCAGATACTTCTTCCTGTGATCCTGAATCTCAACAGGCTGCTCCTCATATGTGAGGCTGGGTCCAACCTCAAGCTCAGAATGACCTACAACATGGCTGGGATCTAAAATGTACCGTCTGAGATGAGAAACGTGGAAGATATTATGGACCCCTTTCAAAATAAGTGGAAGTGCCAACCTGTATGCTATTGGACCTATTATCTCTACTATCTCGAATGGCCCAATGTATCGAGGACTAAGCTTCCCCCTCTTCCCGAACCTGATGGTGCCTCAAGTAGAAGATATCCTCAGAAAAACAAAGTCTCCAACAATGAACTCCAGAGGCCTTCGGTTATTGTCTGCCCAGTGCTTCTGCCTGTCCTGAGCAACTCTAAGTCTGTCTCTGATCAATCTGACTTTTTCTGCTGCATCCACCACCATCTCTGGCCTAAACAAGACTCTCTCTCCCATATCATCCCAGGATAGAGGTGTTTGACACCCTCGACTATACATCGCCTCAAAAGGTGTCATGCCTATACTGGCCTGGTAACTATTATTATAAGCAAACTCAACCAGGTGCAAATGGTCTTCCCACGATCCTCCAAAGTCTAAGACACAGACCCTCAACATGTCTTCTATGGTCTGGATCGTCCTCTCTGATTTTTTATCTGTCTATGATTGTTAAGCAGTACTGAACTTTAATTGTGTGCCCAAACTCTGCTGCAGACTCTTCCAGAACTGTGAAGTAAACCAGCTGTCTCTGTCTGAAATAATGCTAGCTGGAACCTTATGAATCCGCACAATCTACCTTATATAGAGCTCTGCCAGCTTCTCAATCGATAACCCTACCTTGAATGGAATGAAGTGAGCTGATTTTATCAGTCTATCCACTATGACCCATATAGCGTCTTTCCCGTCGGGTGTTTGTGGTAAGCCCGAGACAAAATCCATGGTGATGTGTTTCTACTTCCATTTTGGAATAGGTAAAAGCTGGATTAATCCCCCTAGTCTCTAACGTTCAGCTTTGACCTACTAGCATACCCAATATCTAGAGACAAATCTGGCTACTTCTCTCTTCATCTCATACCACCATACATGCTTTCGAAGATCCTTGTACATCTTCGTTGCCCCTGGATGAGTGGAATACTGTGATAAATGAGCCTCCTACATGACTTCCTTCTTCAAGCTACCCTTAGGCACACATAACCTAGTACCATGCCTCAGAGAACTATCCTCTGCTATGGTAAAGTCGTCCAGTAGTCCTGCCTATACTTGAATTTGAATGCTGCGGAGACCCTCATCAAGAAACTAGGCCTCCTTGATCTTTTCTAACAATCCAGACTGAACCTACTTGTTCATCGTTTCTCCCTCAAACCCTAGAATAATAACCTCAATCCCCAAGCTCTCTAAGTCTTCTAGAAGATGTTGGTCCATATAAAAAACATAGCTATAGGATATCGGTTAAGTACATCTGCTACGACATTAGCCTTCCCTAGATGATACTTTAGATTGATGTCAAAGTCCTTCATGAGCTCTAGCCACCTCCTCTGTCTCATGTTTAACTCTTTCTGAGTGAAGATATATTTCAGGAATTTGTGATTCGTAAATATCTCCACTCTCTCACCTTAAAGGTAATGCTTCCAAAGCTTCAAAGTAAATATGACTACTGCAAGCTCCAGGTCATGGGTTGGATAATTCTACTCATGTGGCCTCAACTGCCAAGAAGCATATGCTACCACCCTCTTGTTCTACTCTAACGCACATCCCAATCCCTTCCCTGATGCATTACTATAGATAGTGAACCCTCCTGATCCGGAAGGCAAAGCTAAGATATGAGCAGTAGTCAACCTTTTCTTCAACTCTTCAAAAGCTGCCTGATATGCCTATGTCCAAACAAACTCTTCATCTTTCATGGTGAGCTTGGTCATTGGTTCTGCAATTTTTGCAAAATTATGCACAAACTTCCTGTAATATCCTGCCAATCCTAAAAAACCTCTGATCTATGCTAACGAGTTGGGAGTAGCCCACGACTTTATAGCCTCAATCTTCTTCGGTTCCACTGCTATACCGTCTCCCGTCACTACATGCCCCAAAATTCTATCTTGTCTCGGAAGGACTCAAATTTACAGAATTTCTCATACAACTTCTCCTTCCTCAAAGTACTCAAGACTATCCTCAAATGCTCCTCGTGCTCCTCCGGGGTCTTAGAATATACCAAAATATCGTCTATGAATACCACTACAAAGTTCATGAAGATGGCTATACGTCAATAGTCTTGAATACCACTACAACAATCCAGACTGAACCTACAGACTAAACCTACAGAGTTTAGTATTAGTAAAAAAAGGCACCGCTGGACGTCGCTAAAAGTTGCTGAATTTGCGACGTCTATACGTCACTAAAAAATGTCGCTATTGCGATGTTTAGCAACGTTTAAATGGTCAGGACTTGATGAAATGGGACAACACATAAACGTCACCAATTACGTCGTCGATTTATTTTAGCGACATTTTTTATAATTTTACCGACGTTATTAGACGTCGCTAATATGAAGTATTCTTGTAGTGGCATATATGATCTCCTTGGTGCCACTAAAATCTTGGGGTCCTAACTTTTTGAAGTCTAGGATGGGGTCGAACTTGGGCTGGGTAAGCCGTAGGGGTGGCTACTGCTGCTAGGCAGTCACTTTGTCTATGGTGGCCAAAACGACTTGGTCAGCATTTTCCACGCTCTGCATCATAAGGACGATCTTCTCTCTAGGTCTCCATCACACCCCTCATGAAATCATAGAACTAGGATCCCTTCGTAGGCACGGGACCCGGAGTTTGGGTCGGGAAAAGAGGTGGGGAAGGGTCTCGGTAATATCTTGAATCATATGACAGGAGGAGGATGCTCCCTCTGCAGTCACTCTTCCGATATGGCAGCCTCTCGGTCGTGCCATTCTCTGGAATGAAGGAAGGTAAATAAGCATCCATAGAAATAACATAAAAGAAGTAAATAAACAATATGAAATTGGTCCTATGTTGTGATGAGTTCTTACTCTAGCAGGATTCCTAATAGTACTCTAAAGCCTAAGTAACTATGAGGAAAGACCTGTATGGGCCACCACTAAAAATATGTCACGTCCCTCTCATAGATAACTGGATACGAGGCGGACACATCATGCCTACACCGTCATTGACGACGATATCAACTGTATAGACCTCAATAATCTCTAAAATACAAGATCAATCCTCATCACAACATCTATTGCGTACTATATCACATTATCATCACATAGTTTCACTATGTTTTAGGAGTACACTTTTACAATGAATATCAGGAAACAAATCCAGTAGAAGGTAAAGTGAGTCGTAAGCTATTATAATAGTCAGCCAATATACACAACACAACACCAAACAACACATATCACTAATATATTTACTACAATGCTCTAGATCTCCCGATCAGTAGCTAACTCCACCTCTTGAGCTAGGTCCTCCAGTAGCACTCTTTGCGGGACCAAGTAACTAGTATAGAGGTCAGCGTCGAACTCACATGCAACATATTCAGTCAGAAAATGAGCAAAGTACAACCCAAGATATGAATTATACTACATAAATTGTAAAACAATGCAACTAGTAACTAATATGTAAATGAAGTAGTGACAATACAACAATGGAAAATGTCTAAGTACAACAGTAATTTGAAATAATAATTTACATGTGACCAGCTTAGGGAGTGCAATAGAACAATAGTACAATCAGTACGGTAGGGTTTAATCGCACGTGCACAATTTGGGATTAATCTATCAATAATATTACGCTATAGGCTTGATCACATGTAAACTATGTATTTCCCTAAAATCTTTAACAATAAGTAATGAGTACAATAAAAGAACAATAGCACAATCAATGTCTCTCTGTCGCCTAGGTGTCCAATATGAATGCCATACAAGATAGTTATTTAAGTATAGAATTCAACCATAGTGTACTTGCCTGGATTGTTGTAGGGGTCTAGTACAAAGTCCGAAAAATTTGTGTCAAATAGACACAATTATTTCTTAGAAAGATATTCTATAAATTCCTATTAAATATTTTATTCTAAATCTATTCCTAACAAATTATTTACTCTACTTTCTAATCAAGAATAAATTTAAACCTATTTATTGCTACTTTCCTACCAGCAATATTATATTTAGGCCCAAAACTCGGTCAAAAGACTTAGTGCATACAACCCAACCCATTATCTACTAAATTCCTATTCAGATAATGGCTGGCCTGACTGATCCTATTAAGTATTGGTTTAGTCCAAAACTATTCCATTAACCGACAAGTCAGCCTTTTCCAATTTCTCTTTTCCCAGGCCCAAGATTCAGCCCAGGCTTACTGCTTGGCTTGGTTAGCAGGTTAGCCCAAATATTAACTCCAATTGACTATAAGTCCATGGACCAAACCTATAATTAACTTAAAACCTAAACTAATTGTTAGATTCAAATTCTAACCAAAACATTCCTGATATTTCTTGAATATCTAATTTGGACTCAAGATTTGACACTCACACCTCCAAGTGTAAACCTGCCCGAGCTTTGGCTCGATAAGGACACGGATACGAGTGTACAAATACTAACAATATCATAAGAAATGAATTATACCTCTGTAGCACGGGATCGACTCACAGAAGAGTCTGGAGTCTAGCTACGTTCGATACGTTCTTCCCAGTATCCGATTCAAGTACTTAGGCGAGTCAAAACTTCACTGCAACATTCTATTAAGCAACAAGCATGCAAAAGAGATGAAGAATATGCAGTGCTTGATCCTGCAATCAATAATCTAAATAAGAGGCAACAACTTGGATCAACCATCATTCTAATGATCGTTTCATCGATCAGGTTCATGTACATACTGACCTATGAAGAATTTGCCATGATGTAACAGAATTTCTCTCCGATCTATCTTGTTATTGAATCAAGCCTGGATTCGAGAATCTGCTTCAAATTAATTAATAATTTGGTGGGGTTAGTTAGAAAAGTGGTTAGGGTTAGTTAGTTACAACTATCTTGCTAATTAGTCACATGATTAATTAATAATTCCTCATGACTAATTAACCCTCTAGAAGCTTCCTACTCTAGCCTATGGCATACAAATTACAAAATTACCCCTCTTTTTTGCCATGACTCTAAATTAATAATTAAATAATAATAAAATAGCCCAAAGGAGAATTTATTAATTTTTTTGAAAATGGGAGTTATACAATCCCTAACCTCTATGCCCTTGTCCTATATGTAGGAACCCTAGGGGGTGAATAGGGTCAAGCTAACTAATCAAGCACTTAGCACAAGCTAATGGGAAATTTAAAAAAAAAAATAAGTGCAAGAGAAGAAGCAATAACAATACCGACACACGATATATCCAGGTATCCTCCCAAGGGGCACTCCAGTCCCGGAACTCTCTCCGGCTTTAATCCACTATTCGAGTAAATAGTTACACACGAGTTTGGATCCGAAGAACTCGCCAACTTCTTACACGAGAGCTTTAGTCCGAAGGCCTCTCCGACTTCAACCGAGAGTTTGGATACGAAGACTCTCCAACTTCAACCGAGAGTTTGGATACAAAGACTCTCCAACTTCAACCTTTCATAATAGGTTTTGATCTCCTTATACAACAGGATGAAGACCTTACTTTTAAACTCAATAACTCTAACACAATTTGTGGATGGCAAATGAAAGCTTTGTAGAGTTGTTTGTGGATAGGCTTTGGTGGTTTAGAAATTTTTAGGCTCAAAGCATCAACCTTGAATGAAGGAGTTCAAGGCTATTTATAACCAAAGCATTGAAAAGAGCTCAAAGGCAACTTTTCAGTTAATAATCGGTATACCGTCGGTATACTGCGGTATACCATCGGTATACCGATCTGGAATGCAACGGCTAGAAATATAGCCGTTGGGATCATTAAATGCTCGAAATTCGACTGTTGGAATTTCAACGTTACTGAATCGGTATACCGTCGGTATAGATCGGTATTCCGTCGGTATGTCGACTTTGTAGACAGAAACTTTCTGTGAACAAAATCGAAATACCGTCGGTATAGATCGGTATACCGTCGGTATACCGATTTTTATCTGAAAATGATCCTGGGCTATTTTCTACCCTAGCTTTCGATTTTGCCATCCATTTCTTGTGTTTACAATAATTCCTAAGACTCATTACAGACTCCAGAAATACTGTAGCAGGTGCAGGCTTTTTCAGAGTCTTAAAATGATGATGGCATGGCATGGCTTCTTTTCTTGATAGATGTTAGCTTTTTCCCTTGGCGGCAGCTGTCCAAAGATATCCAGTTTCCCCCGAGTGCGTGGCTCCGGAGATGTCGTCGGGTGATTTAGAGAAATCTTGTGGGATCCGTCATCTTTGGCCCACCATAATTTCTTCATTGCATATGTCCACATTGATCTTGCTTATTGCTTTTCTGCATGTACATGTTAGACGAACAAAGCGATGTACATAGTAGCAAGTATGATAAGTTTAATGCACATTAGGACAATGCTGAGTTTAAGTATAAGTGCTAAGGTGATAGCATAAATGTTAGTAATTATATCATAATGATTAAACTTAATTGAATAACCACAATCAAAAACATATTTTTGATTTTGGCAACCCGATTAAATTTAAGATAGATAAGCTCATATCACTAATATGTAAACCAATAAGCACATATCACCAAAGGTATAAGTATAAGTAGAAATGCTATAGCGATAGTATAAAGATTAGTGATAATGAAATGCTAAACTTAACATATTAACCATATTCAAAAATATGATACAATCATTGGGCCAATACTATAGGTTATATATCAAATCTCCTTAATGTTTTAATATAAAAAAGAGTCCAGAAATATTGAATCCTTTGTATCATTTGTAAAGAAAGAGAGTAAAATAAGAACCTTTAATAAAAATTTTGAGTACACGATGGAGATAAGCCTACTTTGACTTCTTTACTACGTTGACGATCTGATACAAAAGTTAATGAAGTATGTTGTTTTATAAACCCTTGACAGCAAGGGGGAACTCTATCACTGAAAGTTCTCTCTCTCTCTCTCTCTCTGTGAAAGTTTTTAGCAAAGATGTAGCATACGTAGCCTCTTTGTGCTTGCTTCTCTCCCTCTGGGTGTGTGTACCTATGTGCGAGGAAGACACTGTCCTCTATTTATAGCCTTTCTTTACTGGAACAGCTGTACGCGTATATGCAAAAAATATACTGTCTTCTGCCTCAGAGACGCATAAAACTGGGTAGGTGCATAAGCCTTGGGGGTTAGTGGAGAGTGAACGTGTTCGAGAATCATGTATAGCTCGCTATGTGTTTTAAGACGTGCTACACGAAATACTACCATGTCAGCACACGATCTCTTTATTAGATTAGCTTTGCGTCGAATAATGTTGGATGCATAGCATTTTAACTGCTTAATGCAAATAGTATTTATTTATGGATAATAACAAAACTCTATGCATTAGAACACATAGCTTTCAACTGCATACTGTAAATAATTGTTATTGACATAGTTGTATGAAACTGCTTTATTACAGCTGTTAAAATGTATAATGATGGTGAGTAATCACTGACATCTTCCTCGTAGTCTGAACACTGTATATTGCTCGAGGTTCGTCTTTTCATACAAGAGAAAAAAGAAAAGTCATGCGTCAAACGGACCATGCGTTTCTCTGACTCGTCTTCGACTGTGTGTCTTCTTTAATCAATATTCAAGAGACCATAGTGCTTTGGGGATTGCTTCCACTTTTGAAGCCTTTACATCTTTAGGCACATAAGCTCCTTGAGGCCCTATTTTTTATTTTTCATGCTTCTACAAGACCCCCTTCAAAGTTTTTAAAACTTGAATAAGTTTAAAATACTTTGAACAAGAAGTATGAGAGGGGGTTTTGTCACATTAAAGCTTTAGACGCATAAGATTACTTGCCATATTGTTACTGCTTTGACTTTATCCCTTGAAATCTGAACTATCTTCGAAATTATTGGCAGTCATTCCTTACTATTACTTGGATCGAGGCTAGGTCAACTGTCATGCACGATTTCAGAAACAGAAAATCATGTGACAGTTAATGCTAGATTGACCTTTTCATTAAGAGCCAAGCCGTATGACACTTTGCCGCATAGTAAATTTTTACCCCTATAAATAGGACATGTTTTGACAGACTTTGTCATCAACACTTTTCACTATGCATTTGCTAGTTAACACTCCAGCAAACTCGTGCAAATTTATGAGGGGATTCAGCATCACTTTACCAAGATTATTGCTTTTCAGTTATGTCAGAAGCCGAAAAAAGATCGATCTTCAGATGGTAACTTTTCTTGAAGTATTCTTTCATCTCTTTCTCTTTGATTTCCACCAATCCCATATGATTCATGGCAAAGATTTTCACTCTGATCAAGTTTCAGCACAACCTATTACTATAGTGCGTAGCTATAATCGCCACAAGATGGACTGTTAGTAGAAAACTCTACTGCACACATAGATGAAACTACCACCAGTCATCACCAAATAATGTACTGTTGGAAAATGTTGTTGTCATACAGCTCCTAGATGTATGAAGTTTCATATTCTGTCTATGTGCCTCTTGAAGCTATGCGGTACAACTGCATAATTTTTCAGGAGATCAACTGATTTCATGCACCTACTCCTTTGAACTTTGTCATGCTTTTCAAGATACACCATGACGAGGCTTGCAACTAGCTGGTTCTACTGCCGCGGCATCCGTGATGATGTTGGGAGTTGGCGATGAGAAACATGCTTTATGCATGCCTAATTTTGTATTCTCCTGCCAGAGTAAACTACCAAAGATATAAAGGGAAGCCCATGCTGGTAGATGCACTAACATATGGCCCAGGTTTAGTACATCCGCAAAAATGCAAGGGTCGGAGTACCTAACCTATGGAAGCGCTCACCCTCTTTATATTATTCTCCAGTATAATACTTTTCGTGTCTCATGGCTCACACTAGTACAGGACCTGATGGAGAAGACCCAGGATGTAATTGATCTCCATCAGACATAACCATGCCTTTAGAATATAAATCCAGGATGTAATAGATCTTTATCATATGTAATCATGGTATAAATCTGTCAATAAAAATTTTATTTTGTCTTTCAATGTAATCTCAATCTTTCTGTACAAGTTCTATTCAACCTATGATTAATTAATGCCTTCATGATGACGTATGACTGTCTTAAACCGGAAATAATGTATAAGTTCGTAAAAATAACCCGCTGTATAGGGGTTATGATCCGTAAAACTCCAAACACATGAAATTTCATAAGTATGTAGAGAAATCTTGGCTACAAAAATCTGCAGAAAGAATCCAGCCATATAAATTTTCTAGAAACATGGTTGTTGGCCCATATAGCCTTAGTCGAACCAATTTCAATAGTTGACTTAAAACTTCGAGCTCGATATGAAAGAAACAGAAGATTGTAGATTTCTTCTCAATAATTTTTTTATACTTTATTCTGTATTTTTTCTTTTATTGAGTTTAGAAATTTGTTCGTTGGGATCACTGGCAAATTTAGAAAACCCTACTCTCAAAATCTATTTTTTTTACCCAAAACAAAAATAAAAACCCTTTGTTCATCCAAAAACTCCAAAACCAAAATAACCTAGAATTGACCTAACCGAAATCGGCCAGAGTTCTGCCCGAACTCGGTCCGAACTCGGTCAAGTCAAATCACTCATAGTCAGTAATAAATTTCTACTCCTTTGGATCTGCAACGTTCAAAATTATGAACGTTAACCCTACCGAGTTCTGCCGAACTTTGTCTAAGAAAATCCTATAAAAAGAGAAGAATTTCAGATTTCTATACACTCATTCATTCTTTATCTTCTCTATCTATTCCAAGCCTTCCTATATACTTAAAAAGCTTTAATCTTCCTATTTCCAAGACAACTCCTATTCATCTAAGTGCCGGTGGTTTTCGATTAGGAGTATTCGAGTTGTACAAGCTTGGAGTATAAAAGCTTTCTTCAGAAAGGTATTTGAAGTTTATTCGTGGGCTTCGGATAAAAACACGACGGTGTTGAGGTTGGCGTGTTCTTCGAAGCAAAGCACGCGGTATAATCTCTATTCAAAAATAGTAGATTATAGCGAGCAAGATTTCTCGCGAACTGGACTAGTCCACTCAGAGGGAAACCAGTATAAACCTCTGTGTCTGCTTATTGCTTTCTTACCTTATTTACTTATTGCTTTACTTCACTGTATTTAACTTTTTATGCATAATTGCCTTCACCTGCTTAGTTTTAATTGGGAAATATTTTTCGCTGCACTCTATTTACCCCCTCTAGAGGTGCCATCGATCCTATAATTGTTATCAGAGCAGGTTTCTCTCTAGTTGGATTTAATTTCGTTTGAGATATGGCATCATTATACACAAGCAATGGTGAAGGCCAATCAACAAATAGGCTACCCTTATTTGATGGCACAAACTACACATTGGAAGACACGTATGAGATTTTACCTTAAGTCTCTTGATTTTGATTTATGGTCGATTGTTATAAATGGTTACAAGAAACTACTACCTATTATGGTAGATGGTAATCTAGTTGAAAAACTATTTGACAGATATATCGACAATGAAAAGAAACAAGCAAGTCTTGATGCAACAGCTATAAATATTTTATTCTGTACAGTAGATAGAACTGAGTTTAACAGAGTATCAACATGTGTCACATCTTACGAGGGTTGGAAACTTCTTGAGGTAACTCATGAAGGCACTTCACAAGTGAATGAGTTCAAAATCTCACGACTAACATAAGAGTATGAGGCCTTCAAAATGAAGCCTAATGAGACTTTTACAAATATGTTTACTTGGTTTCTAGATATTGTTAATACTCCATCTTTCCTTGAAAAAGAATACAACAATCATGAAAAGATTCGGAAGATACTTCGCGAACTAACCAAGAACTGGAATCCTAAACTGACGACCATTATTTAAGGAAATGATCTCACTATGATGACTCTTGAAACCCTTATGGGAAAGTTTATGACACATGAGCTGGACCTTAAAGACTTCGAAGAGCCATAACCAAAAGAAAAGGCTATAGCATTCAGAGCTAACTACAAGACAACCTTTGATGATGAGAGTGAGATAGACAGCTCAGACAATGAGCAGATGGCACTCATGACAAGGAAATTCAGAAGATTTCTTAAGTATGAAAAGTCAAGCAAGAAGAAGAAAGATTCTAGAGACAACGAATAACCAATTTGCTACAATTATAAGAGAATAGGTCACGTCAAGAAAGACTGTCCTGTTGTAAGAATGGGAAGCAGACATGATCAGTCAAGCAAGAGAAGGACTTTGACTAGAAACTATGCTAATACTAGCATCTGGTGTGAGAGCGAAGCGAGTGAATCTGAAGAGGAAGAACCTCGCAACACAGCAAATCTTTGCTTTGTGGCTACAAATGCTAAGGTAATATCAAACCCTCTCTATGAAGAATTCATATTTGATGAACTGTCTAATGCTTTTACTGATCTGTTAGAAGATTGGAAGAAAATGATAGATTTGTACAAAAGTGCCAAGAAAGAGCTAAAATTTGTACAATCTGAGTTTTCTAAGCAATTTCATATACTAGAAGATATTAGAAACTCTTCTAGTCATACGGATGAGGTTACTTCTTTAAAGCTGAGTCTACATGATGCTCTTAAAAAGCTTGAGAAAGCCAATCAAAAAAATATAAAACTTAGTGATCTCTATTAACTAGAGAAAAGGAAGTAAAATGTTGATCCTCAGAGAATAGATGCACTCATGGCTAAGTACAATGAAGCCTGTGACGTCCCTAAAATGTTTGAGATTAAGCTGGGCGAACAGGTTGTCAAACCTATAGCTCAAGTGAACACAAGTCACAAGGCTAAGCACAAACAAAACACGACCAACACTGCTAAAACTACTAGAAGCCATGCATATATGTATTCCTCTTCACACAAAAGGAAAACACACACTTCTTCAAAAATACATATACATGAACTTCGAACTACACTTAGCACTAATATTTATGGTACAAGCCATTATTGTAGTATAAAAGGACATGTTTCACACCAATGTAAGATTATGAAGCTTGTAGACATGAATGTATATGTGTTTGGGTTCCAAAAGCTAACAAATCAGGACCCTCAAGAAAGTGGGTACCAAAGGTTACATCTTCAACTTGTATTGTAGGTGGACCTTCCTCCTTCCACTAAAAGCAAATAGATCCTCGATAGTGGTTGCTCCAGACATATGACAGGTGATAACACATTGTTTGCAACTCTATCGATGAAGAAAGAAGGCTATGTCTCTTTTAGGAATAACCGAAAAGGATATATAATCGGAATTGGCGACATAAGTACTTCTTCCTCACCCATTATTAAAGATGTATGCTTAGTAACAGAATTAAAACATAACCTGCTAAGTATTAGTCAATTCACTGATCATGGTTATGGAATTCACTTGGTTAAGAATAAATGTTTTGTCTATGATAAAACTTCTGGAATAACCTCCTTTGAGGGAATTAGAGAGGACAATATATATGTACTATATTTTTTACTGAATACTAACCGTACAGGAAAGTGTATATGAAGAACAGTTTGGCAACTCTAGAGGGGGGTGAATAGAGTTTATATAGAAAAATAGCCAATTAAAAATAACTCTTTCACCAACAATAAATAATCAGAGTAAAGTGCGGAAAATAAAAGAAGAGCAGAAGAGCATACGCAAACACAGCGATTTTAACCTGGTTTCCCTCGTGGAGGACTAGTCCAGGCCTGAGAACTCTAGCTCAGGATTAAATCCACTATTTGTGAAATAGTAGTTTACAACCCGTGCCTTTTCTTCAGAAGAGCACGTCAACTTCTAACAGAGGATCGCAGTGGCGATTTGCTTGGAATTGTCCAAGCGACTTCTTCGACTCTTGCACAAGAATCCTAACTGAGAGATGCTGAGCACTCGAGACTTAGGAGGCTTGTGGCTAGTAGATGGGAAGGGTATGGCTTATTGAGCTTATAAGAGAGAAGAGAAGAGAAGATTGGATGAATTGAAATGAGAGAATTCATGCCCTATTTATAGTATTTTTATAGGCAGAATTCGGCCAGAATTCGGGTAGAAAAATTCAAAAATTTGGCCGTTGGACAACTAGCAACCAGCTAACCCTAAAATTAGGGTTCCTGATTTCTAGGGGACAGAGTTCGGCCCGAACTCTGTGTGGAGGCAGAGTTCGGCCCGAACTCTGTCTCCAGAGCACAGAGTGGTTCAAAGGGGCTTTTTGGGCAGTGTTTGGTTCAGTGGAGCTAGGGATTTTGGGTAGGTTATAGACTAAGTTCCAAGAGCTCAGCATGACTCAGAGTACACAAGTCTAGACTCAATGAAATTATAAAATACAGACTCCAGAACACACTGAGAGCCGGAGACTGAGCTGTCATCTGTCTTGAACTGAATGCAGTCGTCGTGTGTCGTATTGAATTAATACAAATATTATTTAGTCAATGTAGTCAATATTTGGTTGACTGTGACTTTGTGTCAACAATCTCCCCCATATTGATAATTGACAAAATAATATATGTATATTTCAATATTCATACCTGGACACAGTTGATTGTAACATAGCTCCCCCATAAACGATGCCTGAGCTAAAAGAAGATAGCTCTCCCGTAAACCATGAACGGTGTCGAGCTAGAAGCTATAGCTCTCCCCCGTACAAAATGCATAGAACCTGTGACCTGATAGATAATATCTCCCAAAAGCAAAACAAGCACAAAACTATAAAAATATACATATTTCTCCCCCTTTTGGCAGTTAGCAATATAAAGAAGCAACGAATAGTAATGCAACCACACCAAGCAGAGAAGAAACAGTGAAATACTAAGCAAAATAAGTCACTGACATAAAGTAAAACTATGATAAAGGACAGATAATGTCATCTACCAAACCAAGTGGCCAACTCATAAACAGAGTACATAAAACCAGCTACATAAAACTATAATAAACTTAATAACTGAAAGCAAAAAAAATAACTAAGATCATCAGCAGTAGCAGCAGCAGATCGAGCCAATCTCCATCACGGAGCACGAGAAGGTCCAGGAGAGTTGGAACGTCTGGGATCCACAAGAGCAGCACTCGGATCCAGGTAACGCAAGACCCATGGATCATCAATGCGATATCCCTCACGATCGGGATCCCGTTGCATAGGAATGGACATAGTAGGATGATGGGACATGGAGTACCGAATATTATGCAGCGAGTTGCTGAGTGCACTCATCTGCAGGGTAGTGCGGTAGTCCATCTGAGCCCACCGATCAGCCTCTAAGTAGAAACGATCCTGGAGCATGGTCTGGATGGAGTCAAGAGTGGCAGGTGGAGGTGGTGCATCCCGACCGAAAGGAGGGGCGTCAGGCTCCTCATCATCAGAATGCTCAGAGGCCTCAGGAGAGGCGACAACTGCCTGAGTACGACGTGCCTTGGACAGGAAAGCAGGAGCAGGCAAGAACGGACAGATATCAAGTGGTATGTTAAATGCACGAAAGATCATAGGAAGGTACAGAGGATAAACCAGAGCTCGTGGTTTCTTCCTACAGTGAATCATCCAGTCCATCATTGTACGTGGAAGATTGAAAGAAATTCCAAAGTAAAGATGATAAAGAGCAGATATTTCAAGATAAGTGATGTCATCATGGGAACCTGTTTTGGGTAGAATAGTGTTAGAAATAATCCAATGAAGATCAGAAAAATATGGGTTGAGATATTTAGCCGTGAGCTTGCGAGAACGTGTGTATGGAGTATACAAATCGTCCTTGAAGCTCTCAAGGGAAATTCCGTCGGGAAAACGGAACGAGCGAGCGTCAACTAGCTTTTCCCAAGAATTGGGCTCTTGAAGATCAAGATATTCGGCAAAGTCAAAGTCATCAAAAGATATATTTATACCTGCAACTCGTGAATAAATATGGAGATCATCAAAGGTCATGTTGCAGTAGAACATTTGGACAGCATGACGATAGATAGCAGAAGTGGTAGTGACAAGCTCATCAAAGCAGAGGTCATGAAATAAAGAATCATATTGAGAGAAGATAGAAAAATTAATAGGATGTCCTGCGAATACCTGACGATTCCGATAGTCACTAAACCAGTTGCTTGAGGCATCTAGTGAAACAAATAATCGGTTGTCATAGGTAGAAGGGTTTCGAGGACGAGGTGGGTTGAACAACGGATGAGGTGGTTGAAGTTGTTCAATGATATGTTCCTTCGTCGGAGGAGTATCCGAAGAGGAAACACTCTCAGTTCGAATCCTCTTTCCACGATTGAACAAGCGAGGAGCCATAAAAACTTGATAGAGTGAAGTATAGAAGACAAGAATGATACCTCAAATGATTAATAAACAGTGGAAGAGAATGACGAGAAACCCTTTTTCCTTGATTTTGAGGAGCAATGGAGCACTCTAGATCAAAAACTAGGGTTAGGGTTTGAAGGAAAGAGTTTGGAGAGGTGAGGAAGGAGGCAATGGTGAAGGAGAGAGAAGGAGTCCCGACATAAAGTAGGGGTTTGTCTTTGGCCGGATGAAATATTGACCATAGGATCTAAATTGATCCAACGGCAGAGCCAGATCCCGACGCTGGAACTTAGGGCCCGAACTCGGCCCGAACTCTGTTAGGGGCAGAGTTCGGCCCGAGTTCTGGATCAGTGGTCCAGAACTAAAAGCAGGCTGAAAAGATAGAAAAGTTGATTAAGTGTTGAACAAAAGAGATTTTGAGGATAAAAGTTTGATGAAAACAATGAAGTACATAGAGAGGTACACAAAGGTCAGAATGAACTTTAGGAAAGATCAATTAGGCAATAATAAATCGGAACAAACCATATAATAAACAAGGAAATATATTGTAATTTAGTATTTCAAATTTGCCATGGGTTAGCTGCAGGGGCCGGATCCCAGCTAGCGGTAGTCCTGAGGACTAGTGCACCGTGTCGCTTAGGCTTTTACGCCTTTTTGTCAGAAGGACCCTTTCGGCTTGTACCCATAATAAATTTGTCATAAAAGAATCAAAATATACTCGACATTTATGTAAGTAAGTCTCAACTTATAACTGCTTCATCCAAAATTTCGAGTTCACGACAAAGATAATTGAAGCGCTCTTCGGATAATGGCTTAGTAAAGAAATCTGCTAGCTGATGATCAGTGTCAATAAATTCTAAGTTAATCGTGCCATTTTGCTGATGATCACGCAAAAAGTGGTGTCTGATCTCAATGTGTTTAGTGCGTGAGTGGCAGACAGGGTTCTTAGTCAAATTGATGGCACTAGTATTGTCACAGAATATAGGAATATGCATGAAAGATAACTTATAGTCTTTAAGGGTTTGCTTCATCCACAGAATTTGTGCACAACAACGTCCAGCTGCTATGTATTCAGCTTCTGTTGTGGATAGTGCGACAGAGTTCTGCTTCTTGCTAAACCATGAGACTAAAGCCTTTCCTAATAAATGACACGTGCCGCTCGTACTTTTACGGTCGACCTTGCATCCAGCAAAGTCAGCATCAGAGTAACCGATGAGGTCAAATAATGTTGACTTGGGATACCATAGGCCCATTGTAACCGTACCCTTAAGGTATCGAAAGATACGCTTAACCGCGGTCATGTGAGATTCCTTAGGATTTGCTTGATATCTAGCACATAGGCAAACACTAAACATGATATCGGGGCGACTAGCAGTTAAATAAAGTAAGCTGCCTATCATACCTCGATACTTACGTTGATCAACGGGTTTGCCGCTCTCATCTGGTTCGAGTTTGGTTGAAGTAGCCATTGGAGTGCTGATTGGTTTGATGTTGTCAAGATCGAACTTCTTCAGCATGTCCTTGGTATACTTCGATTGACAGATGAAAGTTCCATTAGCCATTTGTTTCACTTGCAGACCAAGAAAATAGTTGAGCTCTCCCATCATGCTCATCTCAAATTCTGTCTGCATACACTTGGCAAATTCTTGACAGAGGGTTTCATCAGTAGAACCAAAAATGATATCATCAACATAAATTTGAATCAACAGAATAGTGTCTTTAAAAGATTTTATAAACAGTGTAGTGTCAATTTTCCCTTTTGAAAAACCTTTATCAAGTAAGAAGCTACTTAGCCTTTCATACCAAGCTCTGGGGGCTTGTTTGAGGCCATAAAGTGCTTTCTTTAGCTTGAACACGTAGTCGGGAAATTTATGATTTTCAAAGCCAGGAGGTTGTTTCACATAAACTTCCTCCTTAATAAAACCATTCAGGAAAGCACTTTTCACATCCATTTGAAATAATTTAAAGTTTTGAAAATTAGCAAAAGCACAAAGCATCCGAATGGATTCTAGTCTAGCAACAGGAGCATACGTCTCATCGTAGTCGATACCTTCCTCTTGGTTGTATCCTTGAGCTACTAGACGAGCTTTGTTTCGTGTGACTGAACCATCTTCATTTACTTTGTTTCTAAAAACCCATTTAGTACCAATTATCGAGTGATTAACCGGTCTAGGAACGAGTTCCCATACTTGGCTTCTCTCGAATTGGTTGAGTTCTTCTTGCATAGCAGAAATCCAAAATTCATCATTAAAAGCTTCAGAAATGTTTTTAGGCTCTACTTGTGAAATGAAGGCAGTGCTAGCAACGGAGTCTCTTAGTGATGATCTAGTAGTTACTCCACGTGACACTTCTCCTATAACTAAATTTTCTGGATGAGAAGGTTTGAAAGAGAATTTCTTAGGCAAACCCTCCAGAGAATTAGTTTCGGTTGAAGTATTCATTGGAGTAGAAGTTGATGGCTCAACGTCATCATCAAGAGTACTTGCTGTACTGTTGTCTTCATCAAAAGTCACATTTGTTGACTCTTCCACAATAAGTGAGCATTTATTAAAAACTCTATATCCCTTACTCTTGGTGGCATAACCAAGAAAGATACCATCGTCAGCTTTGGCATCAAATTTGCCTAAGTTGTCTTTGGTGTTAAGGATAAAACATCTACAACCAAAGACTTTAAAATAAGAAACATTGGGGGTTCTCCCAAACCAAAGCTCATAGGGTGTTTTCTTCGTAATGGGACGAATCAGCACCCTATTCAAAATGTGGCATGCTGTACTAACAGCTTCTGCCCAAAAATATTTCGGAAGTGAAAATTTATTCAACATGACTCTGGCCATATCGCCGAGAGTTCTATTCTTCCGCTCCACAACACCATTTTGTTGAGGAGTTCTAGGACAAGAAAATTCATGATCAAAGCCATTTGCATTACAAAAACTTTCAAAATCATAATTTACGAATTCGCCTCCATGATCACTTCGGATTCGAGTAATCATGTAGCCTTTTTCATTTTGAACTTTCTTTACAAAAATTTTGAAAGCAGAAATAGCATCGCTCTTATTAGCGAGAAAGAAAACCCAAGTAAATCTCGAAAAATCATCAACAATAACAAATGCATAAAGTTTGCCACCAAGGCTAGCTATTCTACTAGGACCAAATAAATCAATATGAAGTAATTGCAAGGGTCTAGTAGTACTTACAGAGTTGATGGAATGAAACGAGGATTTAGTTGCCTTATTTAGTTCACATTCGGCACATACCGTGTCCTTTTTGAATGTGATGTCAGGCAATCCTCTCACTAGCTTCTTGGTAGAAAGCCTGGATATAGCATCCATGTTGGCATGACCAAGACGCTGGTGCCAAAGTAGTCGTTCGTCTTTGTGGGCATATAGACATCTACCTGCATTGTTAGTTTTTATAGAAAGATAGAAAATATAGATGTTGTCCTCTCTTTTTCCTTCAAAAGCAATGTCTCCTGTTGACCTATCATAGATGTAGCAACTATTTTGTCCAAAGTTAATATCATATACATGATCAGCTAGATGACTAATGCTGAGCAGGTTATGCTTTAACTCGGTCACTAGGCAGACATCCTTTATTACAGGAGAAGGAGGATGACCAATGACACCATTACCTATAATGTGCCCTTTGAGATTGTTACCGAAGGATACGTATCCTTCTCTCTTCATCGATAGTGATGCAAAAAGATTTGTGTCTTCCGTCATATGTCGCGAGCATCCACTATCGAGAATCCACTTACTTTCAGTTGAGGAGGGAAGGTCCACCTACATCAAGAGTAGATGTGACCTTTGGTACCCGAGTTCTTGAGGGTCCTGAAAAGTTAGTCTTTGGAAACCAAGCATATATCTTTTTATCTACAAGTCTTCTAACTCTGCACTGTGGTGAGATGTGTCCATGTGATCCACAATAAGTACAGATAGCATTCTTATTTATACTAGGAGCATGAGAATAATATCTGTAAGCAACAGGATGAGGATGGACATGATGTGAAGAGTTAGCATGGTGAAGATGATTATGCATGGAATAAGTGGCATGTTGATGGTGTCTATGAGGCATAGAATGATGGTATTGTCTATGATGTGTGACATGCTGATATTGTCTAGATGGCATGGCATGATGATTTTGTCTATATTGCATGACATAATGATTTTGTCTATATGGTATATGAGGACCTTGTCTATATGGCATTGCATGATGATTTTGTCTATATGGCATGGCATGATGATTTTTATGTGTGGAGTGATGTTGATTGTGTCTTTGTGCATGATGAGTGTGTACTGAGTGAGAATTGTTCTTACGTGCACGTGGTTTGTGAAAGTTTGTGTATATAAATGCATGGTTATGTGCTACATGAGAATGACGTGGTTGACTAGCATGAGTGGTGTTGTGCCCATGTGATTGGGTTTGAGGTTGAACAACCTGTTTACCCAATTTGGTTTCTAATCTTTTAGAAATAGCTTGCAGTTCATCAACCTTAATATTTAAGCCATAAATCTTAGTCATGGAAATCTTGTGTCTACTCTTTTCTTCAGCAAGCAACGTGTTGAGAGTAGTGATTTCTTGAGTTTGTTGCTCAATACGTGCTTCAGCATCATGTAAGCTTAATTTAAGCTTGGATACTTCATCAGTGTCATTAGTGGGTGATGTGTTTCTAATATTATCAAGAAGTAAAGAAATTCTTTGTATCTTATCTTCTAGACTTTTGATTTTGTCCTTGGCATGTTTATATTTACCGATGACCTTTTTATGATCATCGAGTAAATCAGTAAAAGCATCGCCAAGTTCATCAAAAGAGAAGTCATCCAGAGTTTCGTTAGATACCTTGTTGGAAGTTGCCATCAGGCACACATTTGCTGTATCTTGAGGAGAGTCCTTTTCTTCCTCAGAGTCACTCGCTTCACTTTCATGCCAAATGCCTGTGTTGGCATATTTCTTTGATGAGTTCCTTTTGTATGGCTTCTCATAGCGGTTGCTCGTCTTCAGGAATGGGCAGTCTTTTCGGACATGTCCAGTTTTCTTGCAATCGTAACAAGTTGGTTCTTCTTCATCGTCTTCTTGAGATTCCTTCTTCCTTCGATTGAAGCGAAGGAATTTCCTGAAGTTGCGAACCATGAGAGCTTGGTCTTCATCATCCGAATTATCTTCTTCGGTCTCATCATGATTAGCTCTTCGTTGATGAGCTTTGAGTGCGATCTCCCTGGTCTTCGGAGTAGGCTCTTCGAAGTCCTTGAGGTCAAGCTCGTGAGTCATAAGCTTACCCATCAAGGTCTCCATTGACATTGTTGTGAGATCGTTTCCTTCTATGATGGCTGTCACCTTAGGGTTCCAAATCTTTGGTAGCCCTCTGAGCAGCTTACGAATCTTCTCGTGGTTTGAGTACTGCTTTCCAAGCGAGGATAGAGGATTGATGATGTCGAGGAATCTTATGAACATTTGAGTGATCGTCTCACTTGGCTTCATCTTGAAAGCTTCGTATTCTTGAGTGAGACGGCTTATTTTGGATTCTTTGACCTGTGTGGTTCCTTCATGCGTCACTTCTAGAAGTCTCCATACTTTATGAGCAGTGGTGCATGTAGAGACCCTGTTGAACTCATTCCTGTCTATAGCACAGAATAAAGCATTAATAGCCCTAGCATCTAGACTTGCCTGTTTCTTCTCCTCGACAGAATATTTGTCGTGTGGTTTCTCAATGAGGTCACCATCGACAACTATTCTGGCGGGCTTTTTGTAACCGTCAGTGACGACAGTCCACAGGTCAAAGTCTAGAGACTTAAGATAGAAGCTCATCCTTGTTTTCCAATATGTGCAGTTAGTCCCATCAAATAGGGGAGGCCTATGAGTGGACTGACCTTCACCATGATTGGAAATCAAGGATTGTGTGGTTGCCATGGATCAGCTCTTAGGATGTTAGTCCTTGTAAAGAGAACAGAGCTCTGATACCAATTGAAGAACAGTTTGGCAACTCTAGAGGGGGGTGAATAGAGTTTATATAGAAAAATAGTCAATTAAAAATAACTCTTTCACCAACAATAAATAATCAGAGTAAAGTACAAAAAATAAAAGAAGAGCAGAAGAGCATACGCAAACACAGCGATTTTAACCTGGTTTTCCTCGTGGAGGACTAGTCCAGGCCTGAGAACTCTAGCTCAGGAATAAATCCACTATTTGTGAAATAGTAGTTTACAACCCGTGCCTTTTCTTCAGAAGAGCACGTCAACTTCTAACAGAGGATCGCAGTGGCAATTTGCTTGGAATTGTCCAAGCGACTTCTTCGACTCTTGCACAAGAATCCTAACTGAGAGATGCTGAGCACTCGAGACTTAGGAGGCTTGTGGCTAGTAGATGGGAAGGGTATGGCTTATTGAGCTTATAAGAGAGAAGAGAAGAGAAGATTGGATGAATTGAAATGAGAGAATTCATGCCCTATTTATAGTGTTTTTATAGGCAGAATTCGGCCAGAATTCGGGTAGAAAAATTCAAAAATTTGGCCGTTGGACAACTAGCAACCAGCTAACCCTAAAATTAGGGTTCCTGATTTCTAGGGGACAGAGTTCGGCCCGAACTCTGTGTGGAGGCAGAGTTCGGCCCGAACTCTGTGTGGAGGCAGAGTTCGGCCCGAACTCTGTCTCCAGAGCACAGAGTGGTTCAAAGGGGCTTTTTGGGCAGTGTTTGGTTCAGTGGAGCTAGGGATTTTGGGTAGGTTATAGACTAAGTTCCAAGAGCTCAGCATGACTCAGAGTACACAAGTCTAGACTCAATGAAATTATAAAATACAGACTCCAGAACACACTGAGAGCCGGAGACTGAGCTGTCATCTGTCTTGAACTGAATGCAGTCGTCGTGTGTCGTATTGAATTAATACAAATATTATTTAGTCAATGTATTCAATATTTGGTTGACTGTGACTTTGTGTCAACAGTATATTCATAACTCAAGGCGAAAGCTAGGTATGGCATATGCGTCTTGGACATGCGAACATGGAGACTATTGCAAGATGGTCCACAAAAAATAGGTAAGAGGCTTACCTGATATTATATTCAAGAAAGATATTGTATGTGCTTTATGTGAAAAGAACAAGACATCTATATCATCTTTCAAATCAATAAACACTGTAAGTACCTCTAGACCACTGCAATTATTACATATGGACTTGTTTGGACCAAGTATAGTCACCAGTCTTGGCGGTAATCTATATGCTTATGTGATAGTTAATGACTATTCACGGGATACTTGGGTTTACTTTCTTGTAAATAAAAATGAGACCTTTTCTGAATTTGTGTCTTTTTGTAAAAAGGTACAAAATGAGAAAGGATTCATGATTACTCGTATACGAAGTGATCATGGTGGAGAATTTGATAATCATGAATTTAAAACCTTTTGTGATTCAAATGGGTTATCACATGAATTCTCTTACCCCAGAACTCCTCAACAGAATGGCGTTATGGAGAGGAAGAATAAATGTCACGATCCGTACCCAGTGTAGGGGCACGAGAAGTGGTTACGTCCAGCCTACGCCGCAGTATCGACGGTAGAACGCTGTCCTAGGTCACATACATCTAACAGTTATAAGGCACCTGTGTAGTATATACACTCCGAATGGAGGTAACATAATAAAGTACAACTCAATTACAACTAAGGAAGAAGGTACGATAAGATAGAATAGATGAAATCACAGAATCCACAGATGATAAATACAAGATAAGAGAGATAGCTAGAAGTCTAAGATAAACAACTCCACAAATCCAGAATACAAATCTCCAAATAAATACAAGTGTATCCAATAGACAAAATGATAAATAGATACTAGTCTAGCTAACTAGCCTAGACTAATGGGATAACGTCCTCTGCAAGTGCTGGGTCCTCCTGAGAGTCCAGCTCACATGTGTCATCTAGGCCTGCTCCGTAATAAATGGGATACAGCTCCTCAAGGTCATCTGTAATATTTTTAGCAGGTCTAGTCAGGACGGGAGCAAGCACAGTACATCTCACGCAGTTCATAATATGACAGGATATATAAATTTGCAATAGAGTAAAATACATGAAACGTTGGAAATATATGAAGTAAAAGAGATGACTGTAAAGAAATATCTACTATAAGTAAAGAGCTAATAGTGACTAGTGATGTAGAGTACAAGATAGACATGTGAACGGCTTGATAATAAACATAAAAGTTTGCACATGACAACACTACTTTGGAATTGTTCACATGACCATTTATACTCTCCCGTGCCCCAATCAATACACAAGGATCCAGACAGGTTATGTTATTACACATTATATCACATGGGGGCCCATAAATGGGTGCACATGAATGTAAACATGGAGGCTTCGTGAACATGAGAGTACATGAATTACGAGAGTGCACATGAATGGTGAAAGCACAGGAATACATGATGAAAGTGAAACACACATGACATGATGTAACCGATGCTCCCGAGGGGGATAACATCTCATGAAGGGATCCATATAGTACCAATCCGTGTTAACAACGTGATAGCATCAAGTAAATTAATCTAGAGCGTAAATGTAAATCCTATCAAGTATGAAACGGTCAGAGAATGTACTCGCCTGATATCCTGAGTGTCTGAATAAAATACTGCCTGAAGAGTGGTGTCTGGCTCCTATTCAGAACAGTACAAGTCACAACATATCCAGATTGGTAAAATAAACTGCTACGATGCATTCTACATGATGTTTGGGTCAATCTAGGCTAAAGTCAACCCTTGGTCAACTCTAGTCAAACTAGGTCAACTAGGTCAAACCTAGCCCAATAAGTCTCACTAAGCCTAACCAAGACTACCCTAGCAAGCACACATCAATATAAGTCACATAAGTCTAACATAACCCTAACTCATGTGTATATATTCCATATACACAAGACTGCACATTAGGATTCCATAGGCTATACTACATAGGCCATGAGCTATATTCACATATTAGGCAACACACACATATCTATTTCCGTATATCTATATACACATTATTTATATATCAATATCCAATATCTATATTACATCAGATTATCACACTAGGTTATATTATATATATATATATATATATATATATATATATATATATATATATATATATATATATATATATATATTTATACATATACACATATAGAAGATAGGGGCAATGCATATGTATGTGTGTGATATAGGAATCAATGTGTACAGTTTCTCAGATTTCAGAATTCAACAGTGAAGTGTGTGTGACATGTTACATGTGTGTGTGTGTTTCAAGTGCCAATGTGTACACTACAACAAAAAGACCTATTAATGTTGTTTGATAAGTGGATTTCATGACGGCTGATAAAAAAACGTTATGAAAGTTCGAAATACCTTTTTTCTATGACGGTTTGGGCTAATTCTGGACTTTTCATAACGTTTATAAAACAAAATGTTATTAATATTTTAGAGCGGTGGCAAACTTGTAATATTTTTTAAGTTCATTTTTTGACAAAATCCTGCGCTTCAACAAAATTTTTTCTCCCCCCTCGTTCTGGTCTTCTCCTTCTCCGATCCTTTCTTCTCCCTCCTCTCCCCCAACTCCAAAATCCCATAGATCCAAAACCCTAACTCTAGTTTAGCAACACCCTCCTCTCCTCCTCTTCTTCTCCTTCCTTTCCCCTAACTCCAAAACCCTAACCCTAGATACAAAACCCTAAACCTAGTTAGAAAGGGAGGAGGAGATGGGGAGGGAGCTGGCGGCGCGAGCGGGCCGACGGCTCTGGCACGGCCTCTCTGACGCCGAGAGATGGGGAGGGAGCAAGTGTTTATCAGCTATCGACCGATGGTTTGTCACATTTTTTTTATTATTTTAAATTATTGCTTATTGCTACTTCGAAAATAGAATCATCTGCCCTAAAACAGAAAGCTTCTTCATCATTTCTAGAGAGTATTATTCTATTGTTCCAATTTTTCACCAAGATGCTCACCCCAAAATGGTTATGATGTTCAGCACTTCTCTTATATACAGTTTGACAGCAGGAATGTTGATGTGTCTGAAATAAACTTTGAAACGAGAAAAACCAGGAAATGCTGCTCAGATCTCAGATTCTGCTATTGGTTTCTCATGTCCACATCAAACTAATACCATAATTGAACTTTTTCCTTACATTGGTCTTTGATGACTGTGCTATATGAAAAACTTATATGATGCTCTAAGTCTTATGGTAGGTAGGCATCTCCCTTATTGTGGACAAGAATATAGTGCGCTTTTAGGGTCTTTAGATGACCTCATAATTCTGAAATCCAGGAAACGACTGATTGTTGACATCGGTAATTTATGTAGCTCCACGACCGCCAACTTTGATTTCAATTAATTGATTTATATATTTGGAATGGAACATTTTCTCTCTTTCACGTTTCAAGTCATTTTTACTTAAGTAGGTAAGAAATGTGGTTTCTTCACTGTTAAGGCGTCAAAAAAGTTACTCCTTCAACATTTTAGCAAAACTAGTTGTTGAAAGACACTACTACTTGTTTCCTTTTCCAAAACTCAGGCATGAAAAAGGCTGAAATTGGGTGCCAGAATAAATGGTCAGGAAAATCCATTTTGTAGTCAATTTTTTGTCATTCCAATATCAAACTCAACATCAATCCTACCAGTTGTATCTACTGTACTGATCGATCTCCTAATTTGATTCCTTGTTATTATACCTGATATGTAGACCCTATACTCCATCAGCTTAAAATTTTGCATTCATTCACCCTATCATTTCTTAAGTATTCTGATCAGTTATGCAGATAGCAAAGTTTAATGAGAAATTGTCCTGGAGTTTTCAGTATATTTTCTCATGTAGTGGGTTAATCAAGTTTTTATTACTTTATGATAAATCAATTTTATGTCTCTTATTTTCGTTCTGGCATCTTTTTTATTATTTTGTTATGTTTTATATTTGGATTATGTATGTTGCTTCTGGTTGGTAATTCTTTTTTTTGTTTCTATAGTTCCTTCCAAATTGTAGCAGATCATTAACATGCTGAATTGTTCTGTAAATTACAGTTGGCATACATGTTCTGGGTTCAGGGTTACAATCTTGGCGAAGCTAACAAGTTACTTCAGGTACACAATCAATAATTTAGGATAAAGGCTTTGTTGTAAGCGTTAACATGTGGCATAATCTTGGGAATCTATCTAAGAAAAGGAGGTACACAATCCCTTGTGATAGGGAGCGACCCAGGAAGACCGCTCCAATTAACATTTATTGCCTTGCTGTGAGGTTTCTTATTCGTAAACTTCTGTTCTTGGTCAGTTCAAATAAAAATTGCAAATTCACTTCTTGAGATGTGGTTTAAATGGCATTCGTCTCTGTGGCATTGCTCGTCTGAGGCACTTCAGGTATGCCATTGAAAGTTTTTTTGTGTTGTCCTGGTAGATTATTTTCCTTGCCTTTATTGACATACTGAACTAGTGTTTCGTTTATGAAGAATTTTTCTTTGACTGGTTATGATGAGTCATTCCACATAATGAATCTAGCAAGATTTACTTTTCTCGACAAAATTCTGTGAGATCATCTTACAAGTGTCGAGTTTTGTTCATCTTTAATTCCTATTGTTGTTAGAGAACTAGTTTGTCTTGTACATGCATCTTTTTTCCCCTCTGTGATTGATTATTGTTCTCATCACTTGTATTCACTTGCAAAGAAACTATATATGTAGACTCAAATTTTTTCTTTTCATCAAGTGGATTTTTGTTCATGACTCTCCTATTTCTGCTAGATTTCAAATGGCATTTGATTCAATTGTATGAACTGTAGGATTGGACTGACTAGCTGCTTTATTGATTCTCTAATACCATTTACCAGACTAATTAACTTCTTGCTTTTTGCAAATCATTCTTCAGTTCAAGTTCTAATGTTATTTTGTATTTTCTCTCTTTGTAGTCAAGCAAAAGTTTCCATTAAGGATTATGAAGTGCAAAATTTGAAGCTTAGAGTTGCATCAAGAAATCTTTGGTAGGATGGTCCCCTGAATGAAACTTTAGTTGGTGTTTTTCTTTCCTCTGCAGACTCTCTCTTCAAGCAGGTAATATTTTGGTAGTTTAAGGATGTATAAGCCTATATTGGTGTGTTTTTCTTTCCTCTGCAGACTCTCTCTTCAAGCAGGTAATATTTTGGTAGTTCAAAATTACTTGTCACGGGAATTAGAATTAAGGAGAGGAGAGGAGAGGAGAGGGAAAAAAGGAAAAGGAAAAAGGAAAAGAAGAAGAACAAGAATTTTTTTTGGCAATGATGATTTGGCTGCTCCTTCAGATGGCGAGACAGCTCTATTGCAGCCATTTGTTGGAAGAAGGGATGATGAGAGTGGGGGTCCACTTCCAATTGTGAGTGAGTAATCATGGACTGAAGCTGAATTTGATCCTCTTCTCGCTAATTTATGTACCTCTTAGAGCTATTTATGTTATCATTTTCTCTGCTTATGTTATCTCGATTTTGATTTCTCGATTTTGATTTCTAATATATAAATTTCATGTTAACTTTCTTTAATTTATTGGCTTGGTAAAATCCAGGTTGATTGTTAGGCTCACATTTCAATGTTGATTACTAAAGTGCTAAGCTGACATTTCCGATTTTTTGTAAAAAGGGTACAACGTGACGCTGAGGTGCATGCATGCGCTGGTGAGGGTTCAGGCGAGAGTAAGGGATCAGAGGATGAGGCTCTCCCACGACTGCGCCGGCTGCAGCAGCACCAAGTCGTCGCTCAGCTGCGACACTACTTCTCTTTGGGACTCCCGATATCTTCAAGAGATGGCAGAGAGAAGATCCATGGTCAGAATCTACTTAAGTAAATATTTCTAATAATTTGGTTAGCAAAAGAGAGATTTATTCCTATTTTTTGGTACATTCTATATTTGGATATTCAATATAATAAAGATGTTGATATGTACTCTATTTTGAGAAATGTAATAAAGATGATGATATATAATGTTAAGCTTTTGGAATGTAATATATACTGTGCAGTATAGAGCATTATAAATGTGCTAATTTGAATAATATAAAGTATTATAAATGTGCTGCATTGAGCCTATACATATTATCTATTCATGACGTTTTAAAATTGTTCTGAATTGTGCACTATATATTAACTATTCATAACGCTTTTATAGAAACTATTCATGACGATTATTTTATGATGCTTTTAAAAAACATTTATAACACCCGTTTTCATGACGGTTGCTGTGGAAAAAAAATCGTCATGGTTCGTCATTAATGACGCTTTTTAGCCGTCATTTAAAGGGTTTTTTGTTGTAGTGATATATGAGTGTGTCTATTCATATATTTCAGATTTTAGTTCTAGGTTTTGCTAGTGTAGATGGGTGTGTGTGTGTAAACATGTGTTTCAATGTGTGTGTAGGCTATATGTGCTCTCAAAAATTCAAGAAAATAGTGAATGTGTGTGTCTACATTGTGTGAGTGTGTGAGTGAACTCATCCTTAGTTTTCAGGTTAACAGTTTAGGTTAATGTGTACTTGTGTGTAAACATGTGTGTGTGAGAGTCAAACTCAGATTTAGGTGTGTGTGTGTGTGTCATTAGGAGAAGACAGTGCATAGATGTGTGTAACATATGTGAGGGTATAGAACAGTAATCTTAGATTTTCAATAGTTCAAAAGTGTGTATCATAATTCAGTGAACATGACAGTTAAGTTCTCAGTTATGACAGTGTATAGGTTTAACAGTTATGTAAATTCGAAAGCCAATGCAATATGCAAACTAAATTCAGTTAGATATAGGAAATAAACATTGTAATTTAACCAACAATTTAGTAAACACATGGCAGAGGAATTCTCAGGTTAACAGTATGTAATCTCAGGTTTTGAATTTAACAGTGAGTAATGAATCCAACAGTTCAAATGTGAATTCGAAAGCCAAAAGCAAATTTGAAGACTTATTTCCCATGCCATGTAAACCCTAGCATTCTAGGCTAATTCCCAAATGTATATAGGTGTACATATCACAAATTAATCACACAAAATCAGCTGAACACGCATCAAAATACTCAGCAAAACCAATGACAATTCGTATCAGAAAAATAGGGATTACCCAAATCAAATTAGAAATATCAATCAAAATTCAAATCAATAGGTTGGTAAACATAACACTACATGTGCACGTGTCATTGGGTATCCCAGTGTCGAAGAAACTAGACACAATTCGTGTCTAATCACTGCTCGTACATAGACACAAAAATTATGCATTGACAGCGTTGTGCACGCATTCACAGCACTCGTGGACACGACACGACGCAAAATAGGATACGTGCTCGTGTCTAGGGGTTCGCCTAGGATAAAGCTAGGGGTTGACCACCCTGAGTCATGTCCAAGACGTGTCCTCGTGTGACACGAAGACAGTGTCAGAGCCATAGGCCGATCGTGCACTTGACAGTACAAAATCAGTGCGGCCCAAATCTCTCTCTAACCACTCAATAAGATCCCACAAAATTTAATAGGCTTAGTGTCAGTCATCTCCCCTACGTGCACGGAAAATTTGGTGTCCTCTTGTGCTGTGTCCAGGGAGAACTCGGACATGGGTAGCAGGACACCCGCCGAGCCCCCCGCGCTGCGTGTCCAGCACAAAATAGGACACGAAACCGACACAATGATCAGCTCAGTCTTCACAAATATTATAGTACATATATAGATCTATGAAACCATGCAATTAGTTTTACAAAAATTGAAAATAAAATCCTAAGTGACATTTTAACAAACACTTACCTACACACTATGACACGTGTCCGATACGGACACCAAACGGACACGAATTCTACCCAAACTTTAGGGACAGCTAGGGGACACCTAGATCTAGCCTAATATGGAAAGAAAACATAATATTAGAATAATTTGAGGGCTTTTACCTATAGGTGCAAATAGTAAGAAAAAGCTTCAAATGGGGGATGTTCTCCTTGATAGCCAAATGCTCCAAATTGATCCAAGGATGAGATTACTCTCCATGAACAGCAAGAAGAGGTTGATTAGATTCATATGCAAAAGATTTGGGTCAAAAATGATTAAAAATGAGGAAGTTATGAATTAGGGAAAATTGCTAAATACCTCTTTCTTCAATTTGTTGAAATATTACAAAAGAGGCAAGAACAATCAATGAGATGCTTTATAGGGGGGAACCATTGTTTTCCGACCTAGGGAGTGGGAATTAGGGTTAGGGTTTAGTCTATGGGCTATGGGCCTTGTTGCACTAGTCATGGAACCACTTTCTAAGTCTCAAGCCTATGCACCAAATCACTAATCCTTCTATTCAATCTTGATTTCCAAATGACTAACTTAGGTTGACTTAAGTTAGACTAGGGTCATACCATGCTAACCAAGTCACCATAGCTAGGGTTAACACCTAGGTTAGTCTACAAAGTCTCAACTAGTCAAGGTCAAAATCACAATCACCAATTCAATAAATTAAAATAAATTCATAAATTCATAAATGACCAAAATACCCTTAATCTAAAATGTGGTAGTGACAAATCTACCCTCCTTAAAAAAAATTTGTCTTCGAAATTAAAAGGCAAAACTAAATTGATGAGAAGGATAGATAATCAAACCTCAAGGTCCAAAAAGATAAGGGTATCGCTCGCGCATCTCATCCTCCCGCTTCCAGGTAGACTCTCCTGGGGAATGTTGCCTCCATGCGACGCGAACCAAGGGTATCACCTAGTTTTTTAGTACCTTCTCTCGGCGATCCAGAATCTCTACTGGTTGCTCTGGATAACTGAGAGTAGGTCCCACCTCAATCTCCGAATGGTCAAGTACATGACTAGGGTCAGCCACGTACCGTCTCAACTGTGATACATGGAATACGTTGTGGATACCTACTAGTGCAGGTGGCAAGTCTAGCCTGTATGCCACGTTACCGACTCTCTCGTTGATCACGAAAGGTCCGATGAAGTACGGGCTAAGCTTCCCACCTCCACCAAAACATATGGTACCACGAGTCGAAGATATCCGCAGAAAAACCATATCTTCGACCTAAACACAAGCAAGGTCTCAAGTTAGTAAATAATCAAACATAATCAAACAACAAAAACAAACAACCTACTTCTAATCCTATCTCTAATTTGTACCTCAAACTCCAAAGGCCTCCGGTGGCTATCAGCCCAGTGTCGATGTCTGTTCTGCGCCACACGAAGTCTGTCCCTGATGAGCTTCACCTTTTCGGCTGTGTCAACAACCATCTCAGGTCCCAATAAATCTCGCTCACCAACATCATCCCAAGATAAGGGTGTACGACACCAACGCCCGTCTGAATAGTCCCTTCTAACTGTCCGTCCGTTTGGGGGTGGTATGCAGTACTAAACTTGACCTGAGTGCCCAAACTAGTCTGCAGACTCCGCCAGAAATGGGAAGGAAAGCGACTATCCCGATCCGAGACGATACTGACCGAAACTCCATAAATCCTAACAATCTGCCGTATGTACATCTCTGCAAGCCTCTCAGTAGACGTACACACTTTAAATAGCAAAAAGTGGGCTGATTTGGTCAACCCCCAACAATTAAGGTCAAAGCTTCTATCTAGCAGCATCTTGGGTCAGCAAGTCCAATATGGGTAGTAGGCTTAATATTGGTCATATCCAGAATTTAGGTAGGCAGGTTGGGTCAAAAAGGTGTTCCCAATTCGAGTCGGAAAGTGTCTCCATGGGGTGAATCAAGATGGGGTCTTGTGTCAGGAAAGTTGTATGAAGCAAACGGAGCACAAGATGCTGTGTCTGAGTGGAACACGAAGGTCATAAATATAGGGGTCATGTATAGGTCATGCAAGGGAAGTTGGTTTTGAGAAAACGACTAGTCTTGTGCTCCTAATTTAAAAGTCACGATAATGTGTATGAAATAATCATAATTAAAGTGGGAATGGTCAATGGCCTAAATTGGACCGAAAGTTGTGTTGCCAAAACAGTACAAGGGACAAGGTAAGTGGAAAAGTCTAGGGTCATGGGTGTCGGCTGGGAAGATAAAGAAAACAATGAATCAAACAGGACTGTAAGGGTTACCATTCTAGGGTCAGAGCTATACTATCACTACTAAGTCAAAAGGCCTGTCACATTCACTATTCCATTAAGAGAAATTCATAACAAGTAAGTTATACAAAGGATTATACTAACAGTTAGAGCTACTCTTACTCCTAAGTTGAATGATGAGAAAGCAAAACTAAAGAACAACAACAACAAAAAAATTTGAAAGACTGAAACGAAGAGTAGAGATAATATGTTCAAAAACTTTTAAGATGAAATCTGATAATCACATGCGTCCATCCAAAATCATGGTACTCTGAATCCTCGTCATACTAGTAAGCAGGGCGATGATAACCATAGAGTCTCAACTAATGTACACACTTCTATAATAATGGTATTTAAAATTTTTGCTCTACCGCTAGCTTGGCTGCAAAAATCTTAAATTCTCACACCCGAAAAATATATCTAAAATCAGACTGTAGGTCCATGCCATGCTGGTTAATGTGACTGTAGAAGACTAGATTCCATAACTGAAACGACCTAGCCCATATAATTTATCTTGGCAGAAAATTAAATCAACAATAAATACCAAGAATCAGATTTATCTACGAACAAGAACGATAAGCAAGATCTGTTGGAACTGAATATCGAGATGGTTAAAATATGGCAAGGAACGGAATTGAGATTAACAGAACCTGCGATAAGCTCTCCTACTGCCTGTGCACCCTCAGCTGCCATAGCGTAAGCTCGCCCCTGCTGGCCTCCTCCAGCCTGATGCTATACGAATCTCTGCTGCTGAGTCTGTAAGGGTAGTCCCTTCTGCTGGCTTACCGGAGCCCTCGCTCTTGCTGTCTGAGCTGTCCATCCAGGAATCTTGGGATACTCTCTTAACTGGTGATATGATGCTCCACAAAGTAGGCTCTTGCCTAACCTCATTCGGCATTTACTCCAATCGTGCCCTGGTTTCTTACAGAAAGGGCAACTGGTAACATGCTGCTGTCTAGGGGTCTGCTGCGTCTGTAATGGTGGTCTCCTCGGCTGCTCTGTTGGAGCCCTAACTCCTGCTGCTACCTGAGTCATTGTTGTCTGGCTCTTGGGACACTCCATACACCGATGCTCCGCTGAACCACAAAGTAAACACCTGGCAAGTCTCATCCTGCAGTCGTTCCACCCATGGCCTGTCTTTTTGCAGAAGTTGTACCTAGCATCCTGGTGCTGTCTGGATGCCTGGTGGAAATATGTACGTCCCTGACCCTGAAGGTGCTGCTGAACAGGCCTCTGCTGATACTGATGCTGAATTTGTACGTGAGGCCTCTTAGCCTGACCTCCACTGCTACTGGCTCCTTGAATGTTACGTCCCTTCTTGAACAACTGTTGCCGTTGAGTTTCCACTATATGCTGGAAGAAGGAGATCAAATGCGACACGTCCTCTGATCCTGATGGTGGCTGCTGCTAAGAATGTTCAGGATAACTGGGAAAAGTCTCGGAGTAGGAAGAGGTGCACTCCCATAAGCTGCAGATATCCCAGCCTGGGTTGGCGTAACAGGAGCTGCAGTTTCGGGGTCCTGCTGATCAGGACGAGAAGTGGCAGACCCCTCAGTGGTGTCTTCCCGATCGAGACGATGAGATCGTGTCTCTATAACCATCCTGAAGACAGATCAAACGAGAGGGTAATCACTGAGAATGAAGCAATAACATCAAGGGAGGACGGTTTATTTTCAAGGAAATACAATAATGCAGCTATTTTAGGTAACATGAATCTGATTAAGAGTTTTTTCTAATGTGATTGAGTACCTTCAAAAAAATCCTAATCCTACTGCAGGCTGTAGTGATACTCTAGTTCGAATACCACTACATAAACTCGACATGCATAGGCCACCACTAAAAATGTGTCACGACCCACACCCAGTGTAGGGGCATAAGAAGTGGTTACGTCCAGCCTACGCCGCAGTGTCGGCGATAGAACGCTGTCCATACATCTAATAGTTATAAGGTACCTGTACAGTATATACACTCCGAATGGAGGTGACATAATAAAGTACAACTCAATCACAACTAAGGAAGAAAGTACGATAAGATAGAATAGATGAAATCACAGAATCCACAGATGATAAATACAAGATAAGAGAGATAGCTAGAAGTCTAAGATAAACAACTCCACAAATCCAGAATACAAATCTCCAAATAAGTTTAAGTGTATCCAATAGACAGAATGATGAATAGATACTAGTCTAGCTAACTAGCCTAGACTAATGGGGTAACATCCTCTGCAAGTGTTGGGTCCTACTGAGAGTCCAGCTCATATGTGTCTTCTAGGCCTGCTCCGTAATAAATAGGGGACAGCTCCTCAAGGTCATCTGTAATATTTTCAACAGGTCTAGTCAGGACGGGAGCGATCACAGTACATCTCACGCAGTTTATAATATGACATGATATATAAATATGCAATAGAGTAAGATACATGAAACGCTGGGAATATATGAAGTAAAAGAGATGACTGTAAAAAAATATCTTCTATAAGTAAAGAGCTAATAGTGACTAGTGATGTAGAGTACAAGTTAGACATATGAACGGCTTGATAATAAACATAAAAGTTTGTACATGACTACACTACTTTGGAATTGTTCACATGACCATTTATACTCCCCCATACCCCAATCAATACACAAGGATCCAGACAGGTTATGTTATTACACGTGATATCACATGGGGGCCCATAAATGGGTGCACATGAATGTAAACATGGGGGCTCCGTGAACATGAGAGTACATGAATCACGAGAGTGCACATAAATGGTGAAAGCACAGGAATACATAATAAAAGTGAAACACACATGACATGATGTAACCGATGCTCCCGAGGGGGATAACATCTCATAAAGGGATCCATATAGTACCAATCCGTGTTAACAATGTGACAGCATCAAGTAAATTAATCTAGAGCGTAAATGTAAATCCTATCAAGTATGAAACGGTCAGAGAATGTACTCGCCTGATATCCTGAGTGTCTGAATGAAATACTGCCTGAGGAGTGGTGTCTGGCTCCTATTCAGAACAGTACAAGTCACAACATATCCAAATTGGTAAAATAAACTGCTACAATGCATTCTACATGATGTTTGGGTCAATCTAGGCTAAAGTCAACCCTTGGTCAACTCTAGTCAAACTAGGTAAACAAGGTCAAACCTAGCCCAACAAGTCTCACTAAGCCTAACCAAGACTACCCTAGCAAGCACACATCAATACAAGTCACACAAGTCTAACATAACCCTAACTCATGTGTGTATATTCCATGTACACAAGACTGTACATTAGGATACCATAGGCTACACTACATAGGCCATGAGCCATATTCACATATTAGGCAACACACACATATCTATTTCCATATATCTATATACACATTATTTATATATCAATATCCAATATCTATATTACATCACATTATCACACTAGGTTATATATTATATATACAGATGCACATATAGAAGATAGGGGCAATGCATATGTATGTGTGTGATATAGAAATCAATGTGTACAGTTTCTCATATTTCAGAATTCAACAGTGAAGTGTGTGTGACATGTTACCTGTGTGTGTGTGTTTCAAGTGCTAATGTGTATACATGAGTGTGTCTATTCATAGATTTCAGATTCTAGTTCTAGGTTTTGCTAGTGTAGATGGGTGTGTGTATGTAAATATGTGTTTCAATGTGTGTGTAGGCTATATGTGCTCTCAAAAATTTAGGAAAATAGTAAATGTGTGTGTCTACATTGTGTGAGTGTGTGAGTGAACTCATCCTTAGTTTTCAAGTTAACAATTTAGGTTAATGTGTACTTGTGTGTAAACATGTGTGTGTGAGAGTCAAATTCAGATTTAGGTGTGTGTGTCATTAGGTAAAGACAGTGCATATTGTCATCCCAGTTTTCAGGAACAGGGATATTTTTGTCATTCTGTATTTTTGAATATTTTTGAAATTTATTTTATTATTTATGATATTATTTTGGGGTTATTTGAGTCGGGTTCGAATTTCAGCTCAATCCGACTTGTAACGGGGACCCGGGATAGTTTTGACTCTAGTGGGACCCACTCATTAGTTAGGCATGGCCCATATGACATTATTTTAGTTAGTGAGTTAGAGTAATTATTCATGGGTAGGTTAAGTTTAATTAGAGCCTTTAAACTAGACTAAATTAGCCTCAACCTTAAGCCCATTCTAATTTAAATCAAATATGACAAATGGGGGTATTTTAGACTTTCCTATAGGGGACACCTAGCCCACACATGGCAGCCATAGGTGCAGGGGTGGAGTCATCCTCTCATTTGTTATTATCTCCAAAATTTCTCTCTTGTTCTTTCCCAAATTTTAGAGAAGGTTCCCATTGATTTCATCTCCAAATCAATCATTTCTTCCACCAAATCTTCTTCATTTCTCCTCTACTCCATGGATAGAGCGTGCTAGCCAAGTTTGAGAGGATTTGGCTTTGGTTCGTGTCCATTTGGAGGCCACTTCGTGTCGATGTCGTGTCGGAAGGGTTTCTCTTAGAATCTCTCTCCTGAAAGGTATAATCTCTCCTCTAATCCACCCCTACATGCATATAGGAATATTTTGAACCCGTAGGAATGACTCCCATGGTTGTATCTCCATTTGTGTCCATTTTGTGTCCATTTGGAGGTCATAGGAGTGTCCTTTGTGTTGTGCTTTGTGTCCATGTGGGAAACCCCCAATTTTGGACACACCATGTGGTTAATATTTGCGTGATTGATTATTCTTATTTTTATTTCAGATTTTAGAATTTCTAGAATGTTGGTATCTTAATGTATCATAATCTATATAAATATATTTTCATGGTTAGATATATATATGTATGTGTGTCTCTATATATCTATTATACAAAACACAAAGGTTTTTGAATCCTAGGGCTGACTGTGCCAAGATAAAGAGTGGTTGGGATTTAATCTTGGTGAATCAACGGTTGTGGATGAGCATTATTGAGAGTAGGGTTTTATGGGGAATCCAAAGAGTGGGGTTTGCACTCATAATGAGAGTGGAGTTTTATGGGGAATCCAAAGAGTGGGGTTTGCACTCATAATGGTTGTGGATGAGCATTATTGAGAGTAGGGTTTTATGGGGAATCCAAAGAAAATTCACATCCAGCAGTGGTTGGGATTTAATATTTTGATGGGGGCCTCATAATTATTATTGTTCGTTTAAAATTGGGGGTCCAAGATTTTGAGAGGAAATACCTTAAATGAACCATGCCCTATGGGCACGGGTTATGACTAGTATATATATAGGTGTGTGTGTGTCTATATATATATATATATATATATATATATATATATATATATATATATATATATATATATATATTTTATATATATATATATATATATAAGTGTGTGTATGTGTTTGTATTGTGAGAGATTTAGAGAGGGGAATGAGTGATGGAATGAGAGAGGGAAGGGGGCAGCAATGGCTGCTGATTAACAGCAGGTAGGGAGGGCATTCAGGCCCCATAGGCAGTCCAATCCAGTCCCTTTAGTAGCAGCCATATGCCCCTAAACCTGTCCCAAACAGTCCATACATGACAGCCCCAATCCAGGCCCCAAACTAGCAGTAAAGCAGTCCTTTAAATCAGCCACCTTAGCAGTCTCAAACCAGCCCTTACTACTTCCCATTGGTAGCCTACAAACATTCCTATTCAGTCCCTTAAACACAGCCACAAACTCAGCCTATTCAGCCCAGGTATTGGTCCCTAAAATCTGTCCTTATTAACCCCATGTTTCAGTCCACAAACAGTCCTAAAATCTAGCCTATAGGACACCACTAATCAGTCCTAAACTAGTCCCCATTGACAGCCTAAAACCTTGTTCCAGCCTATCCAGGCCCCCACATGCTAGCACATTTCAGTCCTAAACCAGTCTACATTCAGCCCCTTGACTGTCCCCATTTCCATTCGAAACCAGTCCCATTTCTAGTCCAAAGGGACAGCGCCTAAAAGCCTATGTGTGTGTGTGTGTGTGTGTGTGTGTGTGTGTGAGTTTATATAAGTGTCTATAGGGAGTATATCTATATAGCTAATAGCCTATAGGTGTTAGCCTATATGTGAACCTATAGGAGAACCTATAAGTATGAGCCTAATTATGAACCCTATGTGAGTGAGTGAGTGAGTGAGTTTGTGTGTGTGAGTGTTTAGGTATATGTGAGAATGAGATAAGGGTAAGGTAATGTTGAATAATCAACATGTGTCCTAAGATGGACTAGATATCTAGAAAACCTATATTTCTTGGTAGGTAACCCTTAGACAGGATAGTATCTAGCTATCCTAAGAAACCTAGGTTAGTATTCCTAGGTTAGAGTGGTATGTGCAAGGTATCGGGATTACCTTGGTAAGGGTAATGTAGGTAATACCTAGAACCTAAGGTATTTGAGTTTAGAGTTTAGGATATGGTTAGAACTTGGTTCCCTTGGTTGGTAATGGTCAGAATTAGCGCTCCTAGACTAGTTTTGACTTCGGTTGACCATTTTGACCAAAAGTCAACCGAGAGTCAAACTTAGCCTATAAGTGACTAGAATTGACCGAAACCAAACCAGAGTTGACCAGTTGACTGAAAGTCAACAGTTAGTTAACATTTGACTAGTTTGACCTAGGGTCGACCTAGGGTTGACCCAGGGTTGACTCAGTGTTGACCAGAGTTGACCAGAGTTGATTTTTTGACCAAAAGTCAACAAAAGTCAACCGAGAGTCAAACTTAGCCTATAAGTGACTAGAATTGACCGAAACCAAACCAGAGTTGACCAGTTGACTGAAAGTCAACAGTTAGTCAATATTTGACTAGTTTGACCTAGGGTTGACTAGTGTTGACCAGAGTTGACTTTTTGACCAAAAGTCAATTATAAGTCAACCCTTGACCCAGATTGACCTAGTTTAACTTGGATTGATTTCATGTGACCTTGTTTGACCTTGGTTGTCCTAGTATGACCTAGTTTAATCTTGGTGTGACTTGGCTTGACCTAGTTTTGACTTAGACTTGCATATCATGACTATATTAGATTTTTTTTTATTATTAAACCCTGTTTGGACTCATGGCATCTCATTTATAGGCCTGTGATTACTCTGAGCATCTGTTCACCTTATCAGCTCAGGACCACAGGCGAGTACATTCACTGATAGTTTTTATTGTCTTGATATCTGTTATATCCGATTCAGTTGTAGTGTCTTACTCGATTCCCAGTCACGATAGTTCACGGACTAGTATATGTTGGATCATGACATGGGATATTGTCCCTAGATTTTTTATGGTATATTGGTACATTTGTCTTATTCCGTGTAATGGTATAGACACTGATTCCTAAGGGGACTTGCTACCCTCTTATGGAATCCCGTGTCATGACGTGTCATGTCCAGATCCATTATACTATTGGGGGATGGAAGAGTTATTAGTGGTTGTGTGATCAAAATTCCTATATTGTTCTATACACTGTTCATAGCTATACTCTCGCCTCACGACGGGTAAAGCCTTACCCTACATTGTTCATAGCTTTCCATGGTGACCGGCCTTACCGCTCTATTGTATACATTGTTCATAGCCGGTCGAATGGAAAGCCTGAGCATATTTTCCCAAGTCGATCCCATAACGCACTAATAATTCAAAGCACCTTTTATATTTATTTTTGTAGGAGGCTAAGTTCTGTTCGGGAGAAGGGTTACAACCCCGGTCCTTGTTTGGTTTAAGGGTTATAACTCGGCTTCCGAATAGTTTCCAAGTCGTCATATATATATATATATATATATATATATATATATATATATATATATATATATATATATTGTCGTTCTATTCAGTACTCATATCTTGATATATATTTTCTGTTGATTTTTGTCTTGTATTTTATTATACTGTCTCTTATAGAATTTGTCAATTCATATGGAATTGTTGTTAGTGTTTGTACTTGCTCATTTTCTTGACAGGATACCGTTGGCAATTTTACAGATGTTTCTGAGGCAAATTGCCCGACCTATTATAGGGACGGGTTAGATGGAGTAGACCTGGACCGTGGCTTGTTAGTTGAGCCATTAGACTTTGCTCACCCAGAGTAGTGTAGCTTAGTTGGGTTTGCCTGGTCTGCGAGCCAGCTAGTATTTTTTAGACTATAGATTTTTATATTATATTTCTGTGACTCTGTGGTGTTGTGTATAGCTTTGGGCTTGTGTGGATCTTGAACTATTTTCTGCTTTCATCTATCATATTTCTATTTCGTACTATCTATCCTAGTTTGCTTTTGTGATTGAGACTGTATTGATATGTCACCTCCATTCGGAGTGTATATACTGTACAGGTATCTTTTTACTGTTTAGCTAGATTTCCTAGACGACCTATACAGCGTTCTACCGTCGATTCTGTGGCGTAGGCTGGACGTAATTGCGTACTCGTGCCCCTAATCAGGGTACAGGTCATGACACATTTTTGTGGTGGCCCATGCAGGTTAGAGTCATAATTAGTGCGATCTCGTAATGGTGCTCGGCTTAGAGTGCTAATTACGAGCCTGCGACTAGGACATAGGATCTAGGATATGATAGGAGTTACTCAATCATATTTTAGGAAATTTATAATCTCTTGATTACCATGACAACTCTTTTACATTGAATTCAATTGTCCTCTTTTGAAAATATCTTATCTTGTGCCATATTTATCTCTTGGGTTCAATTCGTCTTCAGGATGACAGTGACTCGTTCTCAGGCAGCAGGGCCTAGTGCAGTTCCAGAGAGGTCCAATCCAGTGGGACTTCTGCCTCAGACGGAAGTAGCAGTAGAGAGAGCAGCAGCCTCAGTACCTACCCTTCAAACGGGAGCAGCAGCGGCCGTTCCAGGAGGTCTTCCATCTTTGGCTGCGGGAGCTGGAGTTGAGGGAGCTGCCACCTCAGTCCCTGCCCTTCATGTAGGAGTAGCAGCGACGGTTCCAGGAGGTCTTCCACCTCCAACAGCGGGACCGTCCATAGTCATTCCTGATACTCTTCCACTGCCGCCTCCGCTATCGAATGATGTTCAGTAGATGATGGCCCTTCTGCAGCAGATGTTGCAGACCCAGAGAGTACAGGCCGAGGCACAGCAGCATCAGGCCGATGCGTCCCACCGCCAGACAGAGGTGTTGCGACAGAGCATGGAGAACTCACACCAGCTGGCGATGGCAACAGTACAGAGGGTTGCACCGGGTGCAGTTCAGGGTGCCACAGTTCAGCAACAGGGTCAGGGGAGGCCTGGCACACACCTAGACTTCAAGAAGATGAAACCGAGGGAGTCCAAGGGTACCGAAGGTATCTTATATACGGATGACCGGTTGGAGGATGTCCAACGGAGCCTGGAGTTGGCAGAGGTCCCGAGAGGGCTTTGGGTGACGTCTGCAGCGAGCCAGTTTTTCGATATAGCGCTAACTTGGTTTAGCATAGATCCTCGTGCGTCGGTGAGGGGTTTGACTTGGAAGAGCTTCAGGAAGCTCTTTAAGGAGAAGTTCTACCCAGATGTGGCCTTGATAGCTCTGGAGGCCCAGTTCGTCGCACTGGAGCAAGGGAACTCGTCGGTGGACGAGTATGCAGCAGAGTTCTTTTGCCTTAGTAGGTTTGCACCGGGTCTGATCCAGGATGAGGGGTACAAGGCTCGCAAGTTCTGGAGGGGTCTTATCCATGCAGTACGTACTCATACCTCTGGGCTACGTGACGCGACCTTCGAACAGATCTTGATGGAGGCACAGATTACAGAGGAGGACTTCGGCCTCAAGCCGAAGAGGGGCAGCGACGTTCTTGGAGCGAGCTCGAATGCGTGGCCGGCGAAGCGCCCTCGTTTCCAGTAGAGGCAGTTTCAGCAGCAGCCTCAGTTACAGTTTCAGTAGGCACCAGTGCGTGTCCAGCAGCACCCGGGACAGGGCTAGAGGTAGGCCATGCAGTGTGCCTTCTGCAAGAAGATGGGGCACACCCGGGAGGTTTGTAGGATGAAGCTCGGAGTTTGTTTATTCTGTGGAGCTCCAGACCACCAGGTGAAGAATTGTGCTGCCCGTGCAGCCAGACAGGCAGGTCGGAACAGAGTGCAGCAGTCTAGAGGAGGCCAGCAGGGGCGAGTTTTCGTCATGACAGTTGAGCCCACTCAGGCAGTAGCAGAGTAGATTGCAGGATCCAATATTTCGATCTCATTTCCGCATTTGCCTCCTTATAAACTATCTTGAAATTCAATTCCATCTGTTCCTTGATCGTTTGAAAAATTTTATTCTTGTGATGTGATTTTCTTCTGAGATAAGTCGTATGGGCTAGGTTGCCTAGATTATGAGATTTTAGAATCCTCTAGGGTCATGCTAGCAGGAATCGCGAGGACATGTAGTCGGATTATGGACGTATTTCTCGGGTGTGGGAATTTAAGGTTTTCGCTGCCAAGCTAGCGGCAATGCGAAAATTTTAAATACCATAATTCTAGAGGTATGTACCTTAGTCGAGGACTCTGTGATTATCGTAGACTTGCTCACTAGCATGACGGAGATTCTGAGTATCATGATTTTGGACAGACGCATACGATTATCAAATTGTATGATTTTTCTGTGTTTACTTCGTTTTAATTTTTTAGGATGAATTCTTTTAAGGTGGATAGACTTGTAGCACAGTTTCTAATTGAGAGTAATTTTAAATTTTATAGTTTTAGTCATTTAATTATTGTCATTTAAATCATGATTTGATTTTGGAGATTTTAATCATTTTAAGTTTTAAGCCATGACTTGAGATTTTGATATTTTGCATTGGTGATTTTTGATTGGCTTTTGATAGGTGAGATTTTGTGTTGGTTTCGTGTCCGTGTCGGACACATAACAGTTTTTATTTGCAAGTGTTGTTATGCCTTAAGAGATTTTTATTTTGCTGAAATTTTTTTTTGGAGTATTTGAGAGGGATTGTTTTCTGCATGTATTTTCTTGTGATTGCTTTATTTTAATTTTGAGGACAAAATTTTTTAAGGTGGATAGATTTGTCATCCCCAGTTTTTAGGAACAGGAGTATTTTTGTCATTTTGTATTTTTGAATATTTTTGAAATTTATTTTATTATTTATGATATTGTTTTGGGGTTATTTGAGTCGGGTTCGAATTTCAGCTCAATCTGACTTGTAACGGGAAGCCAGGGTAGTTTTGACTGTAGTAGGACCCACTCATTAGTTAGGCATGGCCCACATGACATTATTTTAGTTAGTGAGTTAGAGTAATTATTCATGGGTAGGTTAAGTTTAATTAGAGCCTTTAAACTAGACTAAATTAGCCTCAACCTTAAGCCCGTTCCTAATTTAAATCAAATAGGACAAATGGGGGTATTTTAGACTTTCCTATAGGGGACACCTAGCCCACACATGGCAGCCATAGGAGGAGGGGTGGAGTCATCCTCTTATTTGTTATTATCCCCAAAATTTCTCTCTCTTGTTCTTTTCCAAATTTTAGAGAAGGTTCACATTGATTTCATCTCCAAATCAATCATTTCTTCCACCAAATCTTCTTCATTTCTCCTCTACTCCATGGATAGAGGGTGCTAGCCAAGTTTGGGAGGATTTGGCTTTGATTTGTGTCCATTTGGAGGCCACTTCGTATCAGTGTCGTGTCGGAAGGGTTTCTCTTGGAATCTCTCTCCCGGAAGGTATAATCTCTCCTCTAATCCACCCCTACATGTATATAGGAATATTTTGAACCCGTAGGAATGATCCCAATGGTTGTATCTCCATTTGTGTCCATTTTGTGTCCATTTGGAGGTCATACGAGTGTCCTTTGTGTTGTGCTTTGTATCAATATGGAAAACCCCCAATTTTGGACACACCATGTGGTTAATATTTGTGTGATTGATTATTCTTATTTTTATTTCAGATTTTAGAATTTCTAGAATGTTGGTATCTTAATGTATCATAATCTATATAAATATATTTTCATGGTTAGATATATATATGTATGTGTGTCTCTCTCTCTCTATATATATATATATAGGGGTGTGTGTGTCTCTCTCCCTCTATATATATATATATATATATATATATATATATATATATATATATATATATATATATATATATATATATATATATATAAGTGTATGTGTATGTGTTTGTATTATGAGAGAATTAGAAAGGGGAATGAGTGATGGAAAGAGAGAGGGAAGGGGGCAGCAATGGCTGCTGATTAGCAGCAGGTAGGGGGGGCATTCAGCCCCCATAGGCAGTCCAATCCAGTCCCTTTGGTAGCAGCCATATACCCCTAAACCTGTCCCAAACAGTCCATACATGACAGCCCCAATCCAGGCCCCAAACTAGCAGTAAAGCAGTCCTTTAAATCAGCCACCTTAGCAGTCTCAAACCAGCCTTAGAGCTGTCCCAAACCAGCCCTTAGTACTTCCCATTGGCAGCCTACAAACAGTCCTATTCAGTCCCTTAAACACAGCCACAAACTCAGCCTATTCAGCCCAGGTATTGGTCCCTAAAACCTGTCCTTATTAACCCCATGTTTCAGTCCACAAACAGTCCTAAAATCCAACTTATAGGACACCACTAATCTGTCCTAAACTAGTCCCCATTGACAGCCCAAAACCTGGCCCCATTTCATCCTTGTTCCAGCTTATCCAGGCCCCCACATGCCAGCACATTTTAGTCCTAAACCATTTTACATTCAGCCCCTTGACTGTCCCCATTTCCATCCCAAACCAGTCCCATTTCCAGTCCAAAGGGACAGCCCCTATAAGCCTGTGTGTGTGTGTGTGTGTGTGTGTGTGTGTGTGTGAGTTTATATAAGTGTCTATAGGGAGTATATCTATATAGCTAATATCCTATAGGTGTTAGCCTATATGTGAACCTATAGGAGAACCTATAAGTATGAGCCTAATTGTGAACCCTATGTGAGTGAGTGAGTGAGTGAGTTTGTGTGTGTGAGTGTTTAGGTAGATGTGAGAATGAGATAAGGGTAAGGTAATGTTGAATAATCAACATGTGTCCTAAGATGGACTAGATATCTAGGAAACCTATATTTCTTGGTAGGTAACCCTCAGACAGGATAGTATTTAGCTATCCTAAGGAACCTAGGTTAGTATTCCTAGGTTAGAGTGGTATGTGCAAGGTATCGGGATTACCTTGGTAATGGTAATGTAGGTAATACCTAGAACCTAAGGTATTTGAGTTTAGAGTTTAGGATATGGTTAGAACTTCGTTCCCTTGGTTGGTAATGGTCAAAATTAGCGCTCCTAGACTAGTTTTGACTTCGGTTGACCATTTTGACCAAAAGTCAACAAAAGTCAACCGAGAGTCAAACTTAGCCTATAAGTGGCTAGAATTGACCGAAATCAAACCAGAGTTGACCAGTTGACTGAAAGTCAATAGTTAGTCAACATTTGACTAGTTTGAGCTAGGGTTGACCCAGGGTTGACTCAATGTTGACCAGAGTTGACCAGAGTTGACTTCTTGACCAAAAGTCAACAAAAGTCAACCGAGAGTCAAACTTAGCGTATAAGTGACTAGAATTGACCGAAACCAAACCAGAGTTGTCCAGTTGACTGAAAGTCAACAGTTAGTCAATATTTGACTAATTTGACCTAGGGTTAACCTAGGGTTGACTCAGTATTGACCAGAGTTGACCAGAGTTGACTTTTTGACCAAAAGTCAATTGTAAGTCAACCCTTGACCCAGATTGACCTAGTTTGAATTGGATTGATTTCCTGTGACCTTGTTTGACCTTGGTTGTCCTAGTATGACCTAGTTTAAGCTTGGTGTGACTTAGTTTGACCTACTTTTGACTTAGACTTGCATATCATGACTAGATTAGATTTTTTTTCATTATTAAACCATGTTTGGACTCATGGCATCTCATTTATAGGTCTGTGATTACTCTGAGCATCTGTACACCTTATCAGCTCAGGACCACAGGAGAGTACATTCACTGATAGTTTTCATTGTCTTGATATCTGCTATATCTGATTCAGTTGTAGTGTCTTACTCGATTTCCAGTCACGATAGTTTACGGACTAGTATATGTTGGATCATGACATGGGATGTTGTTCCTAGATTTTTCGTGGTATATTGGTACATTTGTCTTATTTCGTGTATTGGTATAGATACTGATTCCTAAGGGGACTTGCTACCCTCTTATGGAATCCCGTATCATGACGTGTCATGTTCAGATCCATTACACTATTCGGAGATGGGAGAGTTATTAGTGGTTGTGTGATCAAAATTCCCACATTGTTCTATACACTGTTCATAGCTATACCCTCGCTTCACGACGGGTAAAGCCTTACCCTACATTGTTCATAACTTTCCATGGTGGCCGGCCTTACCGCTCTATTGTACACATTGTTCATAGTCGGTCGGATGGAAAGCCTGAGCATATTTTCCCAAGCCGATAACATAACGCACTAATAATTCAAGGCACCTTTTATATTTATTTTCATAGGAGGCTAAGTTCTGTTCGGGAGAATGGTTACAATCCCGGTCCTTGTTTGGTTTAAGGGTTGTAACTCGGCTTCTGAATAGTTCCCAAGTCGTCCTATATATATATATATATATATATATATATATATATATATATATATATATATATATATATATATATATATATTGTCGTTCTATTCAGTACTTCCATCTTGATATATATTTTCTGTTGATTTTTGTCTCGTATTTCATTATACTGTCGCTTATAGAATTTGTCAATTCATATGGAACTGCTGTTAGTGTTTGTACTTGCTCATTTTCTGGACAGGATACCGTTGACAATTTTACAGATGTTTCTGAGGTAGATTGCCCGACCTATTATGGGGACGGGTTAGATGGAGTAGACCTGGACCGTGGCTTGTTAGTAGAGCCACTAGACTTTGCTCACCCAGAGTAGTGTAGCTTAGTTAGGTTTGCCTGGTCTGCGAGCCAGCTAGTATTTTTCAGACTATAGATTTTTATATTATATTTCTGTGACTCTTTGGTGTTGTGTATAGCTTTGGGCTTGTGTGGATCTTGAACAATTTCCTGCTTTCATCTATCATATTTCCATTTCGTGCTATCTATCCTAGTTTGCTTTTGTGATTGAGACTGTATTGATATGTCACCTCCATTCGGAGTGTATATACTGTACAGGTATCTTTTTACTGTTTAGCATAGATTTCCTAGACGACCTATACATCGTTCTACCGCCGATTCTGCGGCGTAGGCTGGACGTAACCGCGTATTCGTGCCCCTAATCAGGGTGCGGGTCGTGACACATATATATATGTAACATATGTGTGGGTACAGAATAGTAATCTCAGATTTTTAATAGTTTAAAAGTGTGTATCATAACTCAGTGAACATGACAGTTAAGTTCTCAGTTATGACAGTGTATAGGTTTAACAGTTATGTAAATTCGAAAGCCACAATATGCAAACTAAATTCAGTTAGATATAGGAAATAAACATTGTAATTTAACCAACAATTTAGTAAACACATGGCAGAGGAATTCTCAGGTTAACAATGTGTAATCTCAGGTTTTGAATTTAACAGTGAACATTGTGTAATGAATCCAACAGTTCAAATGTGAATTCGAAGGCCAAAAGCAAATTCGAAGACTTAATTCCGATGCCATATAAACCCTAGCATTCTAGGCTAATTCCCAGATGTATATAGGTGTACATATCATAAATTAATCACACAAAATCAGCTTAACACACATCAAAATACTCAGCAAAACCAATGACAGTTCGTATCAGAAAATCAGGGATTACCCAAATCGAATTAGAAATATCAATCAAAATTCAAATCAATAGGTTGGTAAACATAACACTACATGTGCACGTGTCGTGGGGTGTCCCAGTGTCCAAAAAATTGGACACAATTCGTGTCTAATCACTACGCGTACACAGACACAAAAACTGTGCACTGACATCATCGTGCACGCGTTTACGGCACTCGTGGACACAACACGACGCAAAATAGGACACGTGCTCGTGTCTAGAGGTTCGCCTAGGATAGAGCTAGGGGTTGGCCACCCTGAGTCGTGTCCAAGACGTGTCCTCGTGTGACACGAAGACAGTGTCAGAGCCATAGGCCGACCGTGCACTTGACAGTACAAAATTAGTGCGGCCCAAATCTCTCTCTAACCACTCAATAAGATCCCACAAAATTTAATAGGCTTAGTGTCAGTCATCTCCGCTACGTGCATGCAAAATTTGGTGTCCTCTCGTGCTGTGTCCAGGGAGAACTCGGACACGGGTAGCAGGACACCCGCCGAGCCCCCCGTGCTGCGTGTGCAGCACAAAATAGGACACGAAACCGACACAATGATCAGCTCAGTCTTAACAAATATTATAGTACACATATAGATCTATGAAACCATGCAATTAGTTTTACAAAAATCAAAAATAAAATCCTAAGTGACATTTTAACAAACACTTACCTATACACTATGACACGTGTCCGATACGGATACCAAACGTACATGAATTCTACCCAAACTTTAGGGACAACTAGGGAACACCTAGATCTAGCCTAATATGTAAGGAAAACAGAATATTAGCACAATTTCAGGGGTTTTACCTATAGGTGCAAATAGTAAGAAAAAGCTTCAAATGGGGGGTGTTCTCCTTGATAGCCAAATGCTCCAAATTGATCCAAGGCTGAGATTACTCTCCATGAAAAGCAAGAAAAGGTTGATTAGATTCATATACAAAAGATTTGGGTCAAAATGGATTAAAAATGAGAAAGTTATGAATTAGGAAAAATTGCTATATACCTCTTTCTTCAATTTGTTGAAATATTACAAAAGTGGCAAGAACAATCAATGAGATGCTTTATAGGGGGAACCAATGTTTGTCGACCTAGGGAGTGGGAATTAGGGTTAGGGTTTAGTCTATGGGCTATGGGCCTTGTTGCACTAGTTATGGAACCACTTTCTAAGTCTCAAGCCTATGCACCAAATCACTAATCCTTCTATTCAATCTTGATTTCCAAATGACTAACTTAGGTTGACTTAAGTTAGACTAGGGTCACACCATGCTAACCAAGTCCCCATATCTAGGTTAACACCTAGGTTAGTCTACAAAGTCTCAACTAGTCAAAGTCAAAATCACAATCACCAATTCAATAAATTAAAATAATTCACAAATGACCAAAATATCCTCAATCTAAAATGTGGTAGTGAAAATAAAACTCTCGGTGATAAGGCTAGATTTATTCTTAACTAGCATAATCTTCCAAAATATTTTTTTGGCTAAAGTTGTTTATACCGCATGCCATGTTTTGAACATAGTTCTTATTAGACCAATCTCTAAGAAGACTCCGTATGAAGTATGGTTTAATAGAACTCCTAATACCAGCTATTTCAATGTGTTTGGTTGCAGTTGTTTCATTCTGAATACTAAAAGACAACTTAGGAATGTTTGATGAAAAAGCTGATAAGGGCATATTCTTGGGGTATGATGCAAAGAGCAAAGGATACAGCGTATTCAACAAAAGATCACTTATTGTTGAAGAGTCGTTAAATGTCACATTCGATGAGCTAAACAGTCAACGCAAAAAAGATAGTGACAACGAAGAAGAGAAAACTCCCTCAAATAGAACATTAGAAGATACACCATCCTCCTACCTGGAGAGTCTGCCGAAACGATTACGGTATACACCAAATCATCTGGAAGAAATGGTAATATGTGATGTATCAAGAGGTATAAATACTCGCTCAAGCATAAGAGATATAGTTACTAATGTTGCATTTATTTCCAAAATAGAACCTAAGAATGTTTTAGAAGCGTTTAATGATGAATTTTGGATTTCTGCAATGCAAGAGGAACTTAACCAATTTGAACGAAATCAATTTTGGGAACTCGTTCCCAGACCTATTGATCATCCGATCATTGGTACCAAGTAGGTGTTCCGAAATAAGTTAGATGAGAATGGTTCAGTCACACGCAATAAAGCACGTCTAGTAGCTCAACGCTATAATCAAGAAGAAGGCATTGACTATGATGAGACGTATGCTCCAGTTGCTAGACTAGAGTCCATTCGTATGCTTTGTGCTTTTGCAAGTATTTATGGTTTTAAACTTTTTTCAAATCAATATCAAAAGTGCTTTTCTAAATAGTTTTATAAAAGAATAAGTTTTGTAAAACAATCTCCTGGCTTTGAAGATTTCAATAATCTTGATCACGTATTCAAGCTTCGCAAGGCTCTCTATGGTCTCAAACAAGCACCTCGTGCATGGTATAAGCGTCTTAGTTCCTTTCTGCTTGAACATAGTTTTTCAAAAGGGAAGGTTGACTCTACTCCTTTTATAAAATCTCTAGATAAAAATATTTTATTAGTGCAGATACACATAGATGACATAATCTTTGGATCAAATAATGAGATGCTATGTAACAAGTTTGTTAAGTGTATGTAGAGTGAATTCAAAATGAGCATGATGGGAGAACTAACATTCTTCATTGGGCTATAAATCAAGCAAAGTTCACATGGGATATTCATTAATCAAGCAAAGTATATGAAAGATCTGCTGAAGAAATTTGACATGGATAATGTTAAACCTATCGGCACTCCTATGACAACATCTACAAATCTTGATATAGATGAAAGTGGTACACCAACTGAAGTGCGTAAGTACAGAGGTATGATTGGTAGTTTACTATACTTAACTGCTAGTCGACCAGACATTATGTTTTCAGTATGCTTATGTGCTAGATATCAGACTTGTCCTAAAGAATCACATGTAAGCTCTGTTAAGCATATCATACGATACCTTAAAGGTACTTTGATGACTGGTCTTTGGTATCCCAAAACCGATTCGTTTGATCTGATAGGTTACTCACACGTGGATTTTGCAGGATGCAAGGTTGATCATAAAAGTACCAGTGGCACATGTCATTTTCTAGAATAGTCATTAGTCTCCTATTTTTTAAGAAACAAAATTTTGTTGCATTATCAACCACCGAAGCTGAACATATAGCTGCAGGACGTTATTGTGCTCAAATTTTGTGGATGAAACAAACTTTAGAAGACTATCAATTATTGTTTAACCACATCCCTATTTACTGCGATAACACTAGTTCTATTAATCTCACAAAGAATCTTGTATGTCATTCTCCCACTAAACACATAAAAATTAGACAACACTTCCTTAGAGACCATGTTTTACAGGAAGATATTAGTTTAGAATTTGTTGACACTGAGCATCAACTAGCTGACATCTTCACTAAGCCCTTGGCTAAAGATTGTTTTAACTTCATACGAAGAGAATTAGGAATTTTGGATGTTGACGTAATAAAATTAAATATTATTTGACTAAGATTCATAAATTCGTAGAAATTATTTTGGTTATAAACCAAAAGGGCCCTCCTGAAGTGACACGGTGTACTAGTCTTCGGACTACCGCTAGCTGAGATCTAGCCCCTACAGCTAACCCAAAATATTCTATACGGTTTATGTATTTTTAGTTAATTAATATTGATTATTTTCCCTCAACACAACTATTCCTAGTTAATCTTTGCATTTATGTTAAAATACTATCACAAACTTTCCAATTCTGTCCTAATTACCCATGGACTGAACTCGGTCAGAGTTCTGGCCGAACTCGGACCGAACTAGGTCTGGGTGAATCAGAACAGAAGCTGGACAGTCGAGCTTCCTTCTATTTAAACCCTTTACATCATTATCTTCTTCACCAAGCCAGCCGAAAATCTGCCGAAAACCCTAACCCTAACCTCCTATATCTCCTTCCTCCAAGCTTCTTAAGCTCTAAAGTCTTCTCGAGGTTCTCTTCCACTGTTTACCTTCGATTTTGGTATATCTCTACACTATTCATCTTTTAAATTCAATAGCTCCCAAAATTTCTCAATCTTCCAAAAAGAAGAGGAAAGTTGGAGAAGCTGAATCCTCTACTGGTTAAGAGGCAGCTTCATTTTCTTTGTTTAGTCCCGCCATGCCTGACAATGACTACTTTGATGATTTTATTTTTGTGTCACAAAATGCATCCAATGAATGGTTTAGTGATTTTCATCAAAGAAAACTTTGTGCGGGAAATACCATTAATTTTACCTTGTTTCCCGATCACACAAACGTTTTTGAACACTTCGAAAGTAGATTTAGTTCAATCTCATTTTCCAATTTATTCTAATGCTATATGCATGTTTATTGCAATCTTTCCGTCACAAAGGGCACAATTAAATCAAAAGTTGGCGGAATTGACATCTAGTTTGATGCTGAGGATTTGGCAATCATGCTTCATATCCCAATACTGAGGACACATTAGTTGATATCACCTCGGTGCAATTTCCAGTTGGTACAACTTTCGATTCTTTTTGTGACTCCTTATGTGCATATAACTCACGTCTCCAAGGCACTCTTCATCCTAGGCACTTGAACAACTACTTCTATGACCTCCATAGGATAATATTTTCTACCATTATTCCAGAAAATACCGCCATTGATAAGATTTCATACTTGGAACTCTCTGCTATCTGTCATCTTCACTTTTATATACCCTTCAGTCTGCCTACGACTATCATCGCCACTATAGAAAAGTGTCACAAGAAACTATGACGTCTTCTCTATGCGATATATCTGCCTATCATTTTTCAGTACTTTGAGGTCACTTTGTATGACTGTGCTCAGGATGCTCCTTCTGTATATCTTCATGAGCATTGCTGAGCTGCTCATATTCCTGCAGTTCAGGCTCCTCCTCCTCCTCCTACAGTTGACCCATCAGCCGATACTATACATCCTTCCCATCCTCCCGATGGAGTGACCCTTGAGTCCCTTCAGGCTCTGATGTTGGATCAGCTTCAAGCCACAGACTTTCGTACCACTCTTCAGCTTCAGGCCTTATCCAATACTGTGAGAGATGTTTTCTACATCTTTGCTCACAACCCTAGTGGTCATATTCCCATGGTTTGTGATCCCATAGTGCTTGGGTATCGTATTGATAATCCAGAGGCTTAGAGATACTTTGACCCTGCTGCTGCTCGTTATGATCCCAACCGTTCTGCTGAAACTAGTCCTTCTAGGATGGCAGATGCTGATGATGAGGATGACGAGTGAGGGATGTTTCCTAGTGATAGAGCGTCACTAGTTATGTTTTAGATTTTATTTCTGTTATGTATTAGTGATAAATGCTTCTTTCAAGCATTATCAGTTTAGACTTTGTGGATTGTATGCACTTTCTCCTATTTCAGTTTATATATCAGTTTCCTGTTTCAGCTTTATGGATTATATTGTGCTGAGTGCTATTTTCATGCTTCTATCATTTTGCTTATGTGACAAAACGGGGGAGAAAATGTGATACTTATTTATATCGATACTAATAAAGCTCTTAATTCTTAAACTTGATTGTTGATTATTAATCTCTAAAATTTTGTATGGTGTTTCTATTTCTATACTTTTTCAGATGTTCAGCCTACTTGTTTTGTTACGGGGGAGCAACAGGACTTGACCGTACTTTACGTGGGAGCAAGTATATTGTACCAATGTTCCAATCAAAGTCTACTTTCGAACCATAATGCACAGTTTTTAAGTATCAATCGTAGTTTTGTCAAATTATCAAAATAGAAAAGATTGTTGGCCCATACAGCCATAGTCGAACCGATTTCGATAATTAACTTAAAACTTCGAGCTCGATATGAAAGAAACAAAAGATTGCATATTTTGTCTCAATAATTTTTTTATACTTTATTCTGTAGTTTTCTTTTATTGAGTCTAGAAATTTGTGCGTTGGGATTACTGGCAAATTTAGAAGACACTACTCTCAAAATCCATTTTTCCTTAACCAAAACAAAAATAAAAACCTTTGTTTATCCAAAAACAACACAAACCAAAATGACCTAGAATTGACCTAACCGAACTCGGCCAGAGTTCTGCCCGAACTCGGTCAAGTCAAATCACTCCTGGTCAACAGCAAATTTCTACTCCTTTGGATCTGCAATGTTCAAAATTATTAACGTTAACCCTACCGAGTTTTGCCCGAACTTTGTCTAAGAAAATCCTATAAAAAAAGAGAAGAATTTCACATTTCTATACACTCATTCATTCTTTATCTTCTCTATCTATTCCAAGCCTTCTTATCTACATAAAAAGCTTTAATCTTTATATTTCAAGACAACTCCTATTCTTCTAAGTGTCGATGGTTTTCGATTAGGAGTATTCGAGTTGTACAAGCTTGGAGTATAAAAGCTTTCTTCAGAAAGGTATTTAGAGTTTGTAATAGATCTCCATATTATCCTCCAGTATAATACTTTTCGTATCTCATAGCTCACACTGGTACAGGACCTGATGCAAAAGACCCAGGATGTAATAGATCTCCCTTAGACATAACCATGCCTTTAGAATATAAATCCAGGATGTAATAGATCTCTATCATATGTAATCATGGTTTAAATTTGTCAATAATTTTTTTATTTTGTCTTTCAATGTAATCTCAATCTTGTACAACCTATGAAGAATTATTGCCTTCATGATGACGTATGAGTGTCTTATACGGAAATGATGTATAAGTTTGTAAAAATAACCCGCTGTATAGGGATTATTATTCGTAAAACTCCAAAATGATGAAATTTCATAAGTATGTAGAGAAATCTTGGCTAGAAAAATCTGTAGAAAGAATCCAGCCATATAAATCTGCTAGAAACATGGTTGTTGGCCCATATAGCCATAGTCGAACTGATTTCGATAATTGACTTAAAACTTCGAGCTCGATAGGAAAGAAACAGAAGATTGCAGATTTCGTCGGAACAAATTTTTTATACTTTATTTTGTATATATTCTTTTATTGAGTCTAGTAATTTGTGCGTTGGGATCACTGGAAATTTAGAAGACCCTACTCTCAAAATCCATTTTTCCTGACCAAAAATGAAAACCTAAACTTCTATTTATCCAAAAAATCCACAAACCAAAATGACCTAGATTTGACCTAACCGAACTCGGCCAGAGTTTTGCCCAAACACGGTCCAAACTCGGTCTCAGAAAATTATGAACGCTAACCCTACCGAGTTCTGCCCGAACTCTGTCTCAGAAAATCTTATAAAAAGAGAAAAATTTCACATTTCTATATACTCATTCATTCTTCATCTTCTCTATCTATTCTAAGCCTTCCTATCTACTTAAAAAGGTTTAATCTTTTTTATTTCCAAGACGACAACTATTCTTCTATGTGCCAGTGGTTTCCGATAGGAGTATTCGAGTTGTACAAGCTTGGAATATAAAATCTTTCTTTAAAAAGGTGTTTGAAGTTTATTCATGGACATCAGATAAAAATACGATGGTGTTGAAGTTGGCGTGTTCTTCGGAGCAAAGCACGTGGTGTAATCTCTATTAAAAATAGTGGATTATAGCGAGAAGAGTTCTCGCAAACTGGACTAGTCCTCTCAGAGGGAAACTAGTATAAACCTCCGTGTCTGCGTATTGCTTTCTTGCCTTATTTACTTATTTCTTTACTTCACTGCTTTTAAGTATTTATATATATAATTGCCTTTGCCTGCTTAGTTTTTAATTAGAGAATATTTTCCGTTGCACTCTATTCACCCCCCTTTAGAGGTGCCATCAATCCTACAATGGCCACTAATGACAATAGTTAACCATAATATGTAGACTCTCATAGTTAACTAGACGCATAGGATTGTTGTCTATACATCGGATACATAAGCTGAACCTTCATTTAGGAAAAATACACATCCGATGCAGCTTTACTTGTAAACTTTCTAACATCGAACCAAAACTGGAACATAACAGAAAATGTCACTAGGTATTCCTGTCGCATAGGACTTCAAATGTCATTGCCTTCGAACTGGAGTGACGCATAATGTTTGTTATAATCCTGATTGCATGGGTCTTTTAAGTGATCTAACCATAGGGGATTATGGTCACATAAACTCTACTGCTAACCATCATGTATTGGTCTTTTATATTCACTGAAACACAAGGATTTTTTTATCTTTTGGGGTGCATACTGCTTATGCGTCGTTTGATTCCTAAAATCCCTTTAAGTTTCCTGACTCAATATCAATATACCAACATGCGACTCGATATGCAGAAACCTATATTTTGTTTATGCGTCAGCCATATAGCTCTTGATTGTGAAAGGACTATAAGCGAATCTTCAAAAATTGGGTTTTTTCATAATAACTTATCTTCTCATTAAATAGGTTCATTTGTTCATCATTAAGTTGTCGTCGTTTGTATTTCTCTAGGTCACTTCTACTTTTCGAAGCATTTAAGGCGAACAAAGTGTCACGTCGTTCCTCTATAAATAGCAGTATAGAATCACTATTCTTGTACTGTTTCTTTAATGGCCTCAAAGAAGACTTCTTCCTGTAAACACTCTCATGAACCAAAGTGAGCTACTCCTCTGCGGCTGTCTACTGTAGGCTTCACTGTAATCACGTTACCATTTCCACCAACTATTGTGGGCCCAACTCCAGTACCTCCTCTTAACTCGAGGAAGAGAAAGTTGGCGGAAACGAAGTTATCTATGGCGGAGGAGATTTTAGACTTGCTGGGCCTCTCCCTGAATGACATTTCCAAGCCATTGAGTGCATCACCTGACTTCAATTATCTTCCGTTGAGTGCATCACCTAACATTTCCAAGCCATTGAGTGCATCACCTGCAGGGAGAGTGGACGCTTTTTGTCGACTGTTTTACACTTCGGGTGTCCAGACGCTCCAAGACATTACATATATGATCAGTGACTCAGATTTCTCTTCCCACTAACTGTTTAGGGTTTTACTAAATTTTAGGGTTCTTTTGCTCTCCTACTGACCATGTTTTGTCAACCCTTTATCACTTATCAATGAAAATTTTCTTTATTTTGCCAGACTATTGTGAATGGTCTATTGATTTATATGTAGGAATAATCTCTCAAATGTCTCATAAAAAATATAAGACACATGAAACATTCAATTGTCATTTAAAAAACCTTTATGATGATATAGGGCTCATAAGATTGACGAAACGCTCATGCGAATAGTTTCATTATGCGTCTCTCATGGCTTGGAGAGGAAATGATCGCATGGAACTTTCTAAGAAGAAGAAGATCAACTTGGTGACTTGCCTTTGATATGTGGACTCATTATCTAGGTTGTACCTAACATTAGATATAGATAACTTTTGAGAGTCATACTCCTTGTTTGAAGACAACATATGAAGAAAGTTTTGTAATTCTTTTTTCTTTCTTTTGTGGTTGATGATGAAAATATCCTATATCTTCATTTCATTTTCAAAGTAAAGAGCAGTTTTTCATTTTGCTGGGGATATTTGAGTTTTGATATTTCTCTAGAGATAATATGGACATAGAAAAATATCATAATTGTGTGGGCCTATTATCTATGACATACCCAAATAGATATGAAAATTGATCACTATCAGAGGTAATATGGACATGATAGATGTTGTAAGTGGACCTTATATCCTTGGCATACTTGATTAGGTATAGATACTAGACATAGAAATAGATCCCTATCAGAGGTAATATAGACATGATAGATGTTATAGTGGACCTATTATCCTTCGCATACTTTATTAGGTATAGATAATAGGGTAAAGTACTTCGTCAGAGGTATTATGCATATCTATATGGACTTGGCCAATTTTCGGAATTCTATAGAGAGAAAATAGATGATATAGAATATCTCAAAGGCAATAGGGACATGAATATTCTTTTCGGAGTAAACTTTCTCAGAGGTAATATGGACTTGGCAAATTTATGAATCTCTATAGAGGGTAGGTGTCGCAGAATAATTCAGAGGTAATATGGACATGAATATTCTTTGACAAATAGATTATGTCGATTCCAGCTGGAGAATTGAAATAAGATGTCTTTAAAGCAACTTGGCTTTAATGGCGAATTTATAAATTGGAGTGTTTGTTCAGAACAAATTTCTTACAAGAAAGTTTTGTAAGAATTAAGGGTGATTCCTCTGGAGAATTTGTGAGGACCCATTATTTATAACTTATCCAGAACTGCTGGGATAAAAATAGTGGTTCAAAGTATAGGGTATAGAGTATTCCTAATTCCAGAAAGAAAATATAAAGCACTGTACAAGACTTTGCTGGGGAATACAAGGTAATGTCTATTGTAATTTAGACATAATACTTCTTTAAGAATTTGCCATTAATAGGCATCATCAACAGATCGCCATTAGGCTTTGCTAGCCTGTATGCTCCATTCGAATATACTGATTCGACAACAAAAGGTCTTTCCCATTTAGCTACGAATTTTCTTTTGCTTTTATGTGTCATCACCATAGGCCTTATTACTGAAAGAACTAGGTCGTAGACTTGAAAAATATGCCCCTTTACCTTCTTGTTGAAAGCTATGGAGATGCGGCCTTGATATAACTCAATCCATTATTGAGCCATAAGTCGTTTAACATCGAGTGCTTCCAACTCTTATAACAGTAGATGGTTATTGTCTTGAATTGTTAACTCATTGGATATAGTGATTTAGAGAGAAGAGATTTGAATCTCTAGAGGAAGAACTGCTTCACTTCCTTAGACCAAAGAAAACGATGTTATACCGATTGGAGTCTGTACTGTAGTGCGGTATGCCATAGACATTTGCCAAGTTTCTCATTCCAATTACGTTTGTTAGATGAAACGAACTCCATGAATAACTTGATAATAGTTTTGTTCAAAGCTTCAGCCAAACTGTTAGCTGGGGGTTTGTAAGTTGTAGAAGCTACATTTTGGATATGGATTTTCTCACAAAACCGATAAAATTTATTGCTCATAAATTATGGGCCATTATCATGGACAATCCTCCGAGGTAGTCCGAAACAATAGACAATATGATGCTTGATGAAACTGATGACATTAGAAGTTTTTACTTCAACAAATGGTATAGCTTCCGTCCATTTGGAGAAATAGTCTGTTATCGCTAGGATAAATTGATCCCCTAGAGGAAGGAGGACTGATAGGTCTAATAATATCCATTCCGCAAGCTTCAAAGAGCCAAGACGCGATCGTCGGATGCAGAAATTCTGAAGGTTAATGTACGAAGTCTGCATGGATTTGACAAGCCTTACATTTTCTTGCTAATCTATGGCATCAACCACCATAGTGGGTCAATAATAACCCAAATGCCTTAATCGATCCTGTAATTTTGGACCAGGCTGATGGGCACCACAAGTACCATCGTAAGATTTATGAAGGGCCTATTTAGCTTATTCCTCAGATAAATACTGTAGAAGTAACCCATCATATGATCTTCGATACAATATTTTGGTGGTTATATCATAGAAGAAGCGGAGAGAACGTCTCTTTAAAATAGCTTCTTTTGGATCGTCGGAAAGAATTCCATAAACAGCGTATTCTACAAATGGAAATATCCAATCTTTAAAATCAACGTTCCCTGTTACTGAATAACTCTGATGAATATCCAGGTTATTCTTAGTACATAAGAATTTTTGACCAATCACTATGATCAACTTCTGGATGCTGACTGGAGTAGCAAGTGATGCTGCCAAACCTGCTATAGCGTCTGCTTCTCTATTTTCTAACCGATGTATGTAGAAGCTTTAAAAAGGCCAAAAGAATGCGTTGTACCATTCACAGATGGTACCAGGCCATATCCATCAAATAGCGCCCAACATCAAATAACGCCCAGCATCAAATAGTGCCCAGCATTAGATGGTACATACTATCAAATGGCGTATGAATGCCACGTGTGAACTTTCTCGAGAAATTAAGTTGTCAGTCATAATGTCTGACAACACAACAGTCGAAAAAAATTCTTTCAAATTTCGAGCGCGCGACGCTCGAGAAGATTGTGTCAGAACAGTCATAATGATGGTTGTCGGTTACTCCGTATGATTTATCATTGGCATAAAGTGACCGACTCCTCACAGAATCAACACTCAGCGTGTTTGGCAAGTTGGCGCTCCTCAACAGGATGCGCCATTTATCCACTGGTGCCAACTTTTCAACTATCATCCTGAACCAGTTAAAGATGACGTAACGCACATGCCACTAATCTCGAAGAACGTATACACAACACTGCCCACGACCAAGTGCACTTCTCTTACAGAATGCCACGCGTCCCATGCAGTTATGCTAACCATTCGTGCAAATGGATGAAACGGAATATATGTGCCAAACAGTACATAATCAGCCGATTTTGTACTGTGCGCCAATCATTGCAACTGACATACAGTTACCATAAAACTTTATAAATAGAGTTCAAAATTATTTTTCAAAGCCTCATTAATGATCATAGTCTTCCGACAAGTCTTCCGCAGTACATTCCAGATAATTTCTTCTCCGACATCGCATCGTCCAAGGGATAAAATGATTGTCTTCTGATCAGATTTCTAAATTTGTACTTCCTCAGAATCAAATTGTACATTGTACTTTTCTTTTTTTTAGTTTGTAGCAAAGTTTTCTCGGGAAACTTTTGTTTTTGCAAACAAAATGGCGACTCTGCTGGGGACGACTTTCTCCTCCGAAGAGAAGATGAAAACTCAATGTGATGTTGCGTCGGTCAACACGATGCAGGAGACTTTGGTCGTTGAGTTCGACCAAACTACTTATGAAAAACTAATTGGCGTCGGGGGTGCCAAGTGCGCTGCTGCCAAGTGTGCCACCACTGCTGCTGTCAAAGACAAAGCGCGCGCCATCTGGACTCCAAAGTCCACCGCTGCGCCAATTATTACTGCTGCTAATCAAGACAAGGGAAGTGCCCAATGGCCACTCCCCACTCTTCCCAGTCCTCGACTTGGTGGAAAACACACTGGATTGTGCCTCTACACCAATCAGTACCAAAGCATCTCTGAATAAGAACTCTACTTCCATGAAAGTAGGTTTTGTTCAGAGTTTGATTCCTTTTGTCCATAGGCGCCGCGCCAAATACATTGTGCCAGTGTACGTAAAGCACCAGCGCATCTTGCCTACTCCATACCAATCTGATTTGCGCCAAGCTGTTCCACGCTAATCAGACCAGCACTGTGATGTCCCAACTCTGTGCATATCAAGAACATAACAGGGGAAGCTAAGGGTATCACAGACTAACAATCAAGTGGTGCCAGATGCTGATATGCGCGCCTATGTTAATAGGCACATAGCAGAACGTCCTCCAACAAGTCAGGTGGCACGCCAAAAGTCTTCAATGCAGTCTGCGCCAACTACTAGCTTGTGCACAATGAAGGCTTCTAAGAGCCAGAATCCACTCACCAATGCCAACGAACTTACACTACACCAAAAATAGGTGATTGCCAACAGTTATTACCGTGACAAAGAATTTTCTTCCTCAACTCTTTTTTTCTCTCCCTCAACTCTAGGTCAAAGAATTTAACCCCAAGTTTTTCCCCAAACTATATTTTTTCCAAATTTTTCTCTCAACTCTAGGTCATTGATTTTTATCCTAAATTTTTCCCTCAACTCTAGGTCATTGACTTCTCTCATTTATTAGTAAGTCATCGAATTAATATATGTTTAATGTTTTAAACATGAATTTCACATATAAAAAGTTGTATTATGTGTTTAATATAGAAAAATATTGAACATGGAACAACCGGGATCATCAAATGTTGTATACTCTCTTTCCGCCACGTCCGAAGAACACTTTGATGCATCGGAAGCCCTCTTGGTAACTAAAATTTAACTTTTCATTGGATGAAAAATTGGGTTTTGATACAGAGGACTGTCACCTCTCTGGCAGTCCCGATCATAGATTAGGACTGCCAGAGAGGTGGCAGTCCTTCACATATGTAGGACTGTCAGGGGCCTGACAGTCCTACATATGTTTTTTTTGCGATTCTAAAATTTTGACAAAACGTACTAAAACGGAGGTCCAAACATCATTTTTTTGCGATTCTAAAATTTTGAAAGGCCGTCTAACGGTGAAGCAGTTAATCTCAAGCTCCTCAAAGATACGCTCATTTTGCGATAAACCGGGCCTCGTTTCGACCTCCCAGTCAAAAGTTATGGCCCTCCAAAGTTTCAACTGACCATAAAATGCACCGGAATGACCATTCTCCGTCTTAATTTATACGGAGAATGGCTATTCCCAGTGTTAAAATGTAGGTGAATGACCATTCTTCGTGATAATTTACACGGGAAGAATGACCATTCTCCGTGCTAAATTAAAGAGACTTACAAATAGGACTGCCACACCCCTAGCAGTCCTACATTAAATTAGGACTGCCAAGGTGCTAGCAGTCCTAATTCAATGTAGGACTGCTAGGGGGGTGGCAGTCCTGATACTGGATCAGATAGCCATTCTCCGTGATAAATTACACGGAGAATGGCCATTCTCCGTGCTAAATTGTACGGGGAATGGCCATTCTCCGTGCTAAATTAAGAGTTTTCAGTTGAGAAGCTCCTCACAGAGTTTGATAAGTAGGACTGCGCCCCCCTGGCAGTCCTATACTGAAGTAGGACTGCCAGGGTGCTGGCAGTCCTAATTTAATGTAGGACTGCTAGGGGGTGGCAGTCCGGATACTGGATCAGATAGCCATTCTCCGTGCTAAATTACACGGAGAATGGCCATTCTTCGTGCTAAATTACACGGAGAATGGCCATTCTCCGTGCTAAATTAAGAGTTTTCAGTTGAGGAGCTCCTCACAGAGTTTGATAAGTAGGACTGCCACCCCCCTGGCAGTCCTATACTGAAGTAGGACTGCCAGGGTGCTGGCAGTCCTAACTCAAACTTGCTGTTGCAGCAAGTTTCAGTCAGGACTGCCAGCACCCTGGCAGTCCTACTTTAGTGTAGGACTGCCATCGGGCTGGCAGTCCTACTTATCATGCTCTGTGAAAGAGTTTTCAGTTGAGGAGCTCCTCACAGAGTTTGATAAGTAGAACTGCCACCCCAGGCAGTCCTATACTGAAGTAGGACTGCCAGGGTGCTGGCAGTCCTAACTCAAACTTGCTGTTGCAGCAAGTTTCAGTCAGGACTGCCAGCACCCTCGCAGTCCTACTTTAGTATAGGACTGCCATGGGTCTGGCAGTCCTGATACTGATATTTTGTACATAAAAAACAATAATTCATCACAAGTACATAAACAATAATAATTCATCACAACTACATAAATATTTTGCATCCAACTTAAGATTCATCACAATAATTTATCACAATAATCCAACTACAATAATTCATCCCAATAATTCATCACAACTACAATAATTCATCATAACTACTTAAGTTTCAAAGATTCTATATCCAAATTAAGTTTCAAACAAGTACATAACTATTCCACGTCCAACTTAAGTTTGAAACAAGAAAAATATCCAGATCCAACTATATATCATGTCGGGCCTTTGAACGAGACTCCCTATTGTTCATGAAGGGGAAGTCGACCACGTCGTCGCTGCGATCAAGCTTGTTGGCGACCGCGACACTAGTGTCACTTTGGCAACCTCTCCGAGCTTCGGGCACCGGTTCAAAAATTGTTTTCGGACGCTCGAGAGGACGTCCCGCACGTTCCTTCCGCTTTGACGCGGTGGACCGTATTCTTTTGTTAGCGGCCGGTGGACTGCATGACAACATACAGTTATTAAATAATAGAAACATAAATAGGACATGCAGTTACCCCCCGTATATGAGCATCATGCAGTTACCCACCCCCATATGTCATTACAGTAGGACTACCAGGCATGTGGCAGTCCTAATATAAATCAGGACTTCCATAGTCCTGGTAGTCCTCTTTCATAAGAGAACTGCTAGGACTGTGGCAGTCCTGATTTATATTAGGACTGCCACATGCCTGGCAGTCCTACTGTTATGAGATCCGAACTGCCAAAACGAGATGCTAGTTTATCGTATTCTAGGGTTAGAGTTTTAACATAAAATGTGGGTTTCTTGTGTTCGAAAATTAGGGAAGAGAACCATAAAGAGATTATAAACAGATTTTATTAAAACTTTTTCAAGAATTAAAAATATTCTAGGGTTTTGAATAGAATGTACAAAATTCTCGAAGAAATTAGGAAAGAACGTACCTAGATTCTGGTTGCTTTGACTTGCGTGTCATCTCTTCGAATCTACGAAGGTTGTGGAAGAAATCTTGGTGGAGGAATTGGGAGTGGAGTGGTGGAGAAGAAGAAATTAGGGTTTTAGGAGAGGGAGAGGGAGATAGCTCTTTTTTTCTTCTTGAGGAGAGAGAGTGTAGAATGACAAATGAAATGAAAAGAAGGGTTTGGGGTGTTGGGCTGCCCCCAGCAAATTTTGGGTACCCCCTAGCAAATTCTCCACCTTCTTGGGCTGCCCCCAAGTAAGTGATGCCCCCCAAGCAATTTTGGTAGTGCCCTTAGAAAAAACCTTTTTATTGTTACATAAACTTAAAAATAAATAAATCATTAAATTCTACTTTTAGTAACATTTTTTTAGTATTGTCACGGTTATTACATTTATAAAAGTTTCACGGTAATAACTGTTACAAATCATTAAAAATGTGTTACTAATTGTCTATTTTGGTGTAATGTTAGTACTGCCATGTACACGCAGGAAACCCAAAAGTTTAGGAATATGCATCATATTCCTAATGTAATCAGGCATAGTCTACCTCCTTCTTCTTCTTCTTCTTCTTCTTTTCCTACCACTGTACCAGATCTCCACGAACTCATTATACAAAAGCGGAAAACTGTGAGTTCATCCCATGCAGCGATGACTCCACAGAACGAACATCACTATAATCAGTATCACGAGATTGTAATCAAGTGTTGCTGCAAGACAGCCAAACGGTCGGTGTTTGACCGCTTGAATTACCCACACTCTTCTAATGTGATTCTGATAGAGGAAGATAATCTACTTCATGCATAATCACCTGCATACGACAAATATCGTTGTCGCTCACATGAAGTTGATGTTAAGTGCTGCTGCAAGACAGCGAAATGGTCCGTGTTCAGCCGTTTGAATTACTCTCGACTTCCCGATTACTCTCGATCTCCCAATGTGATCTTAGTAGATGAAGACGAACTATTATTTGCTTATGTCAATATGTCATCTCGTAGCACTGGGGGTGGAAGATGCTCGAGGCATAATTCATCACGACCTTTGAGCCGACAAATCCGCAATCAAGTTCTTGATTCCCCTGAAGGAGTCTACCAAAATACACGATCAAGAAGCCGATATTTTTTCGATCAAAGGAATCTTCCCGATTCCAACCCCAGGGGTAGCATTCTGTTAGACTCCGATGCCGATTACAAAGTCTCTGATCGGACCATCCTATCTACCAGCTCATCTTCTATATCAAGAAAAGTATCTACTTATGTGACGAATGAAGAACAATATGCTTCTAGTTCTGCTAGCCAGGAACAAAGAATCGTTGCTTTGGAAGCTAACCTAAAGGCCATGGCTGACATGGTTACAAGCATGCACACAATAATCATGACAAAATATATTGTCCCACCAGTTGTGAACTGAGTTCCAACTTAAGAGCATGCAGAAGGTTTTGTGTCTATCAATACTAGTCCTGGAATACAGCCTCAGCTAAACACCACTATCTCGGAGGTTAAACACCTTTAAGCACAGGCTACGCCAAGTCACTCTGGGGTTGGGGGTAGTACTTACCATATGGTTTACCTCTGAATCCTTCAAATTAATTTGCTACTCCTCAAATATCGAGAGACCCTCTAGAAGCAGTCAAGCTTCTACGAAATCAGTTTAAAGCCTTCAAGCAGAAAGAGGGATGCAAAAGGTAGGGATCAAACAACCCTATCCTGCAGAGTGGAAGGAAGTCCTATTCCCACCTAAATACAAACTATCGACCATAATGCTATTCGACGAAAGTCCATCCCCGAGTCAGTATATCAATCACTTCAAAATGATGACTGATCACCTTCAGCAGAATGATACTCTACTTACTAGAGTGTTCGTTGGTTGCTTAGCCGGTGTTACCTACGACTGGTATCGAAGCCTGCCAGATGGCTGTATAACATTCTTTGCGGCATTGAAGTAGATATTCCTGGAACGATTCTATGAAGGGACCTACGACATTATTATGTCTACCCTTACCAAAATCAAATAAAAGCCCAATGAAATAGTTGAACATTTCATCGAATGCTTTCGACGGAAGGCCCTAAAAATGACTCTAGGTACTCATGATGCATTGACAACAGATACTTGCAAATCAAACTTGTTACTTATTGTCAGCATGTAGACGAGAGCTACACAGTTTTAGGATTTGGGTTCCTTCATAGTAAGTGCCAGAGCAGCCAAAGACAGTGCTGAGAAGTTCAAGCAACTATGCATCCCGATGCCTAATCTCGACAAAGATAAACACCCTGCTAGCAGCAGCGGTAGTCAGCAAAACAATCGCAAAGGCAAAGAAGCCTTATCCATCAATGTGGGTCAGCCAACACCTACAGCGACAGCACCTCCACAGTGGGCAGCACCATGACCCAAGGAAGAGTATCCATTCGACGATGACGACGTCATAAGCATCTTTGATTGCTTGATCAAAAGAAATAAAATTCAACTGCCGAAGATCAAATGACCAGATGACGTAGGTATGACTGACAATCCTAAATATTGCATGTATCACAGGTTTTTGAGGAATCCAACTAGGACATGCTACGTACTCAAAGGAAAGATTTAGGAATTAATCAACGCTAAAGCAATCACTCTCTGAAAGGAAGAGAAGACGGTGACAGCCAATATCGTCTCTCTACAAGTTGGTGACTTTGCTCCTCAACTAGTTCATGACGGTGTTGTCCCGATACCTAAGGCAACTGTGGATATTTTTAATCTTCCACCGGTACGAAATGACGGTTTGGTACCACTATCAATAGCTAAAAGCAAAATAATATGGGTTCATCCAGACCTGGTCGACGAATTCGAACAAAAGACATCGACATTCGTTTCTTCTTCCAATTCAAAGAAGTCGGCCAAATATAAATCTTGCAACACGACTTCAAGTGAGCACTCCTTACTTGACGGCCGTATTCTCCCTTTGAAGGATATTTTCATTTCGACAGGGTCTATGTTTTTCTCTCGAAAGACTGCTCCGTCAATATTAGAAACCAACTACCAACCTGAATTCCATCGGTACAGTCAGCAATCTTGTGAACTGATAATAAAGATGGGATATGACTTTCAAAAAGCACCAGGTCTGAACAATGGAAAGGGGTCTCTGATACCTCTATCTATACAACTTAAAGACAACAGATCTCATGTCTGACTAGGATTCGGGACAGATCAAATGATTCCCCATCAGAGAAAGAAGCCCTCCAAAAGCAAGGCACGAATGAGAACTTGTAATATGGTTTCCCTTTCACCTGCTTCAGAAGAGAAAGTCTTGACCAGTACTAGGTCTGGTAGACTCTATCTCAGAGACCACCCTGATGGTCAAGAGAATGAAGTTGTTACTCCCTCTTCTGCTCCTGATGCTCTTCCAACATCAGCTCCACCAGCTGATTCGTGTCCTTTTAAGCCGACAATAGCTAATAAAGGCAAGCAGCAGGTTTGCTTTGATAAGAACTTAAAGAAGACTCCACTACAAGCCTTCAAAAGCCATATAATTTTGACATACTAGCTCAACTAGCCAACACTCCAGCAAGATTATCAATCTTCGAGCTCCTTCGTCTCTCGAAGGAAACTCGAAAAACATTAAGCGATGCTCTGTTGCAAGACGATGCTTATCTTGCATATCTCAAGAAGTCGAACAATGAGCCAGTGGCTCGCCCTCAATGTCATAGTGTGATGGAAATAATGTCAAACATCAGTTTCACCCAGGATGACATGCTGCTAGATGACAATCAACACGACCGACCCCTTTACTTCACTGGTATGTTGACACAATGAGGGTGGATCGTATCCTTGTCGATCCCGGGTCTGCATTCAGCATAATCCCAAAAATACTACTAGACTCTCTAAAGATTTCGGTTCATAGTCTCTCAGCCACAGTGACAACTATTCTTGGATTCAATTCAGGGAATAGTAAACCTTTGGGAAAGATTTTCTTGAGAGTCCAAATTGGCGATCTCCGTATGAAAGTCACCTGCTATGTGATTGACAATTACGTTTTCTACAACTTATCATTAGGAAGGTCGTGGAACATAACATCGTGCCATCTACGCTCCACCAATACTTTAAGTGCATGGACGACAACGGAGAGATCAAGAAAGAAGTTGCTGATCTTAATCCTTTTCGAAGTGTCGAGGCCTATTATAAGGAATCCAGGATATACAAAGAAGAGTATATGAAGGTTGTGTTGGCTATGGACACAGAGGAAGACTAGAAGGATGACCCAAATGAAGTCTTGGTAATTCTAGATACTAACCATCACTCTCCCTCCTCCTACTGAAAAAGTGGAGCAAAGGGGGCTCACCTTTTCAGAGCCTCTGGTTATGGACCTTCTTCGTAACAAGCCTTCTACTTCTCTCTTTCCTCCTCTTGTTATCGACCTGGCAGCATCTCTAACCAAGGTCACAAATGTTGTTGTAACTGTTGAGACTGAGGATATCAATAAAGCAGTGTATCCTTTGCAGTATATTGATGTCAACTTTTATGCTTAGCATTACTTAGAAATTCTGGACAATTTTAAACCTCTCACCTTAGGAGCAATTCAACCTTTTCAAGACGAGATAGTGTACAAACCAGTACAAAATTCATTCTTTGTAGTTCCTTCTCGGAATGACGATGAGCATCCAATTCTCTTTAACAGAGAACGTAACCAAAGAACTATACTCGATAGGCGTTCTGAAAATGAAGATCGTAGAAGAATACAACTATGTTGTTATAGTCAATAATCCAAGAATATCATTCAAAAAATGTGTTATAATTTTAGGTCTGGGTTGAATGGAGGTAAAGGTAGACGAACTTCTATCCGACTACCTGCTCCGAAAGGAAGGTCATCACAATACCATAACAAGATTCGACATGGGTTAGGCTACCAATTATAACTTCAGATAGATTGGAATCAGACGAAGAAGTATGACCTCACTCTTCTGATTCTGTTTCATGGGACTCAGACACCAGCATGGAGAGGTTCATCAACTGACTCTATCTTTCAATATGGTGACAAACGAATTTCCAGAAGATGATGAGGATAATGATTTTGTCTAACGTCTATCATATCATGTCAGAACCGTCGATGTTGCTGTTTAACAGTCCTAGCGTTCGGCAGAATGTTTAGTTTATGAGTGGCAATATGAGGATCTAGTCCCAACATATCTTTATAGCTCCAGGCGAACACGTCAATGTATTCCCTAATGAACTGGATCAAGTATTGTTTGTCTGTCTCAGGGAGGCTTTTGCTGATAAAAATTGGCCTTGGAGATGTTTCATCTCCGACGTTGATATAGATTAATTCCTCCTCAGTGGGTGGCTCTCGCTGTTCAAAGTGAAGTTCCCATTGAGTATCCATCATTTGTGTCCAAGGCTCATTCTCATAAGTCTCGACAAAATCATTATCCTCACTGAGGGACTATATAACTATCCTTAACTACCCCACAGTCAAGTTGAATAAGAGACTCCTATTCCTAGTCATCCTCCTAAATCAATTCAATCCTAATTTTGAATAAGAATTTTTCTAATCGCAGGCTCGTACTAGTATGACTATCATAGGTACTACTACGAGTTTGCAATCCTTTGCAAAAACTGACCTGCATGGGCCACCACAAAAACTTGTCACGACCCGCACCCGCTTTTTAGGATTCGAGTGCGTGTGCAAGCCACCCTACGCCACAGTGTCAACGGTAGAACGCTGTCTAGCTACAATGCTCTAAATCACATAAATAATAATTTTATTGCTCATTCACAAAACTAACTAATTTACAATCTTCACAAACTTTACATTTAAAGAAAAGTACAATATTCTTACAAATATTTAGAATGACGACAACACATCTATCTAACCAATCTCTAGGTTTTTCTTGCAAGTGCATTTGTATCTTCCAATGCTAAAAGGAGCCACGGTTAACCTAAAAAATACTGGTTTTCAATCAGGATGGAACAAGCACATAGACCGACAGGCTATTCGAAACATAATAGAATTTGCAAGAAATAAAAATAGCATATGTGAAATAATCTAGTAAATAAAACCAATATCATGGCAAATCAAGAAAGAAAGTAGATAACTCTACACAGGATATATCAACTAGAAGAGCATATAAATAGAGTGACATGACATATGGTGAAGAAACAAGGAGAGTCAAGTAAATAACAACTATCTACGTGTTTTGAAATATCGGTTTCAACATGTGAACGGCTAGGGGGTAAATCCGGCACCTCGAACATGTCATGTATGGTTGCTATTCTCCACGAAAGACAATGGGGATATAAAGGTTAGTTCACACGTCTACTAAGATATTTCCCCTCCTGAGTACTCATGGACTCGAACAAGTCACGAACCACGAAAGCATGATAATAAAGAAATATATTATGTAAAGATCCATGATACTCACCCATGTAACAAGCGTGTCAGCAAGCAGGAGAGCATATATATAAACATGAAATAGAAAAACTATTATGAATCGAAAGCAATCAGTATATGTACATGCTTGGGGTCATTTGCTGGTAAAATCGATAATATCCAACTACTCGGTGAGCCACAAAAGTCCAACTCGTACAATAGTCTCTGGATGCTGAAACAGACATCACCAACGAGTTTGGTATAAAACAAATGTCTAAAAAAACCTACGGTCTCTAAAGTCGTCAAACTATATGTCTACGGGTCCAATTTGACAATACGAACTCAACCGTATGTCCAAAGTTGGATTTCGGTAGGCCGTGCACAAATTCGACCTTCTCAGAATTAGACCAAACTTGGCATACATGACCTAAAAAATGACATAGTCCTGTTGGCGTAAGTTTTCTCTCAAGATGACGAACGTGCACAAAGTTATGGGCTAGTTTGCAAAGAGGACGATACGGGGTATCTCGACAGATACGCCTCAATTTTGTCACGTACGCACAACAAAATTGAGTTCCATCGAATCTCACACGTCGACAATATCCATATGCATCTTTCGATGCTCATGGATTACGACCACGTCGCCCGATTTGTCGGGGCACATGCCGTATCAGTGAAATTCCTAAAATTTATATCGTTTTGGAAACTATTTTTGGCCAATTTGGGAGTCAGTTTTCTCGACAGATAGTCGATCAATTTACAATCTACAAAAAGGGTTCTAGAGTACTATAGGTTGTCTTCCACTGTGTATAATTGGTTTTTGAAAAATCCTAATATTCAGTTTATAAATTGCCTTCCAAAATAGGTCCCTAAACGATTTTCTTGTTTCGTTTCGAAACAAATTTTTGCCAATTTTGGCATCGATTTTAACTCGATTTGAATTCGATTTAATCCGAAGCTATCTATAGGGTTGAAGGGGTATAGATTAGGTTCATGCCTGCAAAGACAGATCGAATATTGATCAACCATGTGCATAGAAATTGAAGCATGAAGTCAGCTTGGCCGACTGTAACTGCTGTTGTTGCCGCTCTATACTGCGCGCATTTTTCGGCGGCTCTGGCAACCGCTTTTGTCGGTGGCAGATGAGTTTGGCGCTGGGGTTGTGGGTTTTAGTTTAGGGTTTTTATGAGGTTTACTTTTCTCTCTCTCTCTCTCTCTCTCTCTCTCTCTCGCTATATAAGAACAACAGGGGCTATTCTGTTGGGGCCGGGTGTGTGGGTTCTGTGCTCGGGTTTGGGGGGGTTTGGTTTCCCTTTTTATTTGTTTTTATTTTCCTTTTTGTTTTTTTTCCTTTCTTTTTTTGTTTTCTTTTTTTTCTTTTCTTTCTCTCTTCTTAAACTTTTATTTATTTATATCTAACATCCTTCTCATAAAAATTCAAAAATGCTAAAAATCTTAATAATAAATTTTATAAAACATTATCAAATTCTTAAAATAAAATACAAAATATATGCATATACATATAGTATGTCTACATGGGCGTCCTTGCACACATAACATCTCTACCTGGGCTTGGGCTCGATTCGGGTCCAGTTTGACTCGTTTAACACAACCGGATCTCCAAAAAGTCATAATAATAATAAATAACTAATTAATTTATTTATAGGGGTCAAGTCGCAACTTTGAATGGTTTTCCTAGTTAGGATACTGCTACGGCTAGGTCACACCCAAACATGGCTAAAACACTAGTCAAAGCACACGACTACACTATCCGTACCATAATTTCTAGTTATTTTGTACCTCAAAACTTAACCATAACTAAGGCCTTCTATAATAATAATTAATTAATTAAATTTTACAAAATTCCAAAATTTATCTTTTAATTCGAATAAATAATAAAAATATTTCAAAGTTTCGGAAACAGGGGTTACACTTAAGGACCATTTTCGATCTAATGTGTCAACATCAACTCAAAATGAATCCCACTAAGTCATTCCTGGGTGTCTCTAGTGGAATTTTTTTCGAATTTGTTATTACCTCTAAGGGTATACACGTTGACCCCGAGAAAGTCAAAGCCATCCAAGAGATGCATCCTCCATGCAATCTAAAAGAGCTACGAGGGTTCCAAGGACGACTTGCCTATATCAGGAGATTCATCTTAAATCTCTCTTGACGATGTTGATCGTTCACTCAACTCATGAAAAAAGGTGTGTCTTTCGTTTGGACTGATGAATGTCAGCAAACATTTGAGGATATTAAGCGGTACTTAATGAACCCTTCAGTCCTAGTTCCTCCGATCACAGGAATACCCTTCCTGATGTATGTTCGAGAAATGGATCATTTTTTGGTGCCCTCATAGTCCAGAAGAACAATGAAGGCCATAAGTAAGCAATCTACTACCTTAGTCGCACGATGATCGGTACTGAATACCGATATAGTACGGTAGAAAAAGAATGCTTAGCCTTAATATTCACCGTACAGAAGACGCTTCATTACATTACGGGCCAAACTATCTATGTCATCTCCAGAGTCATTCCTCTATGAGTATTGATTAAAAAGCCTAGTACACTCAATTCTAAACTTGCTACATAGGCAATTCTGCTAGCACGGTATGATATGGTCTATGTTCCACAGAAGTCTGTCAAGGGTCAAGCCCTAATTGACTTCTTGACAGCTCATCCAGTTCCTGAAACTTCAAAACTCTACGACAAAAATTTTGACGGAACTCTAGCATCTAACATGACTTCAGAAGGAATACTCACTTGGCGTCTATTCTTTGATGGTGCATCTAGAATCAGACCCGACGGTATCATCGTTGTTGGAGTAGGAATTATCCTTGTATCTCCAAAAGGGTTAGCCATTCAAAGAGTATATTCTCTATATGAGCCATGCTCTAACAACGTTGTTGAGTACAACGTTTTACTCATCAATCTCCAGATAGCTAAACAGCTGGATATCGATTACCTTGAAGTATATGGAGACTCGAAACTGATTGTTACTAGGCCAGAGGTACATATGAGGTCCGACCCCAAGATCTCATCCCTTACCAAGAAGCAGCAGTTAAACTTGCTATATCATTCAAAGTCTTCTTTAATGAGCATGTACGTCGAGCATGTAATACGAAAGTCGATGCATTTGCCAACCTAGCAGCAGTGTTAGATGTCCCTATGAAAAGGCAAGAATTGATCATCATCGCTAATCGAGAATTATTCTGTGTCGAGAATAATTTGAATATTGAATTCAGTAATGCAGTTGATATTTGCACTACTAGCGAGTACTGGAGGACTCCCTTTACCGACTTTGCAGTACATGATATCTTTCCAGAAGACCCTAAAGAAGCAACGACAATTCATCGTTGGTCACTCCGGTTCTATTATAACCACTCGTCCAAGACATTTTATCGTCGATCTTTTGATGGTATGCTCCTGCGTTGCCTCACAGGTGATAAAGCAAAATAGACATTACGTGAAGCACACGATGAGAAGCAGTTGATGAGAAGCAGTTGCTAGCTCAACAGCACATTGAGCTATATCAAGCCCGCATCTCAAAAGCTTTCAATCGTGAAGTCAAAGTACGAACCTTTCAAAAAGTCGAGCTAGTCCTTACCATTAGACGTCCTATGAATATGACACACATGAGCAAGGGCAAGTTCGAACCAAAGTGGGAAGGTCCATACATCATAATTGATGCCTATCAACAACAAATTCCTGAAGAAATATCATGTTTGAAAGTATGTACTACATTTTCTTAATAAATATTGTACATACACAAATCTTTGAATTATTATCTTGTATTCATTCTTTTGTGAGTAAACCCATAGATAATAAGTCCTCAAAAATCTCGAGTAGAGTCTAACCCGGATTTTTATGGCACATCCTCAAAAGATTAACCCATAACATCCATCACAACATATCATCACGACATTATCATTTGAAACCTAGTCGTTTTAAAAGATATTTTATTCCTGAGCCCCGGTTGATTTAAGAATGATCAATAGATATACGAAATCACGTCCACATTACCTCTGAATTCTACCATCTGTATCAAGGACTTATCACATCCACATTACCTCTGATAACGTCATCACAACAGTAATCCCACATCAAGTCATATTCTGTCACGTCCAGGACCTCTGAACAGATATAATTCATGAAGTTATTTTCAAAAATGCGTCACGTCCAGCACCTCTAAATGTATTTCTCTAATACTATCTATTGCCTGTGTCTCAAATAGATACATGAAGTTATAGAATCACAAAACAACAGCTTTTTTATTTCATTAATCTTGAGAACATAAATTGTTACATTGATCAAAATATGATAAAAGAAAATTGTTCAAAAAAGATTATTACATTTTCTCATTGGGGAGGTGGAGTATTGAGGTCAGAAACCATCTTCTTCAAGGCTTCGGCTCCCTCCACCCTTGTAGCAACCACCCTTGCCCTGGCCAAGTCCCTCCTGAACTCTGGAAGCAAAGGCTGTATTGATGTAATTGGACGCTCCATCTCTGCATTTCGAGCTCGAAGAAAATCATCTCTTTTCTTGTTCAGATCGTCCAGATAGTTTGAGGCAAATTGATGCATCTCGAGCACCTTTTCCTGAAGCTTCCTAGCTATTGTGATCGATGCGCGGATCCTGGCTCAAGTACTTCTCTGTCTTTCTTCGCTGCCTCGACCTTATAAAGTTCAACGGAGGAAGTGGCCTCAGCAATACCGGACTCTATCTCTCCAGATTGTATCGTAAACGCTACCATAGAATTATCCAGTATGGCTCATCGTTCTTCGTACTCACCGTCCACCAGTCTATTTATGTTTCCTCTTATCAGCTCCTGGTAAGACTGGATAAGCTTCTTGAGCTCCCTTAGGAACTGTTCTAAGGCACTTGCTCTCTCAGTGTCGCCCAGGTTGCGTATGGTGTCAATTGGATAGAGAGAAGACGTCCTTACAAAATCATAAGAATGGTTCTTCTCTAAATCCAACTGAACCAAGGAGAGCAGGGAAGTGAAAAAGGCGCCAATATAAGTACGGATGATGCCAATCATCACCGCTGATACACCAGGTGTCGCTACCTCGGCAGAAACTCCTCCATCTACATGGGAGGAATGGCAACCTATGCAACATCAGCACCTGGATATTTTGATGCAGGCGTCCCCGATAAGCTTACCTCTATGGCATAAGTCTCGACATCCAAGAGAGCCATGGTAGAACTAAGGCTGAAAGCAGTAGAGGCCAACAGAACTTCAGTGATCGTTCCTATATGACATGTTACAATTCAAGTAAAAATTATTATATCACATGGCATTAAGTAAAAAAGCAACGGTAAATAATGTCAGAAATTTACTTGGACCCGTTAGCATATATGGAGTATCAACAGGCACGGTATCTATTTCTGTAATGAGGCTCTCAAATACAGAAATAGATATCGCTGCTTTGCTGTTTCTTACCTCTGAGCCTTCGGACATCAAACGGCTGCTCCTAGTCTCTGAGCCAGCATGGCTGCCTCTGACCCCTGACTCAGCTTGGCCTCCCTAGGCTGCCATTTCTGCCCTCTCTGTTTCAAAAACGTGCTCAATATGGGCCTGAATCCCCTCAGCATCGATATCAAGGTTTTTAGCATCCTCAGGGCCTTCGAGACCTTCAATATGCCCCTTATCACCTTCATCTTCGTCAAGTGGGCTTCCGTCGCCCTTAATGTCAACGTCAGAGTTCTTATTGCCCAGCGGTTTATTAAGAATCTGATCATCATCACTAGGACTCAGGTCGCCCTCATCTTCAGCAGGGTGCTCATCATCCTCAATTGTAGTATGGCCGTTTTTGGCCATCAAGTTCTAACTTCCTGTGTTGCCACTTGATCTGGGCTTAATTTAGCACTCAAAGTCGAAGGCAGCATAAACAGGGTCCTCCTCGATCTGCTCGTCCCCGAAATCAAAGTCATGTAGCGCCTCTATCATCTCTTTATCATTTTGAGAAGATATCTCATGCAGGGTAGGGGTTACAGGAGTTTGGGTTATAGAAGGAGCTATAACTTTTGGAACAGCCTCCTTTGGAGTTGATGCTTTCTCAGGAACTGTGGCCCTTGAAGCGTCATCAGAGGTTGATGGAGACATCAAATCAGTTGAAGCAAGCGCCGTCAGTGTCCTCACAGACAGGGGAATAGTGACTACATCGATTACTGGTTCTGAAATAGTAACGGAGGGACTTCCACTACAGCAGTTGGAGACGGTTCACTAGTAGGTAAAAGCTTTGGAGATGAATACAAATCAATACAAATTGCTATAGGATTAATATTTAACAAGTCTAGTTGAACCGAGAGACTAAGGATATCACATTGTGGAGAAGACACACCCCCAGCTGACGGCGGCAATGGCTCCTGAATAGGAGACTGCCTTGGCAAGGAAGAAATAGTAGAGGTTGCACTCTTCTCCTTCACGGTTCGTGTTACCACCAGTTTTCTCTTGGTGGCATGCTTGACCAATCGTGGAGGAGAAACGGCAGCAGCAGGTTGATCTCCAGGAGCGATCCACTCCTTACTTGTCTCCTCAACCCCACTCTTCTTCTTAGCAGGGGATGGGGTGGTTACTCTGAAAGAAGATGTTCCTCCAGGTGAAAGACCCGCTTCTAATTATCGTGTTTGAAGCCTTGTCCTCGCTACAGACTTTTCAATGACGGTCATTTCTTTTTTTTTCTTTACTTTTCCCTTAGTGGGAGAAAGAAGTTCATCATGGGCTGGCTAGGTCGATGAGGTACCAGTCTTCTGCTTCTTGCTAGTCCCTTTCACGGGATATTTTTCTTTCCATTTTTTGAGGGTGACACACAGTATACCATGCACCTCTTCAGGGAAACCAACAAGCGTAGCCTCTAGAGGGTCGTCAGCGGGAACGTCCTCCTTGGCTTCTACGAAGTCCATGGTAGCTTCGGTCCCTTCCCGTGACCTTTTCATGCCAATAAAGCTATCGAATAAGGAATAACCTTCTAAGAAGGTGTTGGCTGAGGTGTAGAAGTTCGTATATGTGTTTAACATACGCGAGCCTGCCTCAAAAGTAGCGGAGGACAGGGTAAATACAGCTTTAGTGCCCCTCGCACTATAATATCTCCATCTTCGGGTACCATTGATCAAATGTCTAAAAGTTTTAAGGTAGGTGGTTGCATTCCCAATGTGCATCTGGTCATAGACGAACTGACGAGCAAATCGGCTAGGCAGGTATGGTTCCAGACAGCATTCATTCTTAAACTGATACACCAGATGTGAGGGTCTGATCATTTTCAACCAAGTGAAGGCCGTTGGAGGTAGACGAGTACCCATAGGCTTTAGATCTATGAGAGGCGCCAGAAAGGTCTCGTATCCAGGTGGAGGAGCGACATAAAAGAACCTCCAGTCATAGCCTATGTTCAGTGCCTTCCTACAGTAAAAGAGCGAATACACCTTCCATCGAGACGTGGCATATCAACCGATGAAATCTTCTCACATATCACCGAGGGCTGGATCCATCAAAGCGGGATGGTGTTGTATTAACCAGCTGAACAAATAAGTGTACGATATATCGGTACGAGGAAAGTCGCCTCGAGTGCTGGGTTTCTCCATCATAGCGGTCGTAAATGCACGTATTCAATCGACAAGTCATAGCGGAGTTGATATCCATCTTGTATCCGAATACTAAATGCACTGCAGCGAACAGCATGCCTCGGTGATACGATCCACCGCGCTGGCTCCAGGAACTATGAACCATCGTAACCAAATAGAGAGGAAGCCCGCTAAATTAGCCTACGGAGACATGGATATACCACCTTGTCTTAGATAAGTCTCGATAGGGGTGCCGACAGTATAACCATGCCAGTCTTCTTCCAACTCATTGTCAACATATCCTGATTCTTCAATCAGTCTTTCAACAGTATTGTTGTTGAGCGGTTCAAAGAAATGAGTCTTACACTCTAAATGCTCTTGTACTTTGCTTTTTGCGACATGACCCAAGAAGAGGTACACCAACCACTTGGATGTATAGCACGTCCCAATCGTCCTGTTCTTATATAAGAGAGTACAGGTCGTGAAATGACATAGCAACTCATCGAAGGCTGCCACCATCTGAGCATTCTTTTTGGCTAGAGCCTCCAGTTCCACTTCAGCTGGCACGTACTCTTCGTAGGGATTCTCACCCGTTGGCAGATGCGATAAAAACTATATCTCATGCAAGACGAGGCCTATCTCCCCGTGAGGAGTAACGAAGGTACCAGTCTTGTTGTTGTACCTCTCCACCAAGGCTAAGAACATATTTAAGTTGGGGTAAATGCCACAGGAAGTGGTCAAGATGGCTTCATAAAGCTCTAACTCTAGCAATTTGTCCTTGAAATTATTCAGAGCCCATACTAAAAGACGGTTCCAGCGCTTAATGTCCTTGCAATTATTCAAACCCGTCAGCCGCATGTTTGGGGCAGGATATTCCCCTGCTGCAGCTAAAGTATTGGCAAAGAAAGGTATTGTGACCTGAATCATCAAAGATGAATCCTTGGCCGACATGCAACTTGGTTTCAAACCTCTTAACTACGTGCTATGTTTATCAGAAGAACTGAAGAATATATCTCTTCTCTGGGTCCCAAATTTGTGATATATTCGTCCAACCCTAGCCTATTGGAAAGGAGTCAGGTCCCATGACATCTTCCGATGATAGCTAGCATAGGCATATCGGGATAGAGATAAGTTCCTCGCCATATCTTTGAGATATACTAGTCTCTCTCCTCTCTTGAAGACTCGATCTTCTCTTTTCATCTTGGGCTGAGAGGCTTTATCAATGGCCTCTCCAAATTAGAAAGCTGGTTTTTTATGGGAAGCCCGATCCAGACTTAGGAAAGGTTCACCATTCATCAGGCATAGCAAAGTCCTTTCATCTTGGGACACTAGCAGAGCTCTTCTGGTAGCAGGTATATCGTACTACGGGAAGGTGACATGAGAAAGATCTTTTTGGTATTTCGATACCCGGAAGGCAGAAACCAATATATCAGCATGAGGGTCTTCCCTGAGATCAAATCCAAAAGGAAACAAGAGTTAAAATCAAGAAAGAGAGTTCTTATAAATTAAGAAAATCTAATCTAAGTGATTGTTAGCTCTGTATAAATCATAGTGCTAGTCTCTAAATTGTACATGTAGCATGACAGTCTCTAAATTAAGCATATAGCATGACAGTCTCTAAATTGTGCATGTAGCATGACAGTCTATAAATTGTGCATGCAACATGACAGTCTCTAGTTGGCGCATGCACTATGACAGTTTTTTAGCATGATAATTCTTATTTTGTGCAAGCAGTGTATCAGTCAAATGTTTTGCGCATGCACTTATGTCTCATGAAGCATGATAATATGTGCATTATTTTTTGAGTCATGACAAAAAATGCGCTACACACTTTTAATGAACAAAGAGTGCCCTACGCGATTCATGATTTTTAGCCGATACTGTGAAAGAGGTGGTGCATTTTTGAAATTTATGCAGTGCCAACCAACACTCTGATAGAGGCGGTCGATGCTGGCTATGGTTCGTGCTATGAGTGAATAGCGCTGACTATGATTCATCTTCCCCGACCGATCATTCACCTTCAGGATCGGGGTTGGCCTCATTGGCTCTCGCTGACGACGGCGTGTGCCTTGGCACCCTCAGTGGTGACGTTCGCGACGAGGCTCCGACGACGCCCTTGCCTTTTTCGGTGGTGGATCTCCTTGGTGCCTTTGTCGGTGATGGAGAAAGCTTGAAGAAGAATAAGATGATAAAGAAAGAACTTGAGAGAAAATTTTCTGAGTAAAAATTCTCTCTCTTCTCAAAAGGCTATTTATAGCCTAAAGCTTATACGTAACGGATTGTGCAAATTGCGCACTAAGCAGCGGGCCGGTTAGGATTATGTGCGCATGCAAAATCTTCTATAAATGCTTCTTATTAAAAGTATTTCAAATTTCAAAATTTTTGAAATTTGAAAACTTTAAAGGGGGAAAGCTTTAAAAATGCTAAAAGAATACATTGCGCCATTCACAGATGGTGTCAGAACATATCCATCAAATAGTGCCCAGCATCAAATAGCGCCCAACATCAGATAGTGCATAGTATCAAATGGTGCCTGACTGCCACATGTGAGCTTCCTCGAGAAACTAAGTCGTCAGTCATAATGATTGACAATATAACATTCGAAGAAAATCCTTTCGAATCCCGAGCGCGCGGTGCTCGTGAAGATTGTGTCAGAACAATCATAATGATGGTTGTCGGTTACTCTGCACCATTTATCATTACCGTAAAGTGACCGAATCCTCACAGAATCAACATTCAGCACATTTTGCAAGTTGGTGCTCCTCAACAGTATGCGCCATTTATCTACTTATACCAATTATTCAACTATCATCATAAAGCAGTTAAAGATGACATGGCACACATGCTCTAATCTCGAAGAACGTACATGCAATACTGCCTATTGTAGAAGCATGGAAAATATTAAAGAAAGATCCATACGGCCAGGAAACCCCATGCGGCTCAGAAAGCCCATGCGACTCAGAGAGTCATGCGGCACAAGCGACTATACGGCTCTGTTATCTCCGTACGGCTCAAAGAGAAGTGCCACGTAGCATACAAACAACTCTTCCCTTACTGTATTAATTGTCTTGACGGCTGACAGCTCTGACAAGACGACAGCCCTGACACAAGGATGCAATTATGACTCTGTCATAATGACAGACTCCTAGGGAAACGAAGGAGATCTTTGACACAATCCCCCGAGATCCAGAAAATTCCACGCAGCCTAGACACGTGGACAGTCATATGCGGCTCGAGCGGAGACTCCCCATACGGCTCAGGCCGAAGTTGCCCTATGCGGCCCAGATTAAAACAGCCCTATGCGGCTCAAGCAGGCACTTTTCCATACGGCTCAAGAGGACCATCTCCATGGGGCTCAAGCAAAGGCCCCCCATGCGGCTCGCAAGGATTATCTCCATGCGGCTCACTACCCATTATGTGGCCCAGATTATCATGTAGAAGGTTCGGGGGGCCACTCTCCAAGCAGCCCTGACACGTGGCAGCCTTATGCGGCTCAATCCTTATGCGGCTCAATCCTCATGCGGCTCAGATCCTCTCAGTGGCTCTCAGGACACGTGTCATAAAGCTAATAAATTTCCCAGATTTGTTGCAATCAAAGATTGGGTCAAATCCCAATAATCTGGGACACGTGGCAGAAGAATGAATTAAACTTAGTCATTCAGATTCGCAGACATCAGCAAATCATCATCACGAAGATTTATTCCAATCAGCATTAATTACTGATAGGATTTGGTGCAATCTACGTTAAATGGCCCAGATTCATCACACTCAAGATTAATGGCCCAGATTGATCAATCAACAAGCCACCGCCACTTTAAGGGGCAATCATTGCAAACCCTAATGATTGCATTCCCCTTCTTATAAATAGCAAGGTGCCATTTCCTTGCAGAGAACCCCTTTTTTCGAGATCAGAGAACACCAGAATACTTGGAGAGAAAGAGCCGAGAGAGAGCAAAGAGAGCACTTCTTCAACGCCAAGCAATCTTCTGGAGCCAAGGCTGCATACCGATCGTCCAAGGAGTAAGGCAGAGCGGCCGTCGCTTTCCCGAGCCTCTATCGTCATCCCCCAGAATCTAAAATAAACAATTGTACTTAGTCTGTTGTACCTAGGTTTTTGTCCCTAGGTTTTCTTTGTACAGGCGAGTTTGTAACGTGAAGTAAAAGTCCAGTCCTCCGATAATTGTTCTGCTCTTTTATATTTCATGGCAAACACCTGCGACCAAGCGCACATCTCTTACAGAATGCCACGTGTTCCTTGAAGTTAAGCTAACCGTTCGCACAAATGGATGAAACAGAATATGGTACGCCAAACAGTGCATAATCAGCCTATTTTGTACTGGGCACAATCATTGTAACTGACTGACAGTTATCATAAAACTCTATAAATAGAGTTCAAAAACATTTTTCAAAGCATCATTAATGATCATAGTCTGCTGACAAGGCTTCCGCGGCACGTTCTAGAGGATTTTTTCTCCAAAATTGCATCGTCCAAGGGATAAAGTGATCGTCTTCTGATCAAATTTCTTAAGTTGTACTTCTCCAGAATCAAATTGTACTTTGTACCTTTCTTTTCTTAGTTTATAGTAAAGTTTTCTCGAGAAGCTTTTGTTTTTGCAAACAATGTACATATTCAATGAAGAATTCGGAGAAAGTAGTAGCTATTTCGAGAGTTGTTTGATAATATGGGGTAAGATCTTTATGAAGAATTTCATATTCTTCTCGAAATTGGCTAACTATCAACTTGGAATCACCATAAGCTTCCAGATAATCTACCCCCAGCTGTTTGGCCAACTAGAGTCCAATAAGTAGAGCATTATACTCTGCAACATTATTGAAGCAAGGCTCCATAAGAGAATAAGCACGATGGATAACCAGATTGTGAGGGGATATCAACACTAACCCCCACTCCTGCTATGATGTTGTCTTTGGGACCATTTTTGATGCTCCGTCGAAAAACATTCTCCAAATAGACTCTTTCGTTGTTATATTAGACTCCAATACTTCATCCAGAATTTCATCATAGAGTTTAGAAGTTTCTGCTATCGGGTGTGCAGCTTGGAAATTGGCCAGAGCTTGACCTTTAACCGCCTTCTGTTGTATAAACCATATCATAGGAGGATAACAACATTGCCCAAGTAGCAAGGCGGGAATTGAGTGCGCTTGGTTTGGTCATGAGAACCCTAAGAGGGTTGACCCTGGATATAACATGGATAGTTTGTCCAATTACGTAATGGCGCATCTTCTGGTTTGCAAAAACTAAAGCCAGACATTCCTTTTCAACGGGATTATATCTGTGCTCTGTAGTGATCATCATACGACTTAAGTAATAGATAGCTTGTTCATGCCCTTAATTAGTCTTTCGAGCTAACAGTACACCAAGAGAATGTTCCATTACACGAACATATAACAAGAATGGTTTACCCATAACTGGAGCCACCAATATTGTAGGATTGGTGAGATACCTCTTAATATCATTGAATACTTGTTGACATTTTTCATCATAGACAAAAGAGACTCATTTCTTTATTAACTGAGTGAAGGGTCTCGTCCGGACAAATTTGAGATGAATCTGCGAACGTAGGCCAACCTGTATTTTAGGCCACAAAGTTCTTTAATATATTTTAGGGGATCAATTTCTAGAATAGCTTTAACTTTGTCAGGGTCAATATATTCCTTTTGAAGTTATGACAAATCCCAGAAATTTGCCACAAGAGACACACAAAAATGACTTTGTAGGATTCATCTTGAGCTGGTGTACACGTATCAATTCGAACACCATTTTCAAATCTTGAAGGTGTTCGCCCTTTGAACAACTTTTAGTTGCAATATCGTCTACGTAGCATTCTACCATTTTTCGCAAATGTTCACAAAAAATTATGCTCATGGCGTATTAATATGTAGCTCCAACATTCTTTAAACCAAAGGACATCATCGTATAACAGTATACCCGCAACGGTGTTCAATAATATGTACTTCTCATCAGCTGGAAATATTTTAATTTGGTTGTATCCTGAAAGCCCATCCATGAAGAACATACGTTCGAAGCCATAAGTGTTATCAATCATAACATCTATGACTGGAAGAGAAAATTCATCCTTAAAGACAAGCTTAATTAAGGTCTCGATAATAGATGCACACCCGAACCTTTCCATTTTTCTTCATAACCTGTACAATATTAGCAACCCAATCAGGATGTTGTTCTTTTCGAATAAAACCATTGTCTATAAGTTTCTTTACCTCAGTCTCAATAGCTTCCATCATATTTGGACGAAACTGCCGATGCTGTTGTTTTACAGGTTTAGCATTATGAAGTATATTAAGATGATGCATTGCAACTTGTGAGTCAAGTCCAGGCATATCTTCATAACTCCAAGCAAACACATCTATATACTCTTTAATGAGCTCGAGGAAAGAATGTTTATCTTTGTCATATAAACTTTTGTTGATGAATATTGGTTTAGGCGATTCTAAGTCACCTAAATTAATTTGAACAACTCCATCTTCGGTAGGAGGGTCCCGTTGTTCAAACCGCATTTCCCATTGGGTCTCAACCCGTTGAGCCCAAGGCTTGACGTCAAAAGTTTCTATAGAAAGATCATCATCTTCTGTTTGATCACTAGAGACCATATAGGCTGAGAAAACATCTCTAAATATTGCTCACACACTGTGATATGAATTCCATGCTGAAGAGTCAGAAGAATGAGAATGCATCTCACTATCTTCTTCATATGAGATCTCTGGAGTGGTTGGAGGAGTTACATACCCTAGGCCAGAACGAGTACGATAATAACAGTCCTGCGATTTTTCTTTTTGAGTTGGAATGCGTAACGGTAAATGTCAGCCTTTGCCCAAATTAATATATTGTTGACTGTCTAAATCATAGCCCATTTTCTGAATGATATTCTTCACTTGAGGAGTGTACCGGTAAAGCTGCATTGTACCGAACTTCGAGTCAGGATCATCAATTAAAGGTTCTTTAGTAACTTTGGCTCGACCAACCTAGTTGGTACTTCAACATAGGAATCTTCGTATGACATATACGGAGTACTACTTCGAGAAGAAATAGATACATGTAATGACAGCTTCGTATCCGTGATAAATGAACACAAAGAGTCTACATTTTTTAGACCAATCTCAGGAACACCAAAGTAATCAAAAGCAGAACCTCTTTCATTAGGTATGTATATAATTTCTTATTTCAAGAAAACATCTTCAGAAAGTTTGATACATGGAGGTTTATTTAGAATATTTGCTCCTGCAACGATCGCAGCATGAGTTAGATCGATCACCAGGGGCTTATCCGATTGTACTAGTTGCTTGTTTCGACGAAGGTTAACCACGAACGATTTATCTTTCTTGGTCCTCAGGTCGATCACTAGAGGTTCCTCCTTCTTTGTCCTCAGATCAATTACTAGAGGCTCTTCTTTCTTGTTATTCGTTTTATTCTTGCGGAGATAAACAACAAACGATGTACTACCTCCTGTAAAAAACTTCTATGGAGTTTTGACAGGCTCCTTCCATACATGACCTTTCAAATATATAGCTAGAGACTTTTCGACTAGTTATTTTCATACAGGACCTTTCAAATATATGGCTAAAGGTTCTTCAGTGGTTTGATCAGTAGGAGCTTCTTTGGACTCGTCGTTAACGTCTTCCTTCTTGTCTACCACCCGACACTATGGTTCATCGTCAAATGGCATCTGACATAGAGGTTTATACAGCCTTGCATCAGAGAAGTATACTTCGACCCCTTTGAAAGGATCAACATCTGTAAATTATTTGCAAACTACTCCCTCTTCATTCACATATTTAAAACATTAGTGAAGAGTAGAATGTACAAGAAGATTCTTGTGTATACAAGGTCGTCCTAACAGGACGTTGTATGATATGTTGGCATCAATGACATAGCATGTGACTTAAGTCTGAAGATTTTTGATCTGACACTTGAGACGGATCTTCTCCAAAGGATGACTTCATCCGATATTGAAGCTAGTGATAGTGGTGGAGGTAGCTGACAACTTGTGCATTGGAATCCCTAATATCTGAAGCAAGTTTCGAAGGATAACACTAAGGATGAGCCATGATCAATATAGATGTTATCCACCTTGCAAGCCCTGATGTACCCTGTATAGTACAGGGGTCTATCATGGCGTTTGTTCTTCAGCAATATATCTTCCTAAGTGAAAACGATGCTGGAAATCTTGTTTGACACACTATGGCAATGGGGATAAGTCGTAGGATCATCATCGAATTATGCTATCTTGGATAAATATGAGTCTGTATGCTGCAATGCTTCACTTAATACATCCCATATATCATTGGAGAGATGGAGCAACTCGAATATGGATAACCAAGCTGGAGTATTGGCAAGCTGTGCCAATATATCAAAATTAGATGATTTATCAAGTCCAAGAAGATTAGATTTCTTTAAAGACTTGTAAAACCTTATTTCTTTCTATTTTTATTTTTCTCCGGGGATCTGCTTTGATGGACTTGATTCAGATAGAGTCGTAATAGCATGTGGATTAGAAGCAGGCAACGAACTATCATCTTGCTTTTGACTGAAAGTCCGTAAGTATGCTTTTTCGGACCTGGTTTCCCCAACTAAAGCTTTATCAACCATATTGCATGGCTTGTTATTCTTGTTCTTCCTCCAAAGCTTTGAAATAGAACAGGTAAATTTTGAATCCATATCTTGAAGAAGATCAGGATGGATCCACATAACCTCAACACATTGAGTAGTAAGTGGAACGAGTTCGGTTGTTTGATCACGAACCGGGGGAATGTTGACAACTTGTAACATCGCCTTTGGTATCGGTGTAACACCGTCTTGAACTTCAATCGCAGGAAGATCCAAAAACTGGAGGAAAAAAAGCTTTGTAGATACTTGTTTCTTGTCTGTATACAATGTCATGGCCTTGGAATCCAGTAATTGCTGGATATGATTCTTCAATATATAGCAATCCTTCGTAGGGTGTTGCACGTATTGGTGATAGAAATAGTACTTCGGATCATTGGTTCACCCTACTTCCTCTGTCCTTCAAGAGGAAGGTAATTGCAACTTGTTGCCCTTCATGAGTACCTAGAAGATGTTTAATGTGAGGGCTCCATTGAAGGTGTAGTGTTGCTTGGGGCTTGGAGCAGTTGGAGCTCTTGATTTGGGCTGGGAAGCAACTACGAAAATATCTACTGTAAAGGACTCCTCCCCTTTGTTAGTTTTTCCAGAAGTAGTATTGTTCTAGAGATGACGCTTCCCTTTGTCTTTTGGTGACTTGAGCCCGATTAAATGCAAAACTTTGACGGATTCTTCAGCCTTCTCAGCAGCAGCGATGAAAGTTGGCCAATCATTATAGTCTCTAGGCCCAATGCAAAATCTAACTTTAGGTAAGAAATTATACCTGCAAGTATCAATCAATATTTACCGAGGAGTCCCAGGGTGCAACTTCATTGCTAGTCTCCTTAATTATTCGATAAATTCTTGAGCTGGCTCTTTGTTATCCTGCTTCGTTGCAATGAGCTTCAACATGGAGACATCACCTGTCCCCTCGTAGAATATGAACAATTTCAACAAATCTTTGAAGGTTTTAATACAATCATTAGGCTGATTGTAAAACCATTCGAAAGCCACTCCCATCAGGGTACCAATAAACAATTTAGGCCAAAGTGCATCATTCTTTGGTATGTGAACGGTCTGGAAGTAAAGTATGTCAAATGATGTTTGGGTAAGCCTGTTCTATCATAAGGAATCAGTTATTGGGGTTTGTATTTTAGAGGACAACCACATCGTCCCATTCTGAAGGATAAGGGAACGACATTCCCATTTAATGGAGCTCCTCTTTTGAAGTCATATCATCGAAATGAGCATTGATGACTCGAATAGCTTCTAAGGTATCAATTGGCTGATGTGCCGAAGTAGACTGTATGATAGTCGGTTGTGCCTATTGCATTACTGACATAGGAATATTTTTGACTATCCGTGGGGGATTAGGGTGTAACGCCCAGTCCCAAAATACTTAGGACAAAGTACGTCGACATGCCAGCTGCATACATATGAAGTATAGTCCAATATATGGAACCATCATATTTATACATAAGCTACAGAATGCAGTAAACCACGACACTAATCTCATCCACAAAAAGAGAAGGAAGAATTTATAAATCAACTCATGAATTGTTATTTACAAATCGTTGGGCAAAGACAAATCTACTACAAACTAAAAAGATAGAATTACATAATAAATGAATTGTGTCAAGCGAAGCGAAGATGATCCAAGTGCAATCATCCTTGAAGAAATAGTATAGATTATGGCCTTGGCTAGAGCACCTGCGAAACATCACAAAAGCACACACCTAGAGAGATTATCAGGTCCTCAGAGGGACGTAACAAGGTACAGGAAGAACATGCCATATATAACTGTAAATGTAAACACCACATGACTACAATACAACTGGTTCCCTAACTGTCTAAGTGATATGCACTTTGAGGACAATGTTCTACGCAGGGGCTGTATGATCAGCAGAGTAAATAAAGAATGGCAGTAAGTAGCGCTCATCCGAGTCACTATCGGTCCACAAAGGTGTGTAAAAATAAAATGTAGCCCCTACGCTAATAGTTGTCCTCTCCCTCCCCATGATATTAGACATGCGTCGTAACCACGACACACCAACACATTAATCACTTCCACAACACTGTTTTATACCTAATAACTGTTAAGTCTTCTAACATGCATCTATTGATAGTTATTTATAATGCATGCACACGGATGATCAGCCAATGCGCAAGTGACCTCTATATGTTACTCACAACTCACATACAACTCGTGATAAAATCGTGACGAAGTTAATAAAATGTATTAAATTAACGGTAGTCCCTTAACTCTAAGCCCACATGTAAGAAGGAAAATAATAAACTAGAAATAGAGGTGCCGTAAATATACAATAACTGAATAATAAGATGCAACTAAATGTAAGCAGTAAATATGGCAAGGTATCTTGCCTGGTGTGACACTGGTGTGGTGCGATGCTCCAACAAGTTCCAATGTGCCCAATAGCCAAGGTTGATGCGAAAGGGTCTGAATTCACGTGGAAACAGGAATATGATCAGTCATGATGAAGATTGACAGACAGTGAGAATTTACGAAGAAAAGTATTTATATAATTTTTATAATACCTAAAAATATATTTTGGCAGTTAAAATAGTTTTTAGAAAAATGCTTTAAAATCTAAAAAACTTTTTAAGCTAAAAACTACGTTTACCAAAATAAATTTAGGAATAAAGAAACTATTTTTCTTATTAAAAACAATTTAGGTAATATTTTAAAAATATTTAGGAAATTATTTTATTATTATGAAACTATATTCTTACGGGTAAAAGTAGTCCAAGATAATATTAATAACCATATTTTGAAACATAGGCTAAGTCAAATATAATATTTTTACAAGATAATTTTTGAAAAGGTTTTTGATAACCAAGATAAAATAGAAAAACCAATTATCAATAATAATCATTATAACTAATAATAATCCTAAATCTTAATATTGTAATAATAATAATAAATATAATAATAAAAATGATGATGATAATAATAACAATAGAATCTATTTATAATAATAATAATACAGAATATACCAGTAATAATCTTTATATTACATATACAATATCTTCATACATACTTATAGCAAATAAAGTAATAATACTAAATGCTAATTAATGCTCATACGTAACAGTTGTCTCTTCCTATAATTTAAAGGAAAAATAATTTAATGTTTAATAGCAATCATCATAGCTGTGCATTTGTTTGGCTCAATTGCTTCGGTGGTACTCCAAGTTATACCCTATTAACAATAAAGTACCTAATGTATTATTCCTTACTTAAAAGTAACACACGTTATAATTAAGGTGTATCACAGTCCCTGTACCAACTTTCCGTCAAGTTGCTAACGGAAATGGGCTCAATTACTTCGGTGGTACTCCAAGTTATACCCTATTAACAATAAAGTACCTAATGTATTATTCCTTACTTAAAAGTAACACACATTATAATTAAGGTGTATTACAGTCCATGTATCAACTTTCCGTCAAGTTGCTGACGGAAATATGACGTGGCGTGTATACGTGTGTAGTCCACGTGTACACTCAACCTAGAATAACCATATTTGACCTTTATCTGTCTCTCTTTCTCTCTCTCTCTATTCGATCGACACACTCCGAAGAAAAAACGAGGCCACCGAGAGACACGGATGACGAGGAGACGAGCGGTGCGGCTGAAGACCAAGCTACCGGAGCATTCGCAGATGGGTACCTCTCTCCCTTGCTCTCTTCTTATTCTTCTTCTTCTTCTTCATTTTCGAATCTCACTTTGTTTCTCTTTATTACCAAAACACTAAAATTTGAAAAACCTCGAAGTAGAGTAGAGCAACAATAGAGGAAAACCCTAACCAGTAGTTATTATTATGGAAACCCTAAAGTAATTTATTGTGTAAACCATGCAATAATTTATTGTGGAAACCCTAAAATAAAAGAAGAGCCGATCCTAAAAATGTTTATGCTGACAAAATTGCAGCAAATGAAGCAAGTGAAATGGAATGTGAGTCAAAAATTATATTATTGTCCATTATCTACTAGTGTAAGTGAAACATACTTTTCTTTGTACATTAATATAAATTAATTATTATTTTTTGCTATTAATGTGTAACTTACAATTGTAATTTCTTTCTTCAATACGTGTAGAGGAAAAATCCCGGTTGTGAATACATTAGGTACTTTATTGTTAATAGAGTATAACTTGGAGAACCACCGAAGTAATTGAGCCCATTTTCGTCAGCAACTTGACGGAAAGTTGGTACAGGGACTGCGATACACCTTAATTATAAGGTGTGTTACTTTTAAGTAAGGAATAATACATTAGGTACTTTATTGTTAATAGGGTATAACTTGGAGTACCACCGAAGCAATTGAGCCGCATTTGTTTCTCCAAGGAGAATTAAAGTATCATATGGTTACTTTTAAGAAGAAAGGGGGAGTTAGTGGTGGTTCTCCTTCCTAAATGCAACGAGGAGAAAGGAAAAATCAATACTGAGAGAAGGGAGAGAGAGAAGAGCGGTGAGAGGAGAGACAGGCTTACATGTGGGACTCCGGTACAGTTCGGAGAGGAGCTACCGGCGTGTGCAGATGTAGAGGTGCCTTCCTGGGAGACACGCAGCGAGGTGCTGCCATGTGGATCCGAAGGGGGAGGATGAGCGTGGCGTCGACCGAGACGAAGGGCGGAGGATCCATCGTTCGGGGCGGAGGCGGAGCGGGCCTGGGCCGGCCGACAGCGGGGACGGTGGACCAGGACACGGCCGGGAGCAACCGTGATGGGCGCTGCAGGTTGGAAGAAGGTGAGGGTCCCTATTTTCTATTTATTTTTGGTGTTTTGGGGATTTTGTGGTAATGGTGGTTGGTTTGCTTTTGGGGGGGGCGGTCGCGGCCTGCGATGGCCGTGGCGGGGGCGGTTTGGCCGACAGCGGTGATGATTGGTCGTGGACGTGGTGGTGTTTGTGGGATGCCGGTGACGGTGGTGGTATTGTTTTGATTGGTCGGATAGGAGGCCGGGATGATGGGGTTGTTGGTGGCGGTAGGCTGGAGTTGGCCATGAGGCGGCGAGGATGGCAACGGTGGTGGAGGTGGTGATGGACTGGGGTGGTGGCGGTGATGGTGATGTGGGTTTGGCTGATGGTGGGTTGCTCTGTCGAGAACGACGCGAGCGATGGCAGGGGCTCTGATGATGGCGAGGGTGGTAATCGGTTTAGGTGCGACGGGTGGTGACAGGGGTTGAATTGTTGGGGGTCGTCGTGTCCGGGATTGTCGGACACGACATAGATAACTGTATAAAAGAAGTAGAATAAGATCTTGTGGACACGGACACGATACACAATTTGGATGGAATGGGTTGTGAATTTTATGAAAACAAAAGTGTAGCCCAGGAGCCTCTCCTTAAATAGGAGGTGGTGCACCTAATTGGATAAGGACTAGTATTGGTTTAAAATCCCAGTAGATAAATCACAATTTAGTTCAAATAGATTCAAAAATATTTCAATCCAATCCGATTGAATTTATATCTAAGTAAATCCTTTTTAAATTCTTTTAAAATAAAATCTTTTCAAATTAAATTATCATAATTACTTAGATATTAATCACAAAAAAAAATTCAAATTTTATTTTTCATAAATAGTAAAATATAGTAATAATTAATTTCGAAAATGACAATAATCTTTAAATATCTGAATTACCTTTTTATAATTAATTAAAGTGGTTACAAATAGTTTTCATAAATAAAAAATGATTGCAAGATACTTTTATAAAACATAGTTTTTTTTTCAAATTACTATTTGCCCAATAAAATCACTAGTCTTTTTATAATAGATAAATAACATGTTATCAATCTTGACGCAACGTAATCTTGTAATTTTAAAGAACTGCAAATATTTACTTTATGCTTATTTGTAAAGTAAACTATTTTCCTATATAGAGAAAAATTCTTTTGTATATAAAAATAGACTCTTTCACAAACTCGCATGCGACGTACAAATACGAGAACGCAAACTTGCACGTGACGTATAAATATGAAGTTCGAAGTAAATATCAAATTTAAAAATAATCGTAATAGAAATTTATGGGATTTACATCCTACCCAACTTAAAAGAATTTCGTCCTCAAAATTTAGGAATAATTAGGGTAGATAGGGCTGAGAGGATAGAAGGAAATCATCAATGAACATTTGGGCAAATTATTCAGCAAAAAAAAAAAGATGAAAAAAAAATTCTGAATAATTGCAAATTTGGGTAACTGGGAAAAATAAATTTGACTGAATGGTTTAGAAGATATCTCATGACACCCCATCAATGTCTAAGCTCAATCAATCACTATCATTTATCTTATAGACGTGTGAGCTCCCAATTAGGCAATAACTACCTCAATCTCAAGTGTTGGATCGTAACTCGATATTTCAAAATTTCGACTTAAGTCAATCTATTTATAATCGTTGTAGTTCATGATTATATCAATACGCAATTCTTTATTTGAACCTGTTCTCTCTTTCCTTTGATATCACCACAATTCATTTTACTTATATTCCACAATTGTTATTTCTTTAAAACACTTTTTGTTTCATGACCTCCTCAAAAAGTGAACTCATAAAATTTGATCTTAAAATGTACTCTAAATTTTTCTATATCTCATCAAAGGATTTCAATTAGGCCAAAACTTTGAATTCCATAATCTAACTCATATATATATATATATATATATATATATATATATATATATATATATATATATATATATATATATACTTTCAAGCTATACTTTCCTCAGAAATTGAAATTTCAAAACCCTTAATCAAGTTAGTTGAAGTAAAAGTCAAACTCTTCTAGGAATTTATACTTAGTTGTCAATGTACAGAAAATTTTATCCCTTAAGTACCAAGAAAATTCAATTTTCCTCATTTGATTAATATCTAGTCTTTTGTCAATTGCAATCATCTTATCAAAACATAATATCACATTTCTAAATTCCAGCTAATAGCACTTTTCAACTCATGTCACACAATTATTTTATGTAACTATACCATTCATCTTCTTTATGGGTTTTTCTATTCTACTCATTTTTAATCGAAGAGTGTCATGATCAACCTTCATCTGCACATAAGGGAATCATAAGAAACAAGGTTTGCATGATTAACAGTAGAGCAAATTAAAACCTCCGAAGAGAGAAGCAAAACAATTTGGAAGAAAATTTCGGTTAAGCTCGATGGGTAGGGTTTAAGTAGTGATTAGGAGCTACTAGGTTAACACATGAAAATAAAAGGACAAAAGTTAAGCAACCAAGATAAAACACAAAGTTAAGCATTTTAAGGAATTAAGTAGATCACATAACCTATATAGGGTCGAACGATTTGAGTCGAGATTGAGTCCCTATCTACAGGCGAAAGGTGTATTGGTATCATGGTAACGGTTATAGTTTAGCCTTTTGACCTGAAAGTCGTATCATAAAAATAGAGTACAAGGGGGAGTGTTTTAGTGGGACATGATAATCTACATGAAGGTGGAGTCGTCTATGTCTTGTATGTGAAATTTGTTGGAAGGTAATAGCTGGTCTCGTGCTCCGAATATTAATGTCACGGTCGGGGACATCAAATAATCTAAATAGAACGTGGGTGTTCATGAGGTACTAATTAACGCACAAACATAAAAGGGATCACGCTAAAGCACGAGATAAAGATAAGTAAGGAATCTAGTAGATCAATGTAAAATAAGTTAGGGACACGGTTTCTAGAGAGAAGATAGTCTCCTAGATGAGGGTGTGATTGAGGAGACGATTCTAATCCCTTTCAAGTGTCAAACGATTATGAGGTCATGATGATAGGTTTAGGTTTGAGGGAAGGTCGAGTAAGTCAAGACAAAGATATGGTCATACGATTTGGTCGATGACTAGCTATACTTGTGTATATACGACTATTATGGTCATGGATGATATGGCAACCTAACTTCTATCCCATTAGGGTGACCTTGCTTGCTTCTTGGTTGCCTATCCTTATAGGTCTAAAAATTTCTCAATATGACTCTCAAAATAATCTACCAAAAGTTCTAGTCACTTTTACTCGCCAAGCATAAACATAACTTAAGATTTAATTACCTCTAATCCATCTCTAAATAATTTTTTATCTTATAAATTTTCGCCAAAATCTTAACATTATCAAATCATACTTTTAAACTCATGGCCTAATTAATCTTATCATCCGTGAATCATAAAAACTTTTTTTTTGTCTTCAAAAATTTGATATCGCTAATTTAACTTAAAATTGGATTATATCAATCGTAAATAATATAACAAATCTTTAAAATCTTTTTCAACCGTTTTCATATCCTTCAAAAGGTGTATATCTAAACTTCCAATAAGTCACAACTACTCTAAAATCTTCAAAAGTAATTTTTTTCTTTTTTTTCCACCAAATTTTTTTAATATCCATAATCAAGACTTTAAACTCGAAATCTAAATAACGTCATAAATCATAGATCATATGTCACAATTTAAATCTAAAAAGAATATTTTACCAATTTTATCAATCGCCTTCAAAGTTTGGTCAATCGTAAAACACACTGCAACATTTAAAATTTTAAGATCCTTTCTAACTTAAATTTATATCCCTCAAACGATGTATAGATATAACTCAATAAATCATAAATATTTTCAAATACTTTCAAAAATCAAAACTCAAAATCAAATCAATTTGTTTTGTCAATTGCATATAGATTCTACTATCCCCTTGCGTATACCACTTAGTAATATCAAAATAAAATTATAACTATCCTTCGAAGGCGGTAATATCGTTACTACCCAACTTGGAATAAACTAATCCTTAAGATCATACTTTCAGAAAAATAAAGGCATTTATAACTCAAAGAAGACCTCAATGCATACTATTTGTCAATGTAATCCTTCTAGCCAGGTGTTTGACCTATGAGCATATACTAGTGTAGTCATCTTCCTAACCGTTATTAAGCACAAGAAATAGGGAAATCACGATAGAAAAAAATCAAGCAATATGCAAATCGATGAAGTCGAACGTGATGTCGAAATTTAAAGTTAAGAAAGGATATCAAGTATGTGGATGAGATCCTAGACTCTAATCCTATATGCAGGCTGACATTGGTACAGTAACGTAACCGAAGTGATAAACTCAACCTGCATGGGCCACCACAAAAATATGTAACACTCCAGTCCCAAAATACTTAGGACTAAGTACGTCGACATGCCAGCTGCATACATACGAAGTATACTCTAATATATGGAACCATCGTATGTATACATAAGTTGTAGAATGCAGTAAATCACGATACTAATCTCATCCACAAACAAAGAATGAAGAATTTATAAATCAACTAATGAATTGGCATTTACAAATCGTTGGGCGGAGAAAAATCCACTACCAACTAAAAAGAGATAATTACATAATAAAGGAATTATGTCGAGCGATGCGAAGACGATCCAAGTACAATCATCCTCGAAAAAATAGTGTAGATTATGGTCTTGGCTAGAGCACCTGCGAAACATCACAAAAGCACACACCTGGGAGATCACCAGGTCCTCAGAGGGACGTAATAAGATACAGGAAGAACATGCCATATATAACTGTAAATGTAAACACCACATGACTACAATACAACTAGTTCCCTAACCGTCTAAGTGATATGCACTTTGAGGATAACGTTCTATGCAGGGGCTGTATGATCAGTAGAGTAAATAAAGAGTGGCAGTAAGTAGCGCTCATCAGAGTTACTATCGGCCAAGGGCAGTAAGTAGCACTCATCCGAGTCACTATCGGCCCACAAATGTGTGTAAAAATAAAATATATAGCCCCTACGCTAATAGTTGTCCTCTTCCTCCCCATGACACTATACATGCGGCGTAACCATGACATACCAACACATGTCACTTTCACAATACTGTTTTATACCTAATAATTGTCAAGTCTTCTAACATACAACTATTGACAGTTATTTCTAATGCATGCGCACGGGTGATCAGCCAATGCGCAAGTGACCTCTATATGTTACACATAACTCGTGATAAAATCGTGACGAAGTTAATGAAATGCACTACATTGACGGTAGTCCCTTAACTCTAAGTCCACATGCAAGAAGTAAAATAATAAACTAAAAATAGAGGTGCAGTAAATATAAAATAACTGAATAATAAGATGCAACTAATGTAAGCAGTAAATATGGCAAGGTATCTTGCCTAGTGTGATGCTGGTGTGGTGCAATGCTCCGACAAGTTCCAATTTGTCCAATAGCCAGGGTTGATGCAAAAGGGCCCGAATTCATGTAGAAACAGGAATATGATCAGTCATGATGAAGATTGACATACAGTGAGAATTTGCGAAGAAAAGTATTTTTATAATTTTTATAATACCTAAAGATATATTTTGGTAGTTGAGATAGTTTTTAGAAAAATGCTTTTAAATCTAAAAATCTTTTTAGGCTAAAAACTAAGTTTACCAAAATAAATTTAGGAATAGAGAAACTATTTTTTTATTATTAAAAACAATTTAGGTAATATTTTAAAAATATTTAGGAAATTATTTTATTATTATGAAACTATATTCTTACGGGTAAAAGTAGTTTGATATAATATTAATAACCATATTTTGAAACTTAGGCTAAGTCAAATATAATATTTTTATAAGGTAATTTTTGAAAAGATTTTCGATAACCATGATAAAAAAGAAAAACCAATTATCAATAATAATCATAATAACTAATAATAATCCTAAATCATAATATTTTAATAATAATAATAATAATAATAATAATAATAATAATAATCTATTTATAATAATAATAATATAGAATATACTAGTAATAATTTTTACATTACATATACAATATCTTCATACATACTTGTAGCAAATAAAGTAATAATACTAAATGCTAATTAATGCTCATAACGTAACAGTTGTCTCTTCCTACAATTCAAAGAAAAATAATTTAATGTTTAATAGCAATCATCACAGCTATGCATTTGTTTCTCCAAGGAGAATTAAAGTATCACATGGTTACTTTTAAGAAGAAAGGGGGAGTTAGTGGTGGTTCTCCTTCCTAAATGCAACGAGGAGAAAAGAAAAATCAATACTGAGAGAAGGGAGAGAGAGAAGAGCGGTAAGGGGAGAGGCGGGCTTACATGTGGGACTCCGGTGCGGTTCGGAGAGGAGCTACCGGCGTGTGCGGATCTAGAGGTGCCTTCCTGGGAGACACGCAGCGAGGTGCTGCCATGTGGATCCGAAGGGGGAGGATGAGCATGGTGTCGACCGAGACGAAGGGCAGAGGATCCATCGCTCGGGGCGGAGGCGGAGCGGGCCTGGGCCGGCCGACAGCGGGGACGGTGGACCGGGACACGGCCGAGAGCAACGGTGACGGGCGTTGCGGGTCGGAAGAAGGTGAGGGTCCCTGTTTTCTATTTATTTTTGGTGTTTTGGGGATTTTGTGGTAATGGTGGTTGGTTTGGTTTTGGGGGGGGCGGCCACGGCCTGCGATGGCCGTGGCGGGGGCGGTTTGGCCGACAGCAGTGATGATGGTCGTAGACGTGGTGGTGTTTGTGGGATACCGGTGACGGTGGTGGTGGTGTTTTGATTGGTCGGATAGGAGGCCGGGATGATGGGGTTGTTTGTGGCGGTAGGCTGGAGTTGGCCATGAGGCGGCGAGGATGGCAACGGTGGTGGAGGTGGTGATGGACTGGGGTGGTGGCGGTGATGTGGTTTTGGCTGATGGTGGATTGCTCTGTCGAGAACGATGCGAGCGATGGCAGGGGCTCTGATGATGGCGAGGGTGGTAATCGGTTTAGGTGCGGCGGGTGGTGACAGGGGTTGAATTGTTGGGGGTCGTCGTGTCCGGGATTGCCGGACACGACATGGATAACTGTATAAAAGAAGTGGAATAAGATCTTGTGGACACGGACACGATACACAATTTGGATGGAATGGGTTGTGAATTTTATGAAAACAAAAGTGTAGACCAGGAGCCTCTTCTTATATAGGAGGTGGTTGTAACGCCCTAAATGTTGCACCCCGCCCGAGGCCCTGTTGCATAACCTTTTTGCAGACTAAGGTTATGCGGGAAGCTTCCAGAACATTCTAGAAGATGGCGGAAGGCTCTAGAAGACTGTGGATCTCTCCGGGAGGCCCAAGATCGTTCTAGGAGGCCCAAGAAGCTTCTGGAAGGCCCTTGAAGTTTCCTTTTATGTTGCTAGGGAATAAACCTGGAATATGCCATTCCAGTTATGGTAGATTGTAATAATCCTTGGAATATTCCTTCCAGGACTTTCCTTGTATTGCTCTATGAGCACTTATAAAAGGGGGAGGCTCTCATTTGTTCCTCACCACCTAAAATTGTAAGCATTCTCCAAGTCAATAAAGAGATTCTTACTAGTCCCATCTTTGCTCCACTATTCTAGTTTTCTTAGCGATCTAGCTAAGTCGGAACAGGAAGGCTTGCACGAGTCTTTGAAGAGAAAGACAGTGCGCCGCACGGGACGAAGTGCTAGCAAAAATACTAAGTCCGTGACAAGTGGTATCAGAGCAAAGGTTCGATCGCCGTCATGTCTTCGACCGAAGCCATCATCAACGACGAGCCCGCACAACCCTCATCGCCTAAGGAGAAGGCGAAGACCTCGAAGAAGGGCAAGAGCAAGGAACCGTTGCTGGAACGGGCTCTTGGCGAGTTGGCGGACCATGTTGAGATGCTAGAGAAGGGCGTGACAGGCATCGAGTATCAAGTGGAGCAGAACCAAGCGGCTCAAGAGGAATTTGCCCAAGGTTTGGAGGCGGATGTCGCCACGACTATGTCGGAGTTCCGAGAACATCTCTGCAAGATGCAGGCCGAGTTCGAGGAGGAACGAAAGGCCACGAAGGCGGAGATTACTGAACTACGCAAAGAGCTACAAACCAAGGCGGAGGTCTTCGAGAGGGCCATTGCTGGTGGTCCGACTCCGAGGAGGGAGTCGACGCAGAGGGTGAAGTATCCAGAACCAAAATCCTTCAATGGCGTACGGGACGCGAAGGAGGTGGACAACTTCATCTGGAACGTCGAGCGTTACCTGAAGGCGGTCCGCATCGAGGATGAGACCGACAAGGTAAACACAGCGTCCCTATATTTTTCTGATGATGCTACGCTGTGGTGGCGACGCAGGTGCATTGATATAGAAAAGGGACTCTGCAAGATCGAGACTTGGGAGGATCTCAAGAAGGAGATCAAGTCTCAGTTCTACCCGAAGAACGTGGAGTATGTCGCAAGACGGAGTTTGCGTCAACTCAAGCACACCGGGTCGATCAAGGAGATGTGGCGGAGTTCACCCGCCTGATGCTCACCATTTCCAGTATGGGCGAAGAGGATCGCCTGTTCGCGTTCCTAGAGGGTCTACAACCATGGGCGGCACAAGAATTGCAGAGGCAAGATGTGTCAGATCTGAACACGACTGTTGCGGCAGCCGAGAAGCTGATGGAGTATCGACGGAGCGATGCCCCAAAGCCCAAGGAAAAGGCCACCACCAAGTTCAATGGTGGGGGAGCGAAGAAGAACAACGGAAAGGGAGGCCCGCCGCCGAAGGACAAGCCGCAAGCAAAGCCTTCGACGGAGCGGAAGATCGAGTGCTATGTGTGCGGTGGAAATCATCTCGCACGAGACTGTCCGAACAAGGGCAAGAGGGTGAACGCGGTCCAAGGCGAGGAGGCCGAGGACATGGAGCCTAAGAAGGGGGCTCACATGGGTGCCCTGCGCCTGCTGAATGCTTTGAAGAGCAAGGCGGTAGTGTCCAAGACCCCGAATCGAGAGCTGATGTACATGGATGTGAAGATCAACGGCCACAACACCAGGGCGATGGTCGACACGGGGGCAACCCACAACTTTATCTCGGACGTGGAGGTCCGACGCTTGGGTTTGGCGCTGGAAAAAGACTCAAGCACGATAAAGGCAGTCAACTCTGAGGCGCGCCCTGTGCAGGGGGTGGCCAAAGGAGTGAAGATCCAAGTGGGAGACTGGACGGGTGTCACCAGTCTCACGGCAGCACCACTGGACGACTTTGACATGATCCTTAGGATGGACTTCCTCACTTCGGCAAAGGCAGTCCCAATGTCGCATCTAGGAGTCGTCGGGATCATGGAGGAGAGCTCTCCGTACATGGTGACAACTGCACGAGGCGAGCTTGCGAAAGGGAAGGCTCTCTCCGCACTACAACTCAAGAAGGGGATGCAACACGGAGAGATGACTTACCTTGCCGTGCTCAAGTCGGAGGAGGCGCCCGTGCAGGGGGATCTTCCGCCTGAGATTGATGACGTTCTTATGGAGTTCGGGGACGTCATGCCGAAGGAGTTGCCGAAGAGGCTACCTCCGCGGAGGGAGGTAGACCACGCCATCGAGATGGAGCCGGGCACGAAGCCGCCCGCCATGGCTCCATATCGCATGGCCCCGCCCGAGCTGGACGAGTTGAAGAAGCAACTCAAGGAGCTGCTGGATGCGGGATTCATCAGACCGTCAAAGGCCCCGTATGGTGCATCGGTGCTGTTTCAGAAGAAGAAGGATGGAAGCCTTCGTTTATGCATCGACTATCGTGCACTAAACAAGGTAACCGTCAAGAACAAATATCTCATCCCGTTGGTGGCGGACTTGTTCGACCAATTGGGAGGCGCGAGATACTTCTCCAAACTTGATCTGCGCTCGGGGTATTATCAAGTCCGGATTGCGGAGGGTGACGAGGCTAAGACGGCATGCGTGACGAGGTATGGCGCATATGAGTTTATGGTTATGCCTTTTGGTCTAACAAATGCTCCTGCAACTTTTTGTACTTTGATGAACAAGCTCTTTCATCCCTATCTGGATCGGTTCGTCGTGGTCTACCTCGACGACATCGTCGTGTACTCAAACACGATGGAGGAGCACATCGAGCATTTGAAGACTGTCTTCCAGGTGCTAAGGGAGAACGAACTCTTCGTCAAGCGGGAGAAGTGCTCATTCGCACAAGAAGAGGTGTCGTTCTTGGGGCACTGGATCGGGCGTGGCAAGATATGGATGGACGGCGCAAAGGTCCAGTCCATACGGGAGTGGGAGGCTCCCACCAAGCCGACGGAGCTGCGATCGTTCCTTGGCTTGGCGAACTACTACCGACGGTTCATCCGAGGATATTTCGCCATCGCAGCGCCTCTGACCGATCTGCTACGGAAGGATCGGGCGTGGAGCTGGACGCCCCGATGCGAGGAGGCATTCGAGGCACTGAAGCGGGCTGTAACGGAGGAGCCGGTCTTGTCTCTACCGGACTACTCCAAGGCGTTCGAAGTGCACACGGACGCGTCCGACTTCGCCATCGGTGGGGTGTTGGTGCAGGAAGGACACCCCATCGCGTTCGAGAGCCGCAAGCTGAATGACACTGAGCGGCGCTACACGGTGCAGGAGAAGGAGATGACCGCGGTCGTGCATAGCTTGAGGACATGGCGGCACTACCTTCTCGGCACCAAGTTCGTGGTCATGACGGACAATGTTGCCACGAGCTACTTCCAGTCCCAGAAGAAGCTATCTCCGAAGCAGGCGAGATGGCAAGATTTTCTAGCCAAGTTCGACATGGCGTTGCAGTACAAACCCGACAAAGAAAATCAGGTGGCCGATGCGCTTAGCAGGAAGGCCGAGCTCGCATCTGTGTGCTTGCTCAAGGGGGACATTCTGGACCGTGTTCGAGTGGGAATCATGGAGGACCCACTAACACTGGCCCTAGTGAAGCTTGCCAAGGAGGGCAAGACGAGAAGGTTCTGGCTGAAAGACAGACTTCTCTACACCAAGGGCGACAGGGTGGTCGTGCCTAGGTGGAGTGGCTTGCGGAGACAGCTGCTCAAGGAGTGTCATGACACAAAGTGGGCTGGACACCCGGGGCAGAAGCGAACCTTGGCGCTACTGGAGGCCACATACTACTGGCCTCGCATGCGCGAGGATGTGGAAGATTATGTTCGCACTTGTCTTGTGTGCCAACAAGACAAGGTAGATCATCAGAAGCCCGGGGGCCTGCTGGAGCCTCTTCCCGTGCCGAGTCGGCCGTGGGAGAGCATTTCGATGGACTTCATCTCCGCCCTGCCGAAAGTGGAGGCGCTTGGGTCCATTCTCGTGGTGGTGGACCGGTTCTCAAAGTACGCGACCTTTATTGCTGCTTCGACGGACTGCACAGCAGAGGAGGCCGCGCGACTGTTCATCAGCCATGTGGTGAAGTTCTGGGGCATCCCGGTCAACATTGTCAGCGACCGAGACCCCCGCTTCACGGGGAAGTTCTGGACGAAAGTGTTCAAAATCCTCGGGACGGACTTACACTTCTCGACCAGCTTCCACCCGCAGACGGACGGGCAGACCGAGCGGGTCAACTCGCTACTCGAGGAGTACTTGCGGCACTTTGTGAGTGCCATCCAGAGGGATTGGGTGCATCACCTCGACGTCGCTCAGTTCTGCTACAATCTTCAACGGAGCGAGTCGTCGCACAGCAGTCCATTCGAGTTGGTGATGGGTCGCCAACCGCTTGCCCCGCACACGCTGAGTGCGGGGCCCTCGAGTAGAAGCCCCGCGGCCAACCAGTTCACTTCAGATTTCAAGACAAAGACGGACATTGCCAAGGCATTTCTGGAGAAGGCTGCGAGGAAGATGAAGAAGTGGGCCGACGCGAAGCGAAGGCCGGTTGAGTACAAGGAGGGGGACATGGTGCTGGTGAAGCTACAACCACAACAGTTCAAGGTGTTCCGCAAGGTGCACAAAGGACTGATCCGGAAGTACGAAGGCCCCTTCCCCGTGCTCAAGAAGGTAGGCAAGGTGGCCTACAAGCTTGAACTCCCTGCCAAGCTGAAGATTCATCCAGTCTTCCATGCCAGTTGCTTGAAGCCGTACCATGAAGACTTGGAGGATCCCCAGCGCGGAGTTTCGAAGCGACCAACGGCGACCATGACGACTTCCTTCGACAAGGAGGTGGAAGCCGTGCTGGACAGGAGGACCATTCGGCGATGAGGCGTGTCCCCGTATGTGGAGTACCTCATCCGGTGGAAGGGCTTGCCGTACGGTGAGTCTAGCTGGGAACGTGCTGATACGCTGCATCAGTTCGAAGCCGAGATCCAGGCGTTTCTCAGCGAGCATGGTTGACGAGGGCGTCAACGCCTTAGGTGGGGGAGAATGTAACGCCCCAAATGTTGCACCCCGCCCGAGGCCCTGTTGCATAACCTTTTTACGGACTAAGGTTATGCGGGAAGCTTCCAGAACATTCTAGAAGATGGCGGAAGGCTCTAGAAGACTGTGGATCTCTCCGGGAGGCCCAAGATCGTTCTAGGAGGCCCAAGAAGCTTCTGGAAGGCCCTTGAAGTTTTCTTTTATGTTGCTAGGGAATAAACCTGGAATATGCCATTCCAGTTATGGTAGATTGTAATAATCCTTGGAATATTCCTTCCAGGACTTTCCTTGTATTGCTCTATGAGCACTTATAAAAGGGGGAGGCTCTCATTTGTTCCTCACCACCTAAAATTGTAAGCATTCTCCAAGTCAATAAAGAGATTCTTACTAGTCCCATCTTTGCTCCACTATTCTAGTTTTCTTAGCGATCTAGCTAAGTCGGGACGGGAAGGCTTGCACGAGTCTTTGAAGAGAAAGACAGTGCGCCGTACGGGACGAAGTGCTAGCAAAAACACTAAGTCCATGACATGGTGCTCCTAATTGGATAAGGACTAGTATTGGTTTAAAATCCAAGTAGATAAATCACAATTTAGTTCAAATAGATTCAAAAATATTTCAATCCGATCCGATTGAATTTATATCTAAGTAAATCCTTTTTAAATTCTTTTAAAATAAAATCTTTTCAAATTAAATTATCATAATTACTTAGATATTAATCACAAAAAAAAAATTCAAATTTCATTTTTCATAAATAGTAAAATATAGTAATAATTAATTTCGAAAATGACAATAATCTTTATATATCTGAATTACCTTTTTATAATTAATTAAAGTGGTTACAAATAGTTTTCATAAATAAAAATGATTGCAAGATACTTTTATAAAACATAGTTTTTTTTTCAAATTACTATTTGCCCAATAAAATCACTAGGCTTTTTATAATAGATAAATAACATGTTATCAATCTTGACACAACGTAATCTTGTAATTTTAAACAACTGGAAATATTTACTTTATACTTATTTGTAAAGTAAACTATTTTCCTATATAGAGAAAAATTCTTTTGTATATAAAAATAGACTCTTTCACAAACTCGCATGCGACGTACAAATACGAGAATGCAAACTTGCACGTGACGTATAAATATGAAGTTCGAAGTAAATATCAAATTTAAAAATAATCGTAATAGAAATTTACGGGATTTACATCCTACCCAACTTAAAAGAATTTTGTCCTCAAAATTTAGGAATAATTAGGGTAGGTAGGGCTGAGAGGATAGAAGGAAATCATCAATGAACATTTGGGCAAATTATTCAGCGAAAAGAAAAAGCATATGATGAAAAAAAATTCTGAATAATTGCTAATTTGGGTAACTGGGAAAAATAAATTTGAATGAATGGTTTAGAAGATATCTCATGACACCCCATCAATGTCTAAGCTCAATCAATCACTATCATTTATCTTATAGACGTGCGAGCTCCCAATTAGGCAATAACTACCTCAATCTCAAGTGTTGGATCGTAACTCGATATTTCAAAATTTTGACTTAAGTCAATCTATTTATAATCGTTGTAGTTCATGATTATATCAATACGCGATTCTTTATTTGAACATGTTCTCTCTTTCCTTTGATATCACCACAATTCATTTTACTTATATTCCACAATCGTTATTTCTTTAAAACACTTTTTGTTTCATGTCCTCCTTAAAAAGTGAACTCATAAAATTTGATCTTAAAATGTACTCTAAATTTTTCTATATCTCATCAAAGGATTTCAATTAGTCCGAAACTTTGAATTCCATAATCTAACTCATATATATATATATATATATATATATATATATATATATATATATATATATATATATATATATATATATATTTATACTTTCAAGCTATACTTTCCTCAGAAATTGAAATTTCAAAACCCTTGATCAAGTTAGTTGAAGTAAAAGTCAAACTCTTCTAGGAATTTATACTTAGTTGTCAATGTACAGAAAATTTTATCCCTTAAGTACCAAGAAAATTCAATTTTCCTCATTTGATTAATATCCAGTCTTTTGTCAATTACAATCATCTTATCAAAACATAATATCACATTTCTAAATTCCAACTAATAGCACTTTTCAACTCATGTCACACTATTATTTTATGTAACTATACCATTCATCTACTTTATGGGGCTTTCTAATCTACTCATTTTTAATCGAAGAGTGTCATGATCAACTTTCATCTTCACATAAGGGAATCATAAGAAACAAGGTTTGCATGATTAACAGTAGAGCAAATTAAAATCTCCGAAGAGAGAAGCAAAACAATTTGGAAGAAAATTTCGGTTAGGCTCGATGGGTAGGGTTTAAGTACTGATTAGGAGCTACTAGGTTAACACATGAAAATAAAAGGACAAAAGTTAAGCAATCAAGATAAAACACAAAGGTGCATTTTAAGGAATTAAGTAGATCACATACCTATATAGGGTCGAACGATTTGAGTCGAGGTTGAGTCCCTATCTACAGGCAAAAGGTGTATTGGTATCATGGTAACGGTTATAGTTTAGTCTTTTGACCTGAAAGTCGTATCATAAAAATAGAGTACAAGGGGGCGTATTTTAGTGGGACTTGATATGTCTATATGAAGGTGGAGTCGTCTATGTCTTGTATGTGAAATTTGTTGGAAGGTAATAGCTGGTCTCGTGCTCCGAATATTAATGTCACGGTCGGGGACATCAAATGATCTAAATAGAACGTGGGTGTTCATGAGGTGCTAATTAACGCACAAACATAAAAAGGATCAAGCTAAAGCACGAGATAAAGATAAGTAAGGAATCTAGTAGATCAAAGTAAAATAAGTTAGGGACACGGTTTCTAGAGAGAAGATAGTCTCCTGGATGAGGGTGTGATTGAGGAGACGATTCTAATCCCTTTCAAGTGCCAAACGATTATGATGTCATGATGATAGGTTTAGGTTTGAGGGAAGGTCGAGTAAGTCAAGACAAAGATATGGTCATACGATTTGGTCGATGACTAGCTATACTTGTGTATATACGACTATCATGGTCATGGATGATATGGCAACTTAACTTCTATCCCATTAGGGTGACCTTGTTTGCTTCTTGGTTGCCTATCCTTATAGGTCTAAAAATTTCTCAATATGACTCTCAAAATAATCTACCAAAAGTTCTAGTCACTTTTACTCGCCAAGCATAAACATAACTTAAGATTTAATTACCTCTAATCCATCTCTAAATAATTTTTTATCTTATAAATTTTCGCCAAAATCTTAATATTATCAAATCAAACTTTTAAACTCATGGCCTAATTAATCTTATCATCCGTGAATCATAAAAACTTTTTTTTTGTCTTCAAAAATTTGACATCGCTAATTTAACTTAAAATTGGAATATATCAATCGTAAATCAAATAACAAATCTTTAAAATCTTTTTCAACCGTTTTCATATCCTTCAAAAGGTGTATATCTAAACTTCCAATAAGTCACAACTACTCTAAAATCTTCAAAAGTAATTTTTTTTCTTTTTTTTCCACCAAATTTTTTTAATATCCATAATCAAGACTTTAAACTTGAAATCTAAATAACGTTATAAATCATAGATCATATGTCACAATTTAAATCTAAAAAGAATATTTTTACCAATTTTATCAATCGCCCTTAAAGTTTGGTCAATCGTAAAACACACTGCAACATTTAAAATTTTAAGATCCTTTTTAACTCAAATTTATATCCCTCCAAAGATGTATAGCTATAACTCAATAAATCATAAATATTTTCAAATACTTTCAAAAATCAAAACTCAAAATCAAATCAATTTGTTTTCTCAATTGCATATAGATTCTACTATCCCCTTGTGTATACCACTTAGTAATATCAAAATAAAATTATAACTATCCTTCGAAGGCGGTAATATCGTTACTATCCAACTTGGAATAAACTATTCCTTAAGATCATACTTTCAGGAAAATAAAGGCCTTTATAACTCAAAGAAGACCTCAATGCATACTATTTGTCAATGCAATCCTTCTAGCCAGGTGTTTAACCTATGAGCATATACTAGTGTTGTCATCTTCCTAACTGTTATTAAGCACGAGAATAGGCACATCACGATAGAAAAAAAAAATCAAGCAACAAACAAATCGATGAAGTCGAACGTGATGTCGAAATTTAAAGTCAAGAAAGGATATCAAGTATGTGGATGAGATCCTAGACTCTAATCCTATATGCAGGCCGATATTGGTACAGTAATGTAACCGAAGTGATAAACTCGACCTGCATGGGCCACCACAAAAACATGTAATACTCCAGTCCCAAAATACTTAGGACTAAGTACGTCGACATGCCAGCTGCATACATACGAAGTATACTCCAATATATGGAACCATCGTATGTATACATAAGCTGTAGAATGCAGTAAACCATGATACTAATCTCATCCACAAACAAAGAAGGAAGAATTTATAAATCAACTAATGAATTATCATTTACAAATCGTTGGGCGGAGACAAATCCACTACCAACTAAAAAGAGATAATTACATAATAAAGAAATTGTGTCGAGCATTGCGAAGACGATCCAAGTACAATCATCCTCGAAGAAATAGTGTAGATTATGGCCTTGGATAGAGCACCTGCAAAACGTCACAAAAGCACACACCTGGAGAGATCACGAGGTCCTCAGAGGGACGTAACAAGATACAGGAAGAACATGCCATATATAACTGTAAATGTAAACACCACATGACTATAATACAACTAGTTTCCTAACTGTCTAAGTGATATACACTTTGAGGACAACGTTCCATGCAGGGACTATATGATCAGTAGACTAAATAAAGAGTGGTAGTAAGTAGCGCTCATCAGAGTCACTATCGGCCAGGGGCAGTAAGTAGCACCCATCCGAGTCGCTATCGGCCCACAAAGGTGATTTGTAACTCTACTTCCCGAATTCTTAATTTTTATTTTATTTTATAAATCTTTTAATTAATTAATTCCTAGAAATATTTATACCAAGTTAATTAACTTTTATTCCTTTATTTTAAGTTGTTGGGCTTTCAATACAGCCCACCCTCCTTGGCCTATCATTTGTTCTCATGAAGAGAATGATAAGAGGAGGGAACCAGCTCCTTCCCCAAAGTTCCCAATCGATCAATTGAGGTTCAGTTGTAGCATTTTGAATTTATGTTGCAACTGCCATGTGCAATTCATTTCCCAAATTTCCAGATCTTCCCGCACTTTTCCAATTCCTTCAAAAATCAATTCTCTAACCATCTATTTAAGGCCGAAAGTTCCTCCTTGCTTCATTGTGATGAAATTCTGAAGAAAGTACTGCTTCTTCCCCAGGCCTTCCTTCTTCGACCTCCAAATTGAAGCAGCCATGGCAAATTTAGGGTTCGAGAGTTCTTTCTCTGACCAATCGAGTCACACTGGTAATTCATTCCACATACCTTGTTTTGTCTGCTATGATCGGTTGATTCTTCTTCTTCCTGCGTTGATCGATCTAAAATTCTAGATCAATGAAAGGATCGATAAATTCTTGATCACGACAGAGTCGAGATCCAGAGGCATTGCGTTGAGGTGAGGATCATTTCCTATTCTATTTTCTTTGCTTCAATTGATTGTTTTGACTTCATTTTTCTTTGAATTCTTGTGTCAAGAATTGTAGATCGAGAATCAAGGATTTTAATTTAGCCTAGATACTATGATCCTCGTTACCAATTATCGAGCAGGTAAATTGATTCTAGATTCTCAAATTCTTACAAGATTAATTTTGTTTGAGTCGAGTTCTTGAAGTTATGTGGATTCTTTTCTAATGTTTCGAACAGAGGAACGAAGTTTTGGACAGTAGGGAATTGAGCTCTAACCCCTATCAGAGTTTTTATTTTGGAGAGAGGTAAATTCTGAATCTAAGTATTTAATTTTTTCTGTGATTAAAGGGAGTTAGTCCTGTAGCTTTGCAGCCGTTGATTGGTTGAACAGGGTTGCTAGGATTGGTTGTGTGGTATTTCACATTCTGATGTGGCGTTTCAATTTGCTTGGATATTTATCCATAGACTCGGTACAGGCTGAAAGAAGGGTTGCAAATTTGTCCTTTAAAGTTCAGGATTCAACTCTTCTTTTAGGAGCTCTCAATTTTACATTCTGCAGTGATCGAGTTGGATTGATAGCTGCATATCCGAGTCTATCAATGTGGAATAGAAAACCTGAGATGTAACTTATGTGGAGATAATGTAGTACTCTCTACAGGTTCAGGTTCCTGAGCTTCTCCACATTTGTTTCAGTCCATACTGGGATGTTAGTTTGAGTGCCAGTACTAATGATCAATTAGATCTAATTCTTGACTGATTGGTAACTGGTTTAATCACTACATGGGTATCCCTATTCTGGACATGTACTGCACCACTAGGATAAGAGAAGGGAAATCCTTACCTGGGCTGGTAAGAGGGGATTTTTGATCTTAAACCAAGACTGATCTCAGTTGAGGTATTAAGAATCAGAGTAGTGTTCAGACCCTTATATCTTGATTTCAGTTCTTTGGTTGATAGTTGGAACCTGAGAACACAATTAGTTATCAGTGTTTCACTGATACTTTAATAATGACCTGAGTTTAACTCCTGTGCAATGCAGTGGACAGTTAGGGTATTACAAGCTCTGTTTTAAAGCATATTTCTGATATGATTTATGTGCTATTTACATGTTTCTAAACCTGCATATATGTTGTTTTTAAAGAACATGTATAGGTAGTAGGACCACCTGTAGGATGAGTTAGGACCTAGGCTTAGTGTGAGACTAAAAGAAATTATTTTTTAATAGATTACTTGGCCAGTTGGTCGAAACAAGAAAACCTGGTTGATGAACAAGTGGGAAGTTATGTTCTCTTGATGTTATGAACATTTTCCTGTAGAACTTTTAGAGAATAACAGTAAGTTGCATTATTTAGCTGGGTTGCTCATATCAGTAATATAAGTTTGGGTTTCCTTTTGGCAGTGTAGGATAATGTCAGGTTATGGTTAGAACTAGGAATGACATTTTGAGGCTAAGGTATTGATGAAGGACTGATAATTAGATTGTATTGGATTAAGATAGTTTGGTATTTGGACTGATATGATATCAGTATTCACCAGTTGTGTTTTGTCCTGCGGTGGGATTAGGACTTTAAGGCTGGTATTTAAGTTTGTTTTGGACTGAACATTGTTCGTTCACCTGAGATTAGGACCATGATGATCTCAGTCCAGTTTTCAACTGAACTTGAGAGATGTAGCATCAATTCAATTTAGAAAAGTATGAGTTGAATGTTCACAGTGTGATAGCTGGTTGATTTTAGTTAAGGGAACTCATGGAAACTCTGTTCAAGTGGAGTAGGATACAGTCCACATTTGAACTGGACTGATCAGTGACCATCTGATGTTGTCTAGTAAACCTGGATTTAACTGTAGATTTTGGAAGAACTATTTTCCCATTCATCTGAGTATTTTGATTTAGGTTTTGTGTTCTCTGATTGAGGACTGATAATATGCCATTATATTAGTTTTACCAAGTTGAATGACAACCCCATCCTGGACTGAACTGCTGTTCAGTAAACCAGGAGTTAATCTCAGTAGTTATGGACCGAACAATTCTCAGTCCTGAATAGGTTAAGGCAGGGACTTCTAGTTAGGATTGAGTCTTCTGAATTTGAGGGATTAATCACAGAGCTAATTGGACTGTGTTAGAAGCTGGACTGAAACTTGATGGATAACATTGACAAAGTCACTTAGAGTGAGGGAAGGATAAGGTTCTACATGAATTATTCTTTTGGTACAAATATTGTATCAACCTTTGTTCAGTCCCTATTGAACATATTGAGAGCAAGACATGATATTAGAACTGGTAGTAGGATTAGTTGTAACTAAACCAAGTTCTGAGACTTAACTAAACTAAAACCCTTGTTCAGTAAACTGGAAATGGATTCTAATCATTAACCAAAGGTGGGCTTGTTCAGTCCTACCTTAGAGTTAATTGATATGCCCTATTATTTTCCTTAATGGAATGTTGTAGTAAATTAGGAACTATATTATCATTAAGATGTTGGTCACTTAGGTCATGACACATAATAGCTTGGGTAATAATGAAGTTGTGTGGTAATAAGGTTGAGGATAGTTACCTCATAGTGTAGGTTATGCATAGATATTACTTGGTTGTACAAAAGTAGAGGTTAATGGGCATATACAAAGATAGGTTATGAATAATTTAGGAATTATGAAATAGCTTTTCTAGATTAGAAATATCAACTTTACATTGTTGACTTATCAACTGTAATCATAACAGGAGGATTCCCAGCTTTACCACCCTTTCTCGATCACCCGGAGCAAGGCAAGTATACTCCTCGGATTTGTTCATTTCTCATGTCTTTCATATCCATTCTTGTATCTCCTTGATGACACGATATATCACGATATTGTCTGGTTTCATGTTTCATGTATCATTTGCATCTTGGAGGGGTAATACTATAGATATGTGATCAAACCCTGTTACTACTCATGTGAATAGCTTGGGTCCCGCACCGTACACGCGGGGTCAAAGCCGTACCATTTCAGGTTCATTGCATCTACCCAAGCCGATCACAATCTAGATGTATTTCAAATATTGCACATGTCAGGATTCAGTTTGTATTTCAGGATTCATGGTTGTATTTTATGTTCAGGTTGTATTTCATGATTCAGGTTGTACTTCATGTTCAGGCTGTATTTTATGTTCAGGACTCTTACCATGTTCCCTGTTTTACTTTCAGTATTTCCTGCTCAGTTTCATGTCTTGTCTCATTTCCTGTACTTATATATATTTTTCCTGTTTCTTGATTCATACCATGATGTTCATGTTCATTTTCTTGGATATACTTAGCTCCGCTCCTGACTAGGATATGTTGCAGGTGCTTGTAGGATATTGTTCTACCCTATGGGCTAGAGCCCAGGATATTAGCTGAGCAGGATGGAGACATGACTTAGCTTGAGGTTTCAGGTTTAGACTGTTTAGCTTTACTCTTAGATATTGTACATTTCATTCCTGATGATTAGTACAATTTGATATATGGATTTGTGGATTATGGTGATCATTCTGGGTACGTCATATTAGATGTTGTGATTACTTTCATTCATGTATCTTGATTCATAGTTTATCCCTAGATATTGGTACAGCTTACTTCATTGTGTCTAACAATGAAGGCTGGGCGTGTCCGACTCGTGTTCGATTATTCGGAAGCGGGTCGTGACATGTTTTTAGTGGTGGCCCCATGCAGGTCTATCCTAATGGTACCTAGGTCTTAGCGTACTATTGGGGGACTTGATTAAACTAGGAAAACTTGATCACAGCATAGGAAAAATCGAAAAATAAGGGTATATCAGGTATATTGATATTCTATAAACACTTGTTGTATTTACGTCTAGGTTATTTTAACAGTTTTTTGTTTTTCAGATAGTTCAAAAGCATGCAACAGCGGAATAGTCAATCCACCTACACTTGAGGATTCGAGCTTCCACTACCTTCTATCACTCTACTATCCCCATGGGTAGTACGTAGTTGACGGAGACGTTTGAAGAGTCCCTTGACAACCAGAAGGAGCATTCCATCCTTTCCAAGTCAGACTTGTGGATACACTCTCCGAGCCAGAAAGGACTTCTGATTTCCAGACTCTTAGACACTTGGATTTTCCCAACACCAAGCGCATATCTTGCACCGAAGAGCAGATCGAGAACCTGGAGCCTCCACTAAAGATCATCCAAGTCTTGGGGGATCCGATTCCTCTAAAAATTTGAGCCACTAGCCAGGAGATCCAGAATATAGCACAGACAATAGAACGAGACCGGAAGCTGAAGCCCAGGAGAGACATGAAGACCTATGACGAAGACAGCAACTAGCCTAGACCCGCAAAGCGTCGCAACACTTAGTCGGCATTTCTTCGGTCACACCACCAGTCGTATCATCGGAAGCAGATCTCAACAGCCAGCATGCCAGCAGACATATATTTTCGATCAGAGGCTCTGCGCTTCAGCCCAGCGGGAGATCCAGACTCAGATTTAGATGACGACCACTTGCAATTTCTGTCGTCGCCAGGACATCACCACGAAGAGTGCCACAAAAGACGGAGGCTATCCCTGCACTACAGATCGCCTGCCACCAAGTCAAGGACTGCCCGGAGGCCGCTGATCACACTGCCCAAGGAGGAACGCGAGGAGCACCAGAACTACAACAAGGGGGACCCGCCTCTCCAGATTCAACAATCACATGGAGTACTACCGCAGGGACCAGCCTACGTCAGGACAGTCGAAGAATTTGAAGTGATCCTAGTTCCTGAAGAAATACTGAAGATGGATTGAAGACTGAAGGCTTTTCTTGTATGGTTGGAGAAAACTATGTATCTTGATTCGCAATCCAGTCTTTCCTTAAATTTTTTTTAGCACCTAGATAATTTCTTGAAATTTCATGTTTTCTATTTTGGAACCTTGGTGGATATTCGAAACTTAGTTTGAGATATTGTTTCCTATTCGTTGATTGATACTCCTCCATCCATTCTTCGTAACCCTGCTTTCTTTTCGAGATTCTACTATAGAATTTTGTTTCCTATTCAGAACTAGTTACAATTTGTAAATTTTGTTTTCTCCTCGAGGTTCAGTTTTCTATTCGGGACTTGTCGGAATTTGATTTTATTCAATATTTGCTTCTATTCACCATTCAAGACATCCTTTGAAAATTTTCTTTCAAATCTGAGGACTTGACATGTTCCCTATATGAGATTTCTTTTCCTATTCATGGCTTGTTTTCTGTTTGAAAAATTGTTCTGATTACCACTTTGTTTTGATCTTGTTCCCTATTTGAGGTATCGCTTGTTTCATGAATATTTGTTTTCCTATTCACCCAGTGATTCTCTTTTTCTATTTTGTAACTTGATTCCATTCGAGATTTTAAGATCATGTTTCATATTTACGAGACTTTGTTTTGTTCGTGATTTAGTCTCATATTCAATATTTTCCAGACTTTGAAATTTCAGTTCCTACTCACGACTCGTTGAGACCGTGCTTCCTATTCAAAATCTTGTTTCCTCGTTAAGATTTTCTATTCGAGAATTTGTTTCTTGTTCACAACTTTGTTGATAATTGATCTTCTATTTTTTACTGTATACCTTATTTGAGAAGTCGTTTTCAATTCAAGTTTTTGCTCGAGATTTTATTGTTATTCGAGATTTTATTGAAACTTGTTTCCAGTACGGGATTTATTTCTTATTTTGAAACTTGTCTCCTATCTGATACCTTGTTTCAGTTCATCCTTCGAGACTCTGTTATCCCTTCGAGATAATGTTCCATATATGGAATCTTGTTACCATTCCAGATATCAGTTGAAATTCCGTCATAATTTGAAACTTCGCTTCCTGTCTGAAATTTTAAATCTTCCTGGTTGCCTTTTGTGCTCACTGATTGGATCCCTTGTCGTCTCTTAGTACCTAATAAATCCTTGTATTCTAATAGTCAGATAACTTCACCATCTTCTTGACTTGGACTATTGAAACTCATTGTGAGTTCTTGAAATTTTCTATGGATAAAGTTGAAAGACTATTCGATGACCTACTAGGGAGTGACAGTTGCACGCTGCAGCCGTTATCTGGATTACGGAGACCGAAAGTTCACTGCAGCCAGCAGCGCACTGGCGGGGCAGGAACTCTAAGTTGAAGTGATTTCAGACATTCATAGGTTTCGGGTATTATGGAGACTTGTCCTAAATTCTTCGTGTCGTGATCTCTTGGGTTGCTTTGTTGATGATTGTTGAAAAATGGATATAGTGCACAGAATATTCGGTGACATATTGTTATTTGAGTCACAGAGCCGAAAGTCCACTGCAGTCAGATATATACTGGCGAGGTAGGGATTCTAAGCAAAGTGATTTCAAATACCTATATGTTCTCGGGTATCATGAAAATTATATTTCCTTTTTCATATGATTATTGGTTTTCGAGAATCACAAATCCTTGTACGTTTATTCTGATTTGATACTGTATCTCTTGAGTATTTCGTACGTTTCCTCAATCAACCCTTGCTAACTTCCCTTTAGCATTTTATCGTTAGATCATTGAATTCCTCAAAATTATACATTGCCAGATTTTAATTCCATACTTCGTTCATGTCTTGTTTAAACTTCAATCTTAAATCATGTCCATCTGACCATGATTTTTCTATCTTGTTCTAGTCCCCTTGTGTTAAACTATCAAATTTTTTTTTATCATACTTAATAGTTGTGTCTTCATGATTTGGTTCCTCTAAGTTATAATTGAAATTTCATTCTATCTCGTGCCTATTTGATTCTTGATCATTGATCGTGTTATTCCAAATTCTTGTGTGTACTTGGTCTCGAGGCTCAGAGCGTAATAAGAGCTGCATAGGATTGGCAGAAGCACTGGACAGACAACAGCAGACGGCCACGGGAGTTCGCAGTTGGAGGCAGAATGTTCCTGAAGATCTCGTCGACCAGAGGCACCATTCGTTTTGGCAGAGGCGGGAAGCTTAGCCCCAGATATATCGGGCCCTTCGATGTGACGGCACGGATTGGCGAGGGGCGTATCGAGTAGCGCTTCCAGCTAGCTTGCAGGGAGTACACGATGTCTTCCACGTGTCTCAGCTTAGACGCTACACTCTGCATCCGAGCCATGTGGTGGACTACTCAGAGCTAGAGGTGGGTCCGAGTTTGACCTATGAGGAGCAGCCAGTAGAGATCCTAGGAGAAGAAACTGCAGAATCAGACTATTCTACTTGTACGTGTCATGTGGAGACATCATTCTCCGGGAGAGTCCACATGGGAGCGTGAGGACGAGATGCGGGATCGTTATCCCAGTTTATTTGTCTTATTGTATTTTGATATTGAAACTTTAAATTTAATAAATGGCTTGTATTTGAATGTTCATTGTAATTTTCTTTTGGATATTAATTGGTTGCTTTCGAATTTCGAGGACAAAATTATTTGAGGGGGGAAGATTTGTAACTCTGCTTCCCGAATTCTTAATTTTTATTTTATTTTATAAATCTTTTAATTAATTAATTCCTGGAAATATTTATACCAAGTTAATTAACTTTTATTCCTTTATTTTAAGTTGTTGGGCTTTCAATACAGCCCACCCTCCTTGGCCTATCATTTGTTCTTATGAAGAGAATGATAAGAGGAGGGAACCAGCTCCTTCCCCAAAGTTCCCAGTCGATCAATTGAGGTCAGTTGTAGCATTTTGAATTTCTGTTGCAACTGCCATGTGCAATTCATTTCCCAAATTTCCAGATCTTCTCGCACTTTTCTAATTCCTTCAAAAATCAATTCTCCAACCATCTATTTAAGGCCGAAAGTTCCTCCTTTCTTCATTGTGATGAAATTCTGAAGAAAGTACTCCTTCTTCCCCAGGCCTTCCTTCTTCAACCTCCAAATTGAAGCAGCCATGGCAAATTTAGGGTTCGAGAGTTCTTTCTCTGACCAATCGAGTCACACTGGTAATTCATTCCACATACCTTGTTTTGTCTGCTATGATCGGTTGATTCTTCTTCTTCCTGCGCTGATCGATCTAAAATTCCAGATCTATGAAAGGATCGATAAATTTTTGATCACGACAGAGTCGAGATCCAGAGGCATTGCGTTGAGGTGAGGATCATTTCCTGTTCTATTTTCTTTGCTTCAATTGATTGTTTTGACTTCATTTTTCTTTGAATTCTTGTGTCAAGAATTGTAGATCGAGAATCAAGGATTTTAATTTAGCCTAGATACTGTGATCCTCGTTACCAATTATCGAGCAGGTAAATTAATTCTAGATTCTCAAATTCATACAAAACTAATTTTGTTTGAGTCGAGTTCTTGAAGTTATATGGATTCTTTTCTAATGTTTCGAACAGAGGAACGAAGTTTTGGATAGTAGGGAATTGTGCTCCAACCCCTATCAGAGTTTTTATTTTGGAGAGAGAAATTCTGAATCTAAGTATTTAATTTTTTTCTGTGATTAAAGGGAGTTAGTCCTGTAGCTTTGCAGCTGTTGATTGGTTGAACAAGGTTGCTAGGATTGGTTGTGTGGTATTTCACATTCTGATGTGGCGTTTTAATTTGCTTGGATACTTATCCATAGACTCGGTACAGGCTGAAAGAAGGGTTGCAAATTTGTCCTTTAAAGTTCAGGATTCAACTCTTCTTTTAGGAGCTCTCAATTTTTCATTCCGCAGTGATCGAGTTGGGTTGATGGCTGCATATCCAAGTCTATCAATGTGGAATAGAAAACCTGAGATGTAACTTATGTGGAGATAATGTAGTACTCTCTACAGGTTCAAGTTCCTGAGCTTCTCCACATTTGTTTTAGTCCATACTGGGATGTTAGTTTGAGTGCCAGTACTAATGATCAATTAGATCTAATTCTTGACTGATTGGTAACTGGTTTAATCACTACATGGGTATCCCTATTCTGGACATGTACTGCACCACTAGGATAAGAGAAGGAAAATCCTTACCTGGGCTGGTAAGAGGGGATTTTTGATCTTAAACCAAGACTGATCTCAGTTGAGGTATTAAGAATCAGAGTAGTGTTCAGACCCTTATATCTTGATTTCAGTTCTTTGGTTGATAGTTGGAACCTGAGAACACAATTAGTTATCAGTGTTTCACTGATACTTTAATAATGACCTGAGTTTAACTCCTGTGCAATGCAGTGGACAGGTAGGGTATTACAAGCTCTGTTTTAAAGCATATTTCTGATATGATTTATGTGCTATTTACATGTTTCTAAACCTGCATATATGTTGTTTTTAAAGAACATGTATAGGTAGTAGGACCACCTGTAGGATGAGTTAGGACCTAGGCTTAGTGTGAGACTAAAAGAAATTGTTTCTTAATAGATTACTTTGCCAGTTGGTCGAAACAAGAAAACCTGGTTGATGAACAAGTGGGAAGTTATGTTCTCTTGATGTTATGAACATTTTCCTGTAGAACTTTTAGGGAATAACAGTAAGTTGCATTATTTAGCTGGGTTGCTCATATCAGTAATATGAGTTTGGGTTTCCTTTTGGCTGTGTAGGATAATGTCAGGTTATGGTTAGAACTAGGAATGACATTTTGAGGCTAAGGTATTGATGAAGGACTGATAATTAGATTGTATTGGATTAAGATAGTTTGGTATTTGGACTGATATGATATCAGTATTCACCAGTTGTGTTTTGTCCTGCGGTGGGATTAGGACTTTAAGGCTAGTATTTAAGTTTGTTTTGGACTGAACATTGTTCGTTCACCTGAGATTAGGACCATGATGATCTCAGTCCAGTTTTCAACTGAACCTAAGAGATGTAGCATCAATTCGATTTAGGAAAGGATGAGTTGAATGTTCACAGAGTGATAGCTGGTTGATTTTAGTTAAGGGAACTCTTGGGAACTCTGTTCAAGTGGAGTATGATATAGTCCACTTTTGAACTGGACTAATCAGTGACCATTTGATGTTGTCTAGTGAACCTGGATTTAACTGTAGATTTTGGAAGAACTATTTTCCCATTCATCTGAGTATTTTGATTTAGGTTTTGTGTTCTCTGATTGAGGACTGATAATATGCCATTATATCAGTTTTACCAAGTTGAATGATAACCCCATCTTGGACTGAACTGCTGTTCAGTAAACCAGGAGTTAATCTCAGTAGTTATGGACTGAACAATTCTCAGTCCTGAATAGGTTGAGGCAGGGACTTCTAGTTAGGATTGAGTCTTCTGAATTTGAGGGATTAATCACAGAGCTAATTGGACTGTGTTAGAAGCTGGACTGAAACTTGATGGATAACATTGACAAAGTTACTTAGAGTGAGGGAAGGATATGGTTCTACATGAATTATTCTTTTGGTACAAGTATTGTATCAACCTTTGTTCAGTCCCTATTGAACATATTGAGAGCAAGACATGATATTAGAACTGGTAGTAGGATTAGTTGTAACTAAACCAAGTTCTGAGACATAACTGAACTAAAACCCTTGTTCAGTAAACTGGAAATGGATTCTAATCATTAACCAAAGGTGGGCTTGTTCAGTCCTACCTTAGAGTTAATTGATATGCCCTATTATTTTCCTTAATGGAATGTTGTAGTAAATTAGGAACTATAGTATCATTAAGATGTTGGCCACTTAGGTCATGACACATAATAGCTTGGGTAATAATGAAGTTGTGTGGTAATAAGGTTGAGGATAGTTACCTCATAGTGTAGGTTATGCATAGATATTACTTGGTTGTACAAAAGTAGAGGTTAATAGGCATATACAAAGATAGGTTATGAATAATTTAAGAATTATGAAATAGCTTTTCTAGATTAGAAATATCAACTTTACATTGTTGACTTATCAACTGTAATCATAACAGGAGGATTCCCAGCTTTACCACCCTTTCTCGATCACCCGGAGCAAGGCAAGTATACTCCTCGGATTTGTTCATTTCTCATGTCTTTCATATCCATTCTTGTATCTCCTTGATGACACGATATATCACGGTATTGTCTGGTTTCATGTTTCATGTATCATTTGCGTCTTGGAGGGGTAATACTATAGATATGTGATCAAACCCTGTTACTACTTATGTGAATAGCTTGGGTCACGCACCATGCACGCAGGGCCAAAGCCGTACCATTTCAGGTTCATTGCATCTACCCAAGCCGATCACAATCTAGATGTATTTCAAATATTGCACATGTCAGGATTCAGTTTGTATTTCAGGATTCATGGTTGTATTTCATATTCAGGTTGTATTTCATGATTCAGGTTGTACTTCATGTTCAGGCTGTATTTCATGTTCAGGACTCTTACCATGTTTCCTGTTTTACTTTCAGTATTTCCTGCTCAGTTTCATGTCTTGTCTCATTTCCTGTACTTATATATATTTTTCCTGTTTCTTGATTCATACCATGATGTTCATGTTCATTTCCTTGGATATACTTAGCTCCGCTCCTGACTAGGATATGTTGCAGGTGCTTCCAGGATATTGTTCTACCCTATGGGCCAGAGCCCAGGATATTAGCTGAGCAGGATGGAGAAATGACTTAGCTTGAGGTTTCAGATTTAGACTGTTTAGCTTTACTCCTAGATATTGTACATTTCATTCCTTATGATTAGTACAATTTGATATATGGATTTGTGGATTATGGTGATCATTCTGGGTACGTCATATTAGATGCTGTGATTACTTTCATTCATGTATCTTGATTCATAGTTTATCCCTAGATATTGGTACAGCTTACTTCATTGTGTCTAACAATAAAGGCTGGGCGTGTCCGACTTGTGTTCGATTATTCGGGAGCGGGTCGTGACATGTTTTTAGTGGTGGCCCATGCAGGTCTATCCTAATGGTACCTAGATCTTAGCGTACTATTGGGGGACTTGATTAAACTAGGGAAACTTGATCACAATATAGGAAAAATCGGAAAATAAGGGTATATCAGGTATATCAGGTATATTGATATTTTATAAACACTTGTTGTATTTAGGTCTAGGTTATTTTAACAGTTTTCTGTTTTTCAGATAGTTCAAAAGCACGCAACAGCGGAATAGTCAATCCACATACACTTGAGGATTCGAGCTTCCACTACCTTCTATCACTCTACTATCCCCATGGGTAGTACGTAGTTGACGGAGACGTTTGAAGAGTCCCTTGACAACCAGAAAGAGCATGCCATCCTTTCCAAGTCAGACTTGTGGATACACTCTCCGAGCCAGAAAGGACTTCTGATTTCCAGACTCTTAGACACTTGGATTTTTCTGACACCAAGCGCATATCTTGCACCGAGGTGCAGATCGAGAACCTGGAGCCGCCACTGAAGATCATCCAAGTCTTGGGGGATCCGATTCCTCTAAAAATTTGAGCCACTAGCCAGGAGATCCAGAATATAGCATAGACAATAGAACGAGACCGAAAGCTGAAGCCCAGGAGAGACATGATGACCTATGACGAAGACAGCAACTAGCCTGGACCCGCAAAGCATCGCAACACTCAGTCGGCATTTCTTCGGTCACACTACCAGTCGCATCATCGGGAGCAGATCTCAACAGCCAGCATGCCAGCAGACATATATTTCCTATCAGAGGCTCTGCGCTTTAGTCCAGCGGGAGATCCAGACTCAGATTCAGATGACGACCACTTGCAATTTCTGTCGTCGCCAGGACATCACCACGAAGAGTGCCACAAAAGACGGAGGCTATCCCTGAACTACAGATCGTCTGCCACCAAGTCAAGGACTGCCCGGAGGCCACTGATCACACTGCCCGGAGACCCAATCTTGATTCACCCCACGGAGTCACATTTATTTTTTACTCGAATTGGCGACACCATTTTGACCGAAACCTATCGACCCAAGATATGGACACGACCCACATTGAGCCTACTACACACATACCACTTGTATCCCATTCATTTGAGCCCCCGCATACTACTTATTTATCCGTGATTATAATTGTGACCCGACCCGACTCAATTAGACGTAACCCAAGCACCATGTCACAACACCATTACATTCCTACAAAACACCAAACACCTTAGCACTATTCACCCTAATCCAAATGACCAACTCCTAACCATAAATTAGGGATAGATCTCCTAATTAATTTTATTTAAACCCCCTTCATGTCAATTACCCTCTTTCGGCCATGCATAAAGATCTTAGAAGAAAGTTGTTATGACACACTCACCCCCTGTCCAATCACCACTCAACAACACCCCCTTACTTTTCCCAAAAGCTTACACACATCTCACCCAGTCTCTCTCTCTCTCTCTCTCTCTCTCTATCCCTACTATGCAGTCGACCAACACCCCCTTCTCATTCTATCACTTCTTCTTATCTTTCCTCATAGCAGCCCTCTCCCCCTTATCTCAACTGACAACCCCTAACCCTAAACCCCCACCATCATCTTCGTCATCCTCACCATCATCACAGCCCCCTTAGCTCAGCCGACACCCTCACCATCATCTTCTTCTTCTTCATCATTACCTCCATCACCACTATCATCTTTATTTCCTCCTCCTCCCCCTTCCGAGTTGCTACAGCTACTGCTACTACATTCCAGGCTGTCGCCACGTGCCACTCGGCAGGCCACCGCCTTTCTCATTCCGATGACCCTGAGGCAGCCCCCCAGCTGTCGGAGGCCACCGACAGCAGCGCATACGATGTTGTTGCTGTAGCTGATGCACGAGCTGTGCCGTGGTTGCCACGCGTCCAGCAC